>BMAW01014786.1:76649-184480 GCA_019974015.1 Nephila pilipes
TGGTAGCCTTCGTTCAGTTACGTATTGCTGTTAACTATTCATGTATTTGAGACTGTCAAAATTAACAAAGGAATCGGCTAATTTTACATAATAATTTTCAAGAGCAAATGTGTGACACTGAAAATGGTCCTAAATTCTCTCCTTGAACAACAAAAGCTCGGAAAAAGGTTTGTACTGACATTTTAAAACATTGGAAATACCCCAAACTTATTGGAAAGAAGTTATAACTTGAGACAGAACAGTGGGTTTATCTTGTGATCCCGGCAAATAGCAATCCATTCGGAAGAGTCCATCTTCTGAGAGCCAAAGTACTCGATAAACAAATCGACAAGCGTGATGATTTTTTTTTTCCCCATATCAGGATTGTGTACTTTCCAAGTTCTAAAATCAAAGCAGTATCAGATAGCATGCTATACTTCTGTAACAGACTTGAAAGAATAAGGAAAAACCATCAGTTGTGGAACAAGTCATTCCGCATTATCAAATCAGAAGGTTCTAGGCAATGTAACATCCCAGTTGCAAGATGCGTCACCTCGCTGGATCTTCGCTTATCTTTCCTAAGAGTGAAAATGCTTGAGAAAGAAAGATTTCAGTCTGATTGAAGCTTTGACAGAAAGCGACATAAACGTCTGAAGGAAGAATTGACAGAAAGAACCAGCACGGTTTCATTGAGAAGGATTCCCATAGTCGGGCTTGAGAGAGGCTTAGGAGGGGGTGTGTAATGCAGAAGTGATAATAGTAAATGCTTATTAAAATCAAAAACAAATATTTTTTAACTAGTCTCAGTTTAAAAATTCTCTCTCTCTCTCCTACACACATATATATAAAAATATATAATATAAATATATAGACAATAGTGTAGATGTAAAATAATGTAGAATAGATAGATAGATAGATAGATAGATAGACAGATGTGTAATAAACCTTTTTATATATATAGTTTGATGTGTAAATATGTATATAATATAATTTCTGTGTGAAAACCAATTATCTCGAAAAAAATTATTTTGATTTTCTAATATTCCTATTCATTATGAAACCTATTAGTAAGGAGTGCATCATTATTTTCTGATACAATTCCAAATTCTCCTTTAATTTATACGATCACACGCACCTCCATCAAAGCCCTTCAGAATACCTTCATCTTATATCACGTGAATTACTACTTTATCTGGAAAAATCTCTCCACATAAATTCGAAGTCAAGGTAAAAATCGTGTTCAAAAGGTGGTAAGGTAATCGAGCTGACGAAGTTGCGCCTCTTGCATCATCCATTCTAAAATCTCTGTTTCGCTTCAACTGTGAAAGCCGACACGGCGATTGTGTCTTTCTTAAATTGAATGCAAAATTGCCTCTCTCTTATCCAAGAATAAATAAACTTTAGTCTGAAATAGTTCTGTAATTATATTACAGCCATGGAAATCTAATGTCATGTTTGCCGTACTTATATATATATATATATAGTATATATATATATATATGTGTGTGTGTGTGTATATAAGGGATGATCAAAAAGTACTTGTATTTGAAGACAGATCTCATCATTGAGGAAAATGTAAATTGTTGTTAGCATTGAAAGCTGCCATCTGTTGACGAAGCAAATAGAAATTAGACATTGATTCATAAGTTAGTTTTGATGTGGTGCCAAATCAAAATTTGCCTGCAGCCCCGTCAAATTGTAGACGCCATTTTGCGTCCAGTTGTCATCGTCGATGATAAATGGATTCAACGGTATTCACTGAAAATCAAGCAATAATCAAAACAAAGGGTTGCTTCCTGTGAATTTGCTGCAAAGAAGGCTCGAATGCTCTCATCGGTCAGGAAAGTTTTGATGAAGAATTTTTGAAGTGCAAAAGGCGTCATGATCATCAACACGAGTAAATGAGACTCAGAATGTCTAGTGATTCATGATGCATTCTAAAAACAAACCATTTTCGATACGACGAGTGCCATCTCTTGGATTTCTATCTTTGGACTTATTGAACGCTCCTCGTGTATACATATATTTTATGAAGTATTATGCCTTAATGACTTGGTTGCACAAAATAGGCTCGCTTTTCCTGGAAATAGCTAGCAGAAGGAGGGTAAATAGGGCTATTTCTTATCAGGTAGTGGACCAAAGGATGATACCCTACCGTTCCATATTCCAATTGTGGTATGAGACGGAAGTTTAGAATGTTGTTCCTGATCTTCCGTCTCATACTAAGTGGATCGTAATATGAATGTATACAAAAAACTTCTAAAAATTTGAAACAAATATTAGGAAGGTAAATTTCGGTTCACTATAAACAGATTTTCATTTTCTCCGACGTTCACTAAAAGCTTTTAAAATACTTTAGTTAAATCAGAATTCATTTGGGATCAGTCAAAGTGTTCATTATGATCGAGAGTTCACTATATCTTGGGTTCACTATAACGAGGTTCGACTTAAGTAGGAAAATATGCCATGACTGGAAATGAGTCCCTTATGAGCTATCGTCACAGGCGCTTCTTTTTGAATAACGATTAAGTGAAGAAGACGATTTGTTACGTTCTCTTCTAATCGGTCACTTTTCAACGGTCTTTCTTCTAATTTCCACTTTACGTTTCATGTGAACTATCATTTCATGGGCTACAGTTCTCATAATTCCGTACAGGGATATTTGCTGAAATCAGGAGTCAAGCTCAGAATCGACATTTTAGGGCATCTTTGTTTCCTTATTTTATATTGTACTGATGTATTTAATTTAGTTTAGTACTTAAAATAAGCCCATTAAATTTGGCTAAAGAGAACTATTGGGTTCAAGCCGGATTTGGTGATACTTACATTAAATATTGCACGGTGAAAAAGTTACACGATTGGCGAGGGTTAAAATACTATCTTTTTCTGAACACAGATGACATTGCAAAGGGAAGTTGATGTTACCATTAAGGCTACCATCCGTTCAATGGTGCCAAAACAAATCTGACCCTGATTTATAGCATAGTTTTGATTAAGTAGTCATTTGCTGCCAAATCGAAATTTGATTGCAGCCTCGCGGAGTCATTGTGGCACCGGAAACCAAGCAGCAATCAAACAATGAGTTGCTTCAGATGGGTTTGCTCAGAAGGCGAAGATTGTCTCTTTGGTCGGAAATGTGATGACTATGCCTTTTTGGGATGCAAAGGGTATCATACTCAGGACTTCTTAGAAAAAGGAAGAAAGATCACTGATGATACTACTCTGAATTTCCCATCATTCCTACTTCCGATATCTCATTTTCCATTCCTAATACGGTACTTTCTTAGCCGACCACGAAATAAATATTGGTAATTTGGTGATATTTTATTAACAGTCGCCAGAATCACCAAAATACACCCGATAAATAAATTTTATCCAATCGTTTTTGTTTCAGGATACATTAATGAATGGTATTCAATTTATAAATGCAGAAATAAAAATTAATTCCATGAAATAATAATTTTTTATTGATCAAGACAATAAATTTCATATTCAATATAATACAATCCATTTCAATCATCAAATAATAGCGGCGATCGTTTGACTGTCGCTAATGACGAATCCAAACAGAAGGTTTCTTCAACTTCCCGAAGACATTTCTGAAAGAAAAAAAATAGAACAAATAAGTATTTAGCTTTTAAATTTTATAACTGTAAAAAAAAGCCGGCTACATTTATTCGGCAACATTTTCAAACATAAAAATATGCCAATTTTCTCACATATTCATAAACTTTATATATATATATATATATATATATATATATATATATATATATATATTTATCATGCCAAGAATTTAAAATTTAGAAACTTAAAAACTTTCCATAAATACATAACTTTCTCCTTTTATAAGTAATTGAAAAGCTCATTTAACATTGCAGAACAGGTGAAGTACGAATCACATTTTGCACCAGAAAAACAGGAATGAATGAGACAAATGAGAAACGCAATGAAATATACTGTTCTCTATCGGATAGAGAATTTAAAATAACACATTAATTTAGAGCATTTTTGTTACTTGCATGAAAAACTCTGTTAACCATTTTCAACAGATCAGAGAAATGTCCCCGAACGATACGATATTCCACCAAAAATAGAAAGTTTTGCTGAACGATGCGTTATTAGCCAAATTGGAAAGTGTCAATAAACAATGCAATATTCCACCGATAGAAGAAAGTGGAAAAATCAAACATTATTTTGATATTTGCCCTGAGGCTACATGTAACGTTGTTTAGCTCTTATTCAAAAACGAATTTTATCCGCTATTATCATTATATTTGCTATTTCATTTCAACTATAAAATATAAGCCATCATTTCGACTTAGGGGATCTTCTTTTCTTCACCTTGAAATGTATTTAATTCAAAAGTGCATAGTACAAAATTATTAGAGAAAGACACGTCTTAAGTTGCTGCCCAACTTTATACATATATATAATAATATTATTAATATGTGTGCGCGCGCGCGTATATATATATATATATATATACCAACTTTTTATAAGCTTAAAGTAAAGAGAATTGATCAATAATAAATGATTTACTAATATTTTATACAAATAAAAGCAGTTGTAACCTAACAATGAGTGACAAGAACCAGACCAAACATTTTGTTCGTAAAAAGGTGTCCTGGACTAGAGACAATACAACATTTGTTTCTGTTAGATTTCGGCTTTTTTTTTTCAGTAGGTGATAATAAATTTTAGTTTTCAAATGTTATCAATGATCGCCTTAAATGTCACCAAATGTGGTTTAATGAATAAATATTTATTGAAGTTGTACAGAAACATATTTTGTGGTGTTATCCTCAAAAAATATCATGACATTTTCAACATACCACAAAATTATAAATATATTTCAATCTCCTTTTTCCAGGTTTCGTTCTTCTTTCCTGAAAATAAAACGTAAGAGACGATTAATTTAAATATTTTACTTTAACTTTTTCTTTTACAGTGACACGTTTTATAATGTTATTAATTGGAAAAACACTCTGACACTGTTAAATGTTACTTATGAAGTGAGTCATGCTATAGAAGTGTGTGCTATGCACAGAACTAACATTAATTCAAAGCGAATATTCAATCATTGACAATACCTTAGAATAAAGACATTGGCAATTGAATTTATAGTTGAAAAGAAAGGTGTAAATGAATAATTTAATACGCTTACTTAACAACATCTAAAAAGGGGTTTTCATTACGGTACCTGATTATTTTAAAATTAGGTAGATAATGGTCTAAAGAGCCTGTATTCTAAATTTCATTAGAATTGTATTATTAGTTCCAGAAATGTGCCAAAAAATGTTAGATTGATGTGACTCCACTTCAACAATTCATAAGAATTTCCCCGTTTTTAACCATAGTAAAAAGTGGATCAATAAAAAAAATTTTTTGCTTGGTATATGGTCCCTTCGGATTCAATAATTTCCTATCGTTATTTTAAAATTAAGTAACTCGTTAACTATCGGAAGGAAATGTAAGAAATTTTGGATTTAGGCTTTGAATTTGGAATTGAATGAAATTTGGGTTTTAAGACTTGAGAAGAAAGAAAGAACCTTTCGAGGAGCGTAAACTCGCCCTCAGTAATCAGGACACAACTATCTTAATCCTTCACTAGCTTTAATCATTTTATAAACACACTAATTATCAGCTGAATTAAATTTAAATTAATATATATGACGAGAGGCGTAAACTTTCTATATGTAGGAAAGGAACGCCATAAGATGTATCCCTTAAACCTTGGTATTAGAAATATCTAAATATGTAATAATTTTTAAATATTATATATATATTGTGAATGTATTTGATGATTTCTCTTTTTTATAACATCGATACTTAAAATTTTTTTTATGTCTTAACAATAGAAATAGTTAATCGCTCGAAATAAAAATCTTCAAAAGTGTTGAATAAAAATTTTATGTCGTCAAATATTTTAGACACTCTTTTCACGTCAACCACACTTTTTAAATCCCTATAACCCTGAAATTTTTATGTGGGACTTTACAAAATTTGAAATTTAAAAAAAAAATCCCTGACAATAAATCCTGTTAACAAAGTATTGAGATCGGTAGTGAGAAATTTAGATTTAGAAGTTATGTACATTGATTATGTTAATTACAAATTTAAAACAATAAGTTCTTTTAGACCCTGATTCCTACACTACAGCCTAATAAGCTCATAGACGAGTCTAGAACTAGCAATAACGTTTTTGTGTCTTTTTTTTTCTAACCCCATGAAACAGTTTTTATTGTATTTCAGATAACTTGATTTATAGAGCAGCAACCTTTTTAATAGATAATAGTTTGGCCGCATGGCGGTTTATTAAGTGGATTTAACCTAGATAATGAAATTTGAATACACACACATATAATACTTCATATGCTTTAAATTTTAGATAACCTATTTTCAACATTAATGGTTTTTTTTTAAATTTGATTTTACTGTGTTTTTAAAATTTGCAATTGCAATTTTAACTAGTTTCACTATTAATGAACTTTAATTTCAGTTTTTTATTTTAGTTATAATTTGTAAGTAATTATGAATGTATGTACATGTAATGAGTATATCTGGTTAACATCATATATATATATATATATATATATATATACGTATGTGATATTGTGTATGTATTATTGTAAAATTAAAATGTTGAGTTAACTTTTTTATCTTATTGAATTATTAATTATTAATTGTGAAATTATTTGTTAATTTTGAATTTATTAGTCTAATAGTATTGTTCCGTTTAGTACAACTGGTAGGAAAAATTTATTTATTTATTTTGCTCATTATGCCATGAAATCAAATAACCAATCAATAAAGTTAATTAAGTGGCGAGAAAATATGTAAACAATGCCTTTCCGAAGGTTACAAATTTCGAAGAGAACAATTGAAGGATGATAGTAAAAGATTTTATAACTTTTTTCTGTTTCATGATCTCAAAATGTGTATATACGTAAAGTTTAAAGGATTATTTAAAATTAGATGAAATCTAGTTTATTTTCCTTTGGTGTATATTCTGTCTTTTTAATTTCTGTTCTTTGATTCTATATTTTGGGAACTTGGAAAACTATTCTATGTTTTAGAAAACCATTAAATTCAAAATTAAAGACCGAATTTATTAGTTTTTCCTAAATTTTAATAAAGTCATTTGCTGAGAATAAAGTTTGAACCATAAGACTTAATAACAGTATTCCTCAACCCTAAGATGAAGACAGCGTTTTAAATTGTTTCACTCTATTTTTGACTTTGCTGTCTTATTTTTCTTATTTGTCTTATTTTTCTGTAATTTTATACTATTATTTTATGTAAGTGTCTACTTTTGTAAAGCTTAGTAATATTTATGCCATGAGGCGAATGTAATTACTAAATATTTTTTAAATTATTAGTTTTAGTTTTACATTTTTAATTTAATTCAATTTTTATACCATTATATTTATGTAATTTTATACTATTATTTTATGTAATTTATTATTTGCTTATATGCATATTAATTATGCGCTTCTTTGGTATATTATAGTTTTATATTATACTTATACATAAAATTCTTCCTTTTATTTATGTGGTTGAATTATTAAGTTTTTGAATGAGGATTTTCGTTTGTTTTTGTTTTATTAACTTATTTAATTATGTTGAGTGTGTAGAAGTTTTGTATTTATAACACTAGTATAAATATATATTCAATCCTAAGCCTAGTAGCATTTTGAATGTCTTTATACCCATTTTTGATTCAACTTTCTTATATTTCGTTTTTCTTGATTTTTGCTTTCTAAGTTTAGATGGTACTTTTGTCTATTAAGACCATTGAAAAAATTGAATTTTTGTTAAGTATTACTGATCTTAATTTTTAATATTACATATAGTTAAGCTTTATATTGCGATAGTTAGGTAATTTGTAATTAGATTCTTATCTACATATTTACTATGTATTCTCTCTTGTGTACTTTTGTTAAATACATCCTACTTACAATAATCTACAGATTCTTATATTTTCTTATTCTTCAATATACAGTTTAATCTACTTTAACTTTATTGCTTTATTTTTATTGAATCATTACTTATGATTACTTTCAGTTTATTTATTAATTTGTTAATATGAGTGTTTTTTACTAGTTTTAATTTTACAATTTAAATTTATTTGATTTATTTTTGCAATAGTTTTGCAATTTATTATTCATTTATATACATGTTTATTTAATATTTCTATTAAGAACATTATTAATTATATTTTAGTACATATATACAGTTATACATACACACACACACACACACACACACATATACATATACATACTTACCTTTTGTGATACCACACATTCCTTTGACTCAAAAGCGCATTTTGCGATCTGAAACGAGATTTTTACTTTAATTAACAACAAATTTTATCAAATTCGCTATTAATACAATAAAACAAGTTTTTATTAAATTATTATCAAATTCACTCATACATTTTAATCTGAGAAAATAATTTGATTTAATATTATTCTTAAATAATAATTAACCTTATTAAACTTAAGTTAAAAAAATGCAAAGTTTCTGATAGTTTTTGATTCCAAACAAAAAAATCGATTTCTTAAAACATTTAATCACTTTTATTTATGATGGTAATTGAACAAATAATATATTTCTAGTCAGCTCTCTTTATTGAAAAAAATGCATCGTCATTATTTGCTCCTCCTCAGTCTTCGGTGTATATCAGTGTTTGAAAAAATTGTAAATAATGGGTATTTTAATTGGTGCTTTTATTTTTAAAAAAAGTAATCCCTTTTGGCATTTCGAAAAACGGAACCAAAAATTCTGACAAGAAAAATATCAACAGTCATAAGAAATATTAATGTTTCTCATACACATCAAAATACTTCGGATTCGGAAGATGATATTGACAAAGGACAAAAGGCCTTTTGTCCAAAATCCTGAAAGGCTCTCGGCCAAAACAGTTTTCGTGATAATCGCCCAGTCTTAGGGACAAACATTCAATAAAGTGGGTATTTTTATTAGGAGAAAAACTCTTTCATTCAAGGACAAGTTTGCGATGTGTCATCTCTAAGCAAATCAATGATTGGAGTTAATCTATGAGAAAAGTATATTCGCGATGCTATTCGTGAGAGGTTCAAAAAATACCAGTGTTTGGAATATTAAATATGAATTGTGCAACTCACTGCGGTACTATCCAGAGATCGTTTTCCCTTTTTCTGAAACAGTTGGTGAACACGATGTCCTACGCATCTCAAAAAATCGTCACCATAACTATTCTAGTC
Source organism: Nephila pilipes (assembly GCA_019974015.1). Classification (NCBI taxonomy): domain Eukaryota; kingdom Metazoa; phylum Arthropoda; class Arachnida; order Araneae; family Nephilidae; genus Nephila; species Nephila pilipes. The sequence continues at coordinate 85,880 of BMAW01014786.1, forward strand.
GATGAGACCGTCTTCGCTTACTTTGGAGCAGATTCACTAGAAGTAACTCATTGTTTTGACTGATGCATGATTTCATACGGATCATGATGAATCCAAGTATCTTTGATGTTGACAACTCGAAGTGGCTGCAATCAAATCTTGACTTGGTGGTAAACAGCTGCCAAATCAAAATTAACGTATGATTCAGTGTCAAACTTGTTTCTGGGCCTTTTAACAAATCACAGCATATGATAGTCTCGCCTTAGAAACGCCATCTGTCTTCTAAAATAGGTATTTTTGAATCCCCTCCCTGTATTCATCGAAAAACCGTCTTTAACTTATAAAAAAATAGACACAAATAATGAGGCAGTTTTCTTGGATTAAAATAATTTAACTCACCGCCAATTATTTACAATAAACAGCAACAAATTCACATTTGTGGGAAAAAAAACTCACATAAATCAATAATAATAGCTTATTAACTATACAAATGATCGCAGATAATTATAAATTAATTACTTTACTTAATTAACACAGTCAATAAAAATCTAAAAATGTGTTTCTCTTTATGGAAATCGACGGTTTTGCAGTATTAGACCGAGAATAACCTGAACAGTATGTATTGTAATTTGATTTAAATCCAATTTATAGTTTCAGAGATACTCGAAGATAACCGTTCGGGGCTATACTCGTAAACTAGACTATTTCGTTCAATGATTTGTAATATTTTGTTCCGTTTCCAAATGCTGCGCGTCAAATGGTTTGATAATTAAAATTAGTAAGCTAATATATGATCCCTCAAGAGTCTACGATTTCCGATTGTAACTTCAAAACTGAATATCTACTGAGCTATATTCAAATTTTTTATTTCTAAAATTGGAAAAAAATTATATATATTTTTATACAGTGTAAGTTGCTTCGAAAAGTGTTGAGTAAATTTTTTTTAAATATTTGAGACAGTCATTTTAAAATAAGAGACCTATTTTATAGTCCCCTCTAGCTAGGAAATGTTCAAGCATACATACATGAACGTTGAAATTTAAGATTTTTCTTTATAAGAAATCAGACCCATTGAAATAAATTTTGTTAGTTGAGGTATCTCAAACTATTATTATTATTAAGAAATAACACCCACCCACCCAAGAAAGACAAAGAACACACACACATACATACATATAATATATATATATATATATATATATATATATATATGTATAAAACTTATTTTGCATATTAATTAATCTTAATGTACATAATGTTGTAAATAGCAGTTTTTCACGCTGATTTGATTAGTTTCAGGAAGCCATGGATTTGAAATAACCCGCTATATGGAGATCATAGAGTTCAATCTGCCAAGTCTTACAATGGCGGCTTTCGAAAGATCAAGAAACATAGAGAGAATTCTTAAGAGTGATAATGTAGGGATTCTTTAAAAATAATAAATATAAAAATTTATTTTCCAACTGTAATATTTTTAATAATATGTAAAAATATACAATATCCCTTCGTATTTGTAAGAAACTTAACTGATAAATACTAATTTCATACTCCAGTATGATAAAATATTATCTAAGGAAAAATAGCTACATTCATTGCATTAGTACAAAATTTAAGCCATTGGCTTACATAGCCATCTGGCAGCCGTCCGCACATTTCAACATTGTCCATTATTATATATTCGGGCAGAGAAGCTGTAGTTTCTCTTAATATTTCCTTCTTTTCATCAATATATGGTAACATTTTATAAGCCATAGGAAAGTTGTGATACATATCTATTGAATGATATTCAACATAATCAATTTATTTGAATAGATTGCGAGTTACAAGTTGTTGGTTTTGCTGATTTCTCCAACGATGCAATAGAGAAAACAAAGTACCATAAGAAAGAAATACCTCTCTGAGAAGGAATTTAGATTTTTTTCTTCTAATTCATCTACATTTCCTTAAACTTATCATCTTAAAATTAAACTTTAAATGAAGGATAGACTGTGGGGAAAATATCAGTAAGGTAATGTGTTAAATAGTTTTATTGTAAATTTGTTATGAAATAGAAATACTATATTAATCAGCATGTGTGTATAAATATAATGTAAAAATATCAAATTTAATTCTTTTTTGTTGCTCTATGATCATAACTGCCCACATGAATACATATCTTAGAATTCGTTAACAAGGCTTCCAAGTCTAAAAATTTTAAAATCTGGCCTTTTTGAAAAACTTCAGCTAACTTCGGTCTCAGATTATAAATTTCATGGAAATATTTTAGTTACCTTAAAGCTGAGGCCATTCACCTTGCATAGTCTTTCCCATTTTTCTCCCATAAACTGTGGATAGGATCCCATGTTATATGTTACACATCTCAATTCTCTCACCTTGCACTGGAACAAAAGTAAGCAACAAATTAAAGTATTTTGTACATAAACAAATATGAGGTTATCCCTTTAATATAGTAACTTTATTTTAAGGGGATTCCATAAATAATAATAGAAGGACAACAACAATTATAAAAAAAAAGATTACCATCAACAATTCTGAGTTCCCTAAAAATATTTCAATGAAAACTTTACTACACGAATTTCGGGAGTATGTTTTGTTTCAGTAAATTATAATATTTTTAAATTAATCCAATAGTTTTAAAGTCACTGAAACGTCTTAGACAAGGAAAAATGAGTTTATTTTATGCCACACTGAACTAATTCTCACCTTTTACAATTAATAGTAATGGAATTCATATTTTATTACCTTGAGATATCTATATACTTATATATATTCCTATGTTAAGAGAGTAACATTCATATTATATTAAATAATTATAAAGGAGCACTTAATAATCAATAGCTTTATTTACATTTGTAAGTCGTGTTCATACATTTAGATACATTTTCCATAACCTCTCCTGCATACGTAAATTTTCTGAGTACTTGTAACATTCTATACACCAAATGAAATCGTAATTTCAAAATTTTAATTTAAGCAAATTAATAATTTTGTGATTCAAATTACTCTTAATTTTATGCAAATGATTTGCTTTACCAATAATTATTTGTGAGTGTTTATTAGAAAAGAATTACTTCCAATATATAAAAAAATAACTTCATTTTATAATATGGACAATAATACTATTATGGATAAAATAGATTTTGTGTAGAAAGGATACCAGAACATACTAAGGAACCAATATAGGAAAAAACGAAAGAAAAGACATATGGCTTGGCATATAAAAACTTCAAAATTCAATTTACTTCCGTTCCATATATCAGATTCTTGTAAATAATACATCTATGGAATTTTAGAAGTTCTCTAATTTTGAATAGTAAAATTTAAAAAAAAAATGCAAAATATGAATAATTTTAAGGCGTCAGTTACCTTAATAAATCTTACTTACACTACCATGGTATTGCAGTGAAAAAATTAATGCAGTCTTGTGACTGATACAGAAGAATCTTGGAAATCTTTTCAATTTGTTATACATATTGGAATATGCCTCCCTCCTTTCGGGAACGTTTTGGAGTTAGCGAACTTTTTTAGTCGCCAAAAGTCCAAATACCACGACTTTTTATTTTCTTCATAAAATTTATAGAAAAATTAGCTTACCATTACGAAGAAACAAACGAAATTGAATAATTATGAAAGTAATAATAATACTATTAATGGGAACTTAAATTAATTTTGAAAATTTTGTTTAAAATATGTTTGTCAAAAGCATGTTTGCTATTCCAAGAATTGTCCATTGCTGGCCACAACTTTCTCCCCTTTCTCTGGCTGAAGCGGATTTCCCGGAAAGAAAAAATCGTTTTTTGATGCAATCCATAAATCCACCCATTTACTCATATTTTCACTAAGAATGAAACATCTCTCAGAAATATCATTAGTCAAACCTCGAAACAAATAATAATCAAAAGGGGCAATGTCTGGTGAATAAGATGGGTGGGGTAAAACATCCCATCAAAATGTTTCCAAATAATTTTTATTTGTCGTGTAACATGATGCGAACGTTATCGTGCTAAAAATGATTTTGTAGAGTCTTTTGATGCATTCCTGCCGTTTTTCTTTCAACGCTCGGTTCTATTTTATCAGCTTTTTTCGGTAATTCGCTTGACACGGATCTTCATGAGTAATGTTTTTAATTCTTCGTCTTCGAACTTTTTCCGTTGATACGGGCTCTCATTGTGTCGTCAGTATCAGAATCACTACTTTTAAATCGTCCGAGACAATGTTCTCAGGTTGAAATTAAGGACGCATACTCATTATAAGCTTCTGGCAGCAAATGAAGACATCAGATGCCAATTGTCTTCAAATGAAGACAAAAAAAGTAACACTTTCCGATATTTGAGCTTTGTCGGTATAAGACTTGGTTTTTCAAAAGTTCAAAAAAACTATAGCGTTAACACTGCAATGGAATGTCGCACTTCGACAACATTAGCCGTATGGAGGTGCTTTGCCATAGAGTTTGTTGCAGGATACATCGCTTGCGAAAAGTATAAATTACGCCATATATGTTGCTAATCCAATACAAAACTGACTGCCAAAGGCTCATTCAATTTTGGTTTGGGTTTTACTAACGTTACTCTAGAAACAACACAAGAGGTATTAGCGATAGTCCTCGTAATTTTGAAAGTTAGAAGAGGGAGGTGTCGTTTTCATGTATTGGTTCAAAATTACGAAGACCGTTGCCAGTAGCCCTCGTGTTGCTTCAAGAGCGACATTTAACACAAAATAGTAATTTTGAGCTTCTGTCAATTGACTAGGACGACCCCTGGGCTGGGACTCCCTTTCCTAATTTTTACATCACGCTACAGGGAAGACTTTGAGCCTCTACAGATTTAATGTGTATCAGTTCTGGCTACATTACAGGTCTTTAGTGACATCAAGTCTTGAACTATGACTTGATGAAAACCGCCGGCAAAACCTTCAGGCTATCGCAGCCACAAGGTCCATTCATTATTCATGTAATTGGCACAGAATACCAAGAAATATGGGATTAGCTATTTTAAGTAATTTGAAATTGATTTTGTTTATCTCGAAAGATTCATCTGTAGTGGATACCATCTCATGCCAGCCTCTCAAGCAACGCGATTGCAGACATGATGTTTTAAAGGATTGAGAGTGAGTTATTGGTTCTACCAACCCCTCCAACGCTTATGGAACTATGTTCCAAATTTAAATATAAAGACAGAGCCTTCTGTACGATCCCATCATTGCAACAGTGGTATCATGGTATTCATTCGGGAAATCCTTCATTTTTCAATGTAGCAAGCGGTGCCAGCCAATTTAACTCGTTTCTACAGTAGACATCTTAGGTATCTATCTTACTCCAATGGAACTTAAACGTTTCCAATATACATCATAAAGTGTTAATCAAATCTCTCTTCACTATATCCTCGATTGCTTGGTACTTTGATAAAGAGATAACCTATCCAATCCATAAATGGTTTTGGGATTTCTTTGGAAAATCATGAACTTATTCTAGATATCGTGGACTAATTATGCTGTTCTTTGGATACATACAAGAACAGCCACTAATGCAAAGCTTTCAAAAAGTTTGCAATTAATTCTTACTTCGTAGAAGAATCTTTTTCGAAGTCTCAAGACAATGTCAACCAGGAGTTTCTCAAGTTTAGAACAGAGTTCATGGTTCGGGAACATGAATTGCTCTCGATTATTATATAAACAATGCACTCAGAAAGCAACACGAGAGCTATTGGCTACCTAGTTTGTGATTTTGATCCACACTCAGATGACGAAGTCGATATCTGTTCTCGCATCCTGTTTATCTAACTTTCCCATCCTGCCAATAGCAGGGGCTGCAAAAGTCAGAATAATAATACAACTGAAATTTATCAGATTCAGGAAACAAGCGAATGCGTGTTTAATCAAGTCGGGTAATTATTTCTGATAATAAAGCGATTTTTTAATATCCTTGGGCATATTTTAATCGAATAGCGATGGAATATACTTAACGTACTTTAAATGACTTAAATTAATACTTTTTGATGAATTGGAAATATATATTTAAATCTAAAAATTTTATTATTACTTACAGCAAATGGCAATCGAAATCTGCAATTCTGAACTACAATTTTGACTTCATCTATATACACTGGAAAATAGTAAATAGAATTACTGTCCATACTTGAACAAAAGGAGAAATTCTTTTTCTCCCGGTATTTAAATTATAGCAAAAGATAGTTCAGTCATTATGGCATTTTTCTCAAAGGTAGATGAAGAAAGATCATGCATGTGTGTGTGGGGATCAATAGCACCCCCAAAGAAACATTAAAAAAATTCGATCACTTGACATAAACTCCTAAAAATATTCATATCTTTTAGGAGGATTTTTGGGAGCAAAAACATGTGTAAAAAAATCAATTAAAAGATTGCAATCAAATACATTTGGAACTACATAATTAAAACAAAGTAAAAAAAAATGTTATATTTTATTTTCTGTTTCATTTTTAACCGAATCGTTTTTGGTTATTGATTGCATGTATGATTGTCTAATAAAAAAAGAAATAATTTGCATTTGTTTGACATTAACCCATTGATAAATCGATTTGAAGATATGGATTGATAGTTCCATAACATTCCTCAAAATAGGATATGCAGAATCAGCTTATTTTTCTTTCATTCCTAAGCATATCAAACATCATGATAGTAGAATAAACTAAGTTTGTGCCTTTTGCACAATAATACCGAAGAAAATAAAAATCATGGATGAGTGTGGATAAAAAAGATAGCGATTCCAGCAGTCGCTTCAGATTACTGTGTACTTCCCTGTTATTGCGGCACCCCGCCAAATTACGAATACGCCAAGGCGGTTGCCAAACTCGTGACGAGCAAACGTGAAATAAAGAAATGAAGATAAATAATATAGTGTTAAATAATATAATATACGCCTGTTTCATCCGAATAAATCATTGTTATATCAATTATATGTCAAGAATTTTTTCCATTAGTGTACTAACATCTCTATTCAAGATTGGAACGAGAAAACATTCGCCATTTCCCTGGTATATTCCTCCAAAAAATCCATGGTTGCCTTACTTATGTATTCCCTGGCGCTGTTAATTTTTTACACCTGATGATCAAACTCCTATCAATCGCAGTAATTTTACTGATACCACCTATTCATACATTAAGCATTTACATTCCATGTAAGGAACGCACTTCTCTCATGTAAATCTTCCAATCATTGCTCGGAATATAAATAATCACATTCCGACATACTGATTTTTTTTCCTTATTAAAGAGAAAAGAGCTCACCACAGACGTACTGAGTTGTTTGTCACACCATTTGATGGACGTCAACTCCTTTGCGCATCAATGTATAAGTCTTAAAGCAGTTACGTGAGGTATCCTGGAACAGCTTATTCAATTTCCAACACGTTGGACCAACAATGTAAAATGTTTGGCAACATTTTACATTGCATCTTCAAATGGTTTCGTCATTAACATGCAGCTTCAGGTCATGGCTATTTTCATATACTGGCTTGTCCAGAAAAAAACTAGATATTGAAGAAAAAGGTGCGTTGAATGCGAGTGAAGAAAAATGCGAAAACTGGAACGTTAACGAGCAAGCAACAGTAGATAATATAGTCATATGCTATTTCAAGACAGCATAAACTTGGTGAGGTTTTGAAACCTGGCAATAGCTTTTGAAGAGATACATCTACGTGAGGAATGGTATTGCAGGGAAGAATAGATTAGATTACTGTTTTATTAGCATCTCACTCAGAACCATCGTGAACTTTAGTTTGAACCTCGGTCAAGTTATAACAAAGTCTGAGCTCGCCTCTTCTTCCATACCATCCCAAAACGAAGATTTTGAGCCTCACCAGATTTGACGGACATTTCAGTGGCAATAGGATCCGAACCCACGATTCGACGGAAACAACACCCACTAAGAGCTCACGACCGTGATTACTCGGTTATCACAGTCATTCACTTCTGTCTAAATCTTTATCACGGTTACAAGCAAATCAGTAAAATAAATAGATGATCTCTGGAGGGCAGATGTTGAGAAACTAGCTGCAACATGTAACATACTTCTATTTTTTTCAAACCTTGCTCAAACTCTTTTTATTCATTTATATTATGTGAAGGGGAGTTATAAAAAACCTTTGCCGATATATAATCCTCTTGCAAACGTTATGTTCGAGAGAACGGAATAAAATTTGGATTGCCGATATTATAAGATATGCGCTATGTTAGAATAAATCAGTTCTCCCCAAGTAAAAAAATCTCGAAAATTTCAAATAGCAACACCTACATTTGGTTATTGCAAAGATTTCTTCATTAGAAAAAAAATTTAAAACAGTGATGGAATGATATTTATAGCATGAAAGATGGTGGCATTAAGCAGATACCTACTAGATCAGATACATATATAGAAAAGTGAAAACAACCTTAAAAGAAGCCAAGCAATAGAAAAGTAAATATTTTTAACTATTTGTCGACATATTGTCACTTTGTATACGCCAGATAGCGGATAGCTCTGCAATACGTACAGCGTAAAGACTATTGAATCTGACATATGTTGTCATTTTTCACATCAAACAAAGTTTGTGGATATGATGCATACATTTTGGATTTCATGTAATTTCACAGAGAGGAATCTATTAGAGCGAAATCGCATAATTTTGGTGGCTATGGGAGCATGAAATAGTGGGAGATAATTTTGGAACCAAACTGTTATTATAGCAAACGTTTGATAGAACACACTACATATGGAGCACTACCCTGGATCCACACAATGTCAGAGTGAACATTTTGCTAGTTCAAATCGTGAATGATGTAATTGACAGCATTGCTTCATTTTGAGCTATTGTTGCAGTACGTCTATGTAGAATGTTGGCAATAATTTCTTCAAAAACGTAGCTGCAGAAGATGGGAAGTAATATGCGAACGTGTACAGTGAAGATAGCTCATTATAAATCAATGTGAGCAATTACAATTCACAATTTGCAACAGCAAAATGTTCTCTCTAACCGGATGCAAGGTGGTTCTGTCCCAAGCGTTTGTAGACATGTGATGCCAGAGAATAATTCCGATAGAATACTCTTCCCATGGTACGTGTTTAAATGCTATTCAACATCTCCTGTACGAAAATCTTCATTGTGTGAGTGCGGACACATCGGAAAATAGTGAAACATGAAAATGATAGCTTTGTTATTGTTTCTCGATCCTTAATGATTCTTTCCACTTTTTTCTTAATCTCTGTCTAGTGTTGCCACATTCTGTGCTACAAATACCATTCCAACTCTATTTGCAACAGTAACAAAAATATGTGTTATAGTAACAAAAAAATATGCGTTGCTGTTTAAAATTTTCGAGATTTTGTCACTGTCACTATAATATGAGAGCTAGTTTATTGCTTATCTCATTGTTCTTGAGCACATACCGTATAGTACCTGCATTCTAGATTTTATTCCATTCAATCGAATGTAACACTCGCTAGGGGACCATATATCGGCAAAGTTTTTATAACAATCCTGTATGTATATATATATATATATATATATATATATATATATAATGAGTTGCCAAATTAATGAGGACAGTAGTTACATATTTTTATAACTTGACATTTTAAATGCATTTAACACTATCATAATCGGTTCAAATGATGCGTGAGTATTATGTGAATGAATTCTATTTTACCTATGATTTCTTGTGTGAGTGAATTCTATTTCGTGTATATTTTTATTTCTAACAATAATGTTTTTGACATATAAAACATAGATAATACATCCATACTGATAAATTATGGAGATTATCTCTCTTGTCACGGGTTCTGAATCAAACCATTCTATTGGTTCTACATGGTAGCTCCGAATCTAGGTCTTATTTCAACTATTAGCAAATGAGAATCTTTTCTTTCAAGGAATCTTACTTTTCTCCCAAGAATATTCTAATATTACTGCTCCGTAGTTGTGAGTAGAGGCACAGATCTTTTTCCACTGAAATAATCCGAGTTAAAACGCTTCGCTTGCAAACAGATAATTTCCAAAGGAAGTTAGTAGATATTTGTTGTTTCCTAATCAATTGTTAAGAAAATAAAAGTTAATTTGGATAAAAAGGGATACGTTATATGAAACGAAAACATATCTGGGGCAGAAAAAGAATAACAAAGTTTCGTTCTGACAGATTAATTAGAAACATTTGATTATAAAATAGAGAAAAAAGTGCTGCATGACTAAAACCCGATTGGTTCTAGAACTCGGAATGGTTATTACAGTAAGAAACGTCTAAAGTGCGGCAAACATAAAAAAATTCTTCAGAGCATTGTCCTGTAAAAGAACAAAAACATACTGAGGCAATGAAGAAAAAATGCTTTGCCTCGTCTCAAGCGCATCACCGTATGACAGTAGAAGACTGGAATAAAGTGAATTTATTGAGATTTACTGATATTTTTACTTTTTTTTTATTCCTTTTTCAAGCATGAATAATTTTACTTATAAACTTCAAGTATGTTTCTCACGTGAGTTAACGTTTGAAATTTTGGCAGAACAAAGTACTTTTGTTCGGCGGCGGCCTTGGGAAATGTTTTCTCCTGACTGCAGTTTCCATTAATCGCGAAGTTATGGAACCTTCTGTGATCAGTTCCAAGAGAGTTGAACGCCTTCATATCGTATAAAGAGCAAGATAATTCAGAGAAGTATTGGGAACTTGCCTGATGCTGCAGCTTTGAGATTGGTGCCGAAATGGTAAAAATTTTGCTTTTATGCAGGATTCAGTGCCATCCTATTGTTCAAACATTTTAACACTACAAATTGATTACAAAACAATCATCAGGCTTTTAAACGATATAACTAAAAAAAAATATTAATTGTATTTTTCAGTGCTTACAGGGGGAAGAAGAAGCAAATACTATATTTTCCCCACATTCTTTCATTTACCCGTAAGAACACCCGATGAGGACGAAATCCACATTCAAAGCAAAAAGAAAACGTCCAATTGCTGCCTCACATGCCCTTAAACGCCAACAAACATCGAAAAATATTTTATGTTATAGAATTTACCAAATAATCACTGGTTTCAGTTCAAAAACTTTTCAAAGGAAAATATTAATATCATACACCTGATCATCAGAAAATTTTGCTCTAGTTTTGCCAGTTCAAGAACACGGATTGTACAAAAAAAAGTTCTGCTATTCCAAATCCTTCACACAATGTAGTAGACAGAGTTTTGGAACTATTTTGCACTCTGAACATAGAAGTCAACGCATTCTGCAAGTTGTGAATTAATTAATCTACAACTAACCGTTTGGAAGATTTTACGCAGATGACTACGTCAGTAATCCCACCGCATTCAGCGCGGTCGAGGACAAAACATACTCAAACTCTATGAGGACAATGAGATCCTCAATTGTTTAACTTCTTCAGGTATTTACGAACATCCTTCACCAGAGCATCCCTAGGGAATTTTTTCCATTCCCACTGCGTTTATTGTCTTTGGTAAGCTCTTGTTACGCTTCTTTTCAATCGGCTTTTATCTTTTCCACATTTTTTTCAAATGTTTATATCACAATTACACCTTGTGTAATGCAACATAGCCACATCTGACTCTTGAGCAGTTAAACTTCACCATCACTCACTAGAGACAATGAGATTAATGTATAAATGTCCAATTTGTAACGATAATCAGTTAAAATTTGTAAAAAACTCAGTCATACATTTGTAAAGTCTAGCGTTTTTCTTTGTCCCAGCCCTTTTTCTGGATATTCCTTTATCATTATTAAATTTATCAACAAATTGACTGAGTGTATCTTTATTTTTTTAACCATCCCCGTAGTGTATATTTAGGTAGATTAAGTCCTCTGCCAAATTCTGCTTATTTTTTTCCTTTTTCAAATTCGTTCGTTATCATTTAATTTTCCCTCGACCGCATAATCTTTTTTACACTTTCTTCATCGTATTTTCAATAACATTGGAAAACTCTTTAGACTCTACTCGTATTTTTATATATTACGGAAGTCACTTAATCAATAAAAAAAATCTTTATAACTCTTGAAATTTGACCAATATAAAATGTATGAACGTGCAGCTAATCTCAGTGATTGCGAGTTCTCGAAAATAATTTCTTTCTTACAAAATAATACAAACTAGAGTATTTAAATTTTCGAGGATTTGTGATTCAAACATATTAAATAGAAAGAGAAAAAAAGTATACTTTTAAGAAAGGAAGTCATGACCTCATACCAATAAGAGATTCACCTGCATTTCATTGAAAAAAAGTTACGACACCATAATTTCTAAGAGTGATACCACAAACGATTGCCTACCGAGGGAGCTAAAGTAACCAAACGTAAAGCAGACTCGCGTGTTGCTGAATCACGTATTAATGGGATCCAAATGTATTTCTTAAAATACAATAAATTTAAGTCCAATGAGATTATTTTGAAATCGCCCTATATTTTTCGATTAAAACTTTATCTATAACCAAATCAGTAATGTATAAGCATCGCGCTGAAAAGCAACTCGAGGTTTGTTGGCAGAATGTCTAAGGGGACCGAGTTCACCCAAAGGGTTTATAACTACAAACCGGTCCCTCGGAAGACAATCACCTCCACACTCAGCATTTGTTGTTAAAATGAAATTTTTTTTTACAACAATAAAGATTGGATATAACAGTTAAAGCAAAGAACAAAAGATAAAACATAATTTCTAAATTCAAAAGAAAATAAAAACTAACATTGTGTTTACAGAGTGTGACGTCATAGATCTAACATTTCCAGTTTTTCATTTTTTTTGGAATACATATCAATCTAATTGACTATTGACGTAACGATTTCCTACTAACTTCATAAATTTGAACCGGGTCAAGTGACGAGGACGATACCTGAGCAGGCACCTACCTTTCTAAACTTCTACACCGGGTCAACGGGAAGATTTAAATCCCCGACAAAAATTTAACAAAAATGTAGCATTAGCTCTGCTAGACGGCAGGTCTTTAATGGCATCAGGACTCGAATGCACGACTCAATGAAATCAATGTTGGCAGCGAGTCAGCGACCATGACCACTAGGCTACCGTGGCTACGATCAAAGCATTCATACAAAAGAAATGAAAGAAAGAAAATGGGCAACATTACTGCAAGCCGCACAAAGAGTTGTACGCTCCACCATATCTTGGATTGATTTCGGATTATAAGGAGTCCTCCCGGGAGCGACTTGGGGAACAGCAACTAAGAAACAAAAGAACAACACAATCGCATTGAACATTTCGACTCGCATTCTTCTATGAGAAGCATTTCTCTTTTCATTCGATGTACGAGGAAACGTGAGTAAATTGCGAAACAGAATGGATGTAATATTACCACACATTTGAAAAGAGTTTAATCTTTTTTTCAGATATTTGTTTCACAAATATTGAATAGTGGTTTAGTTTTTATCTAATTTCACATTAACTGGAGAAATATGTCATACATTTTTTTTTTTTTATTTTCTGTTTCATAATGATTCTCGGTCATCATCAAAACAAAAACAAAGTTCGAATTTAAAGCAAATCGGACCGCGGTTAGGAAAAATTATTTCATCACCCGTTGTTTCGAGGAAGTCGCAGTAATTTTAAGGAAATGTGTATAATGCCGTCTATACTTTCATTAAAAACATTTTCAAATGTAAAGAAAGTTAAGTTCAAAGAACAATAATCAGTAAAGGGAAACACCCTTGTCCTAGAGCAAACAGAGGTATTGATCTAAAAATTAAATAAAAAGTTTTGTTTATATACAAAAATGAAAGAAATAGATGTAAGGTTATTTTAGTGAAAGGAGAACAGGCAATGAACAGCAAGAAAGGCAATGCAATTTTATTAAACTGGGTAGAAAAAATAAGTAGCTAGAGTACAATGTTACTCGTATTTGAAAGTAACTGATGTGTTAAAATGCTTCAAATTTTACTTTTTTCATATTTGTGTTAAAATTCAGAGACCATATTGCTGAATTCATAAAAAAAATTCATTATTCAAATGCTAGAAGATTGAATTTTAAAAAAGTATTTAAACATTAAACACTGTTGAAAAAAAATATATTTAATATGCTTTTTTCAATTTTTTTTTGGTTCTGTAAGAATATCCTCAAACTCTATTCTAACCATAGTGCTGATATTTTCCTCATTATAAAATGAGTTCATTTCCTATGTGGTCAAAGCAAATTTCTTTTCTAATAAACCCTTACATATTTTACTTATAACTCAGTATTTGTATAATAAGTACCAGAAATTTGAAGAACAAAGTCAAGATTCTTAAAATTTTATTATTTTAAAATCTGTAAATTATGATTATGTTCGGCATGAGAGGATATCGTGAAGTTTAAAAAATTACTGAGAAATAACCATGATATATGGATAAAACTTATTTTTCATACTGTTACGACAATTTCTGGATGTGCGGAAGTGAAATCAGTTCAACTCGGAGGATAACGACAAATGATGCTCTGTTCACAAATCTTCAGGATGACACAGGTAGTAGAGCTTGGACAATAACAGCACAAAAAACAAAATACAGGACTTGTACAGATTAATGACACGGGTACAGGAAAAAAACAACATTTTAAAGGACAGTTACAGTTATATCAGCAACCTTAAGCTCACTAGCTTACTAATTCTCACTACGGATAACCTCCGCAGTAATGCTCTGCAATTCCAGCAGGCTCCGAAAATTACCGGCACATATACGTTGTTTCGCAGGAAAAAAAAATTAACTGGTACGTTCCACTTCAAGTATCGACAACATCCATTCGATTTCCCGAACGATTTCCTCAACAGCAGACTCCAAACAGACTTTCTCCTGTAAACAGACTGATTCTCTCTGTCAAACCTTCTTTGTTCATACCATTTCGAGAAAGGCAGGACGTCCTCTGAAAATTTAGGAAAAGTCCGCAACTTTCTTCCCAATCAATATTTCCAGAATATTCAGGATCTTTCCATTTGTCTACAAAGTCGCCAAGTTGGTTGCCAAAAATGTCACCAAATCGCCAAGGCTACGGGGGACATTACTTAAGCTTCCCTTGCTGACTGATAACATCTTTGATAACTTTAACTCCTTCACAAGAGAACCGCTGTTTCGAAGCGTCATCACATGTTCGTCACAATATTAATTGATTTTAAAGGTACATAATGTTGTAAATAACTACTATTTATGCTGGTTTGTTTGATTTCAGGAAGTAGAAGTTGAAGTCACCCGCAGAATTGTTAAGTTTCAATTATTATCCTAGGGCAGGATGACGAACCTTTATGTATCAAAGTGTCATTTTTTCTAAAAAAAAGATTTTATAAGGTCATAGACATGCCGTTAAATAATTTTGACTTCGTGATTATTCTGAAAATAACAATACTAACTACTATCAACTCAAAACTTTTCATTTACTACAAAAAAATACATTTTACAATGTCTCAGTTATACGCGTACTTGAAATTAAAGTAATATTAGTGTGACTTCTGTTGTTGCAGATTAGATGACAAATACCTTATATCAGGATTGTAAGATGTTACTTTTAGCAGAATGCATGCTGAACTGGAGTCATCTGTCATACGGTTTCTAAGAGCGTCTTTAATGCTATTCGTCTATGAAAATAATGACTCGCAGGCATGAAAATAGGATTACAATAGCACGAGCCAGCTTCTTCAGACAGTTAAATGTGTCTGATAACGAATTCCATGTTTCCAAAATTTCGTTATTGGCATTTTTACTTATATCGCTTGTCAATCTTTCTGTTTCAATTAATTCCAACTCTTTCCTTGTTTCATTAAATTTTTGAATCCACATTGAACTAGACTGGAAATCAATCAGTTGCATTTCAAATTCTTCAATTTCCAACCAATCGAATTGGGACAAGTTCAGTTTATCAAATGAAGTCACATCAGAGTATATAATAAACTTGAGTGTTTCCGATAATTTTTTGAATTGAGAAAATCTCGCTAAAAATTCATTAATTGAACAGTCAATTACAGAAATAAATTCTTCTTTGACTGTTTCTTCACCTGGTTTCTCATGTATACCTAAATTGATGATATTTTTTTTTCACGTTTGGAAAATACTTGTAGTTTCTTATAATAATATCGTTCCTGTGTATGTGTGTGAAAACATGCAGTTTAGTGTCAAAAGCGTGAATGAGATCTACCATGACGATAATTATTTTATTTGTTCCTTGAAGCTTCTCGTTCAATTCATTGAAACGTTGGCATATGACTGTAAGAAACATCAATTTTAAAAGCCACATAACATCCAACAACTGTGGGTATTGTTCAATTTCCACCTCATTTTGAAAAAACATTCTGATTTCTTCCGGGCAAGCAGCAAATCTTTGAAGTACGTTCCCGCAGCTCAACCAGAGAACATTATAATACATCAGTAAACCATTATACACCAAAGCGACTTCATTTATCAAAGAATCAAACTTTCGCTTATTTAAAGCCTGCGACGTAATGAAATTGACTAATTTTGTGACTACCACCATTACATTATCAAAAGATATTAAAGCCTCTTAGTACACAAGGCTTGTTGGTGAATGATGCAGGGAAATTCAAGAATCGAATGTCCTACGTCTGTTTGAAATAAACTTAGGAAATCATTTTTTTTGCCCGCCTTACTTGGAGCATCATCAGTTGTTACTTCAACAATTTTTTTCAAATCAATTTCTTCCTCAGCAAGCGAATTTTTAACAGTCGTACAAATATCTGCGCCCTTTGTAGTTGTTAGCAACAATGTTATCGCAATTAATTCTTCCTTAACTACGTTTCCTACGCAATATCGAGCAAAAACAACTAACATGCAGATTTAGTGACGCCAGTGGTTTCGTCAAGAGATAGCGATATAAAAAAAGCGGAGTTTATGTCATTTTTTTGTTGATCTGCTACATTTCCAGCCAGTTTTACGATTCTGCCTTTTATTGTGTTTCTAGGTAGAGGAGTATCTTTGATACGCTGAATTATTATATATTTATTATCGAAATCATCAAAAAATGAGGGCGTGCATGCTTACCAGGCTTCCTTCAAAACCTCGCCCTCTTGAAAAGATTTACTGTGCCGAGGAATGACATTTGCACTCGTATGACAATTTTGGCCAACATATTTAATTATAGACGTCGACTATTTAGTTCTGTCTTTCATTGCATTTGCAATTAATTCCTGGTTCGCTTTTTTGACAAATGAATTTGTGATTTGTTTCAAAATGCCTTTTTACAGACTATGTTTTACATACCACTGTTCCAGAACATAAAACATATACCGCTTAGTCACCTTTACTAATCATGCCATATTTCTCAGTCCACCAAATTTGAAATTTTCTGATACTCTTATTAATTTGCACTTTTTTTTTTTTTTTTTTGCTGAACTAGCCATATTAAATAATAGTTGAAAATCGTAAATATAACACAAATAAACTTTTAAATACATTAGGGTCAACGAAATAGATTATTATGCTATACGTAAACAAACTATGCGTCATTAGCAATCGTAGTCCGTGATGTAACTACAATAACAAACGAGCATGCTTCCTGCCGGCCGCCCCGCGCCCGAACACTCCGTAGTGTAGGATCAATCGCGTTCGTTCGTAATATGCTTCTTAGTGAACTTTGTGATAGGTGGCATGCCCAAAATACTGCGTCGCATACCATCAATGGCACGCTTGTCATTGGTTCACCATCCCTGCCCTAGGGTATCGTAAATATTAACTATTACTAAGAAAAAAACTGCTACAGAAACTTAATTTTTATTTATTATTCTCTACATAGTCACAAACCAGAGTTATACAATTCTCCTAGCTTTTCTTGACCTTTCGAAGGCCACCATTGTGAAACTCAGCAGAATTGAACTCCATTTTCTCCATACTGAAGGTTCAACGTTGTATTTATATTCCAAAGTGAATTTCTTGTTGCATAATAACGGCAGCCTTCGTGTGGACACTGCGTATAAAGATTTGTTGTAGTGAATTCGAGATATTTGTTGTTCGATGGAAGCCCTCGAACATCCCCGTCACAGTTCTGACTTTTCACTTAGAGACCGCCATGTCTTTGGTCCATTCAAGAAAACCCTAAAACTACGACGATTCGCAAACAATATTATGGCTCCGATCACTGTTGAAAAATATTTCCTCGGTCAATTACGGAAGCTCTTGATACAGGGTATCTATCATTTCATGAAACGCTAGGATGCTTGTATCAATCTACGAAGTAACTATGTATAGCCATTATGTTCATTTTTATTATTCTTTATTCTGTATACCAACAGCTACCATTCAATCCTTTATCACACCAACAACGATCCTACTTCCTTTAGGACGATACTTACACTTAAAGGGGTACGGTGATATATATATATATATATATATATATATATATATATATATATATATATTGTGATACATTCAATTTTTAAAAGCAAACGATTTTAACTTAAAGTGATACTTTTTTTTCAATATTTTTTATTAAGCTATTTTCTTAAATGTTTAAAGTTATTACAAAGAAATAAAATTATGCTATTGACAACACCAGATCATATTTTTATTTTTAGAAAATTTAATGGCAACGAACAAAAAAAAAAATAGAATTGAGTTTGGCTCCAAGATGTAAAAACGAATGTTGAAAAATTGTGCTTGTGAAAATTGTGTATATATTAATTTATGTTTGAAAAGATGTGCGCAAATAAATGTGATGTCCTGAAAACAAGTCATCTTTATTAATAGTCTGCAATACAGTACAGACTATTATTTGGAGGTTCCATCGAAGATAGTAGTAATTCAGATGTGCTTATTCGAATGGCGGTAGTGCTGGTCTCCACAACAAGATTTGGAATGCGTACCTCAATCAAATAATGCTGGTCTTCTGAGTTGATGAATTGAAAAAAAATAAGAAGAAATTTGGAATTCCCTGAAGAGGTTGCAAAGTAGAGATTACCTGATGCCGAATTTTTTTTTCTTTTTGTGCGAAAAATTATCTGGTAGTGAAAGTGATTCGATTTCAAGCGCCATTTTTTTTTCTCCTTCTGCGGACTGTTTTCTGTGCTGTTCTGACATCATATGCTGCATTTACTTATTCAAGAATTAGTATCATCTTTTCCGAGTGGCTTTCTTTAAAGCTGAAAAGATGTGCGCAAATAAATGTGATGTCCTGAAAACATGTCATCTTTATTAATAGTCTGCAGTACTGTACAATATATATATATATATATATATATATATATATATATATATATATCATTTTAATCAAACAATAAAACAGGAAAAATTCAATACTCTCATTAAACTTGTATTACAAGAGAATTTTATAGTTTTTGGTCAAAATCTCTATAAACACATTCAGGGTCTCCCTCAGGGAGGTCCAGCTAGTAATTGTCTGGCCAATTTTTATTTACATTTTTATGAATTAAAACAGATTGACAATGATTCTTACTTTCTTTTTCGTTACATAGATGATCTAATTATTTTAGGTAAAACTGAGGATTTTAAACCAAATATTTCATTTTACCCTAATTATCTCAAATTAGTTGGTACCATTAAACTAGTTTAACCCCGCTTAATCGGTCCTCAGCCCGATATTGCTTTTTGACTTGCTGGGTTCCATATTTTCATTTATTTTTCTTTCATTGTTGCATTTCTTTCTGGAATTTTGTCTTTTTAAATATTTTAAATTATTCTTTCATAAATTTTCAGTATATATATATATATAATGAATTTACTTGAAAACATTTAATCATTCCGTCAACTGTAGTGGTAAATAATTTTTAATCAGTGAAGAAGGCGAGTCAAATTCTAGTTCATGGCGGTGATTTTATTTGTTATTCTTTATGAAAACGCTGCGCAAAGTCGGCCGGTCGGGCCGAAGAAAAAACAAAATTTTTACGTTGGCGGTCTAACTGCAGTGGATTTTCATTTCAATTCCCCCCACTGGATATCCTGCCACCTTAGAAAGAAAAGGAAAAGAAAATCATCTATAAGGGGACTCTACAGACATTTCGAACTTATTCCCCAACAAATTTGAATTGAAAAAGGCTTACACCAAGCCTAAAAAACTATAAAAAATTAGAAGCCCAAGAAAAAGAAAATCCAGAGATAGGAAACAGGGAAGAGCCGCAAGGAAGAAGGGGAAGCAAAGGAAGATGCAGAGGATTCGTCATCTTTGGAAGAGACTGAAAAATGGCTGCCGTTGATCGACTATGTAGATGATATTGAACTATGCATACACCGTAAGTAACTTATATCTGACCTAAATACAGATAGGTGGTTATTTTATATCATTTGCAAATATTGCATCCATGATGCCTGCAGCGGATATGATCTTGATGGCGAAGACTTTGAGAGTTCACGCAATAAATTAATTTCTCAAATTTAACATGATTTCTCCATGCAAATTATCAAATGCACTTCCATAATTTTTGAAAATTGACTGAAAATTTAAATAAACTTTAAACTAAAATGTTGTTTGGGCATATTTTGCGTTTTATCCAGATACCGGGTTTCACCCATCTCTTTCTCAAAAGTTGCATAGTTGTTTTTTTCTCTTAACTCTGATTAGTGGTCAGGGAGCGGATACATTTTATCAAATATATAACGTTTTTCAATAGTTTTGCTGTGAATGATTATTTCAATGCCTTTATATTTGCAACTTCTTAGAGATAAGTTGCTATTATTCGCAAATTAAATTACGGTACCCAATCTTTGCTCTCGTTCTCCTTCGCTTCATAAATGGCGGTGTTGTGAGAAAACTTTTTTACCTACTGCAATAGTGAGATCGCGTCTGGAAAAAAGGAATTTAACAACACCAATTGAATGACACATGATGTATGTCATATGCTTCAGTTCAACTCAGATGTAACTAAGCCAAGCGATCCTGATGTACATTTCGATTCCTCCATTCCTTTCCCATATTGATATTTTAAGTAAAAACATTCCAAAGTTTCTTGCGCTGAAATATTTCACTTTGAGCATGCGTAGCATATCAAATAGATGTTTTATTAATTAATAATATCACCTCTTTAAATCATCCTATGAATTTGTAGCAATCTGGCTTAGAAGCTATCATAAGAATACAAAATACTAATATCCATTTCTAAGCTTCTAATTACATAAGAAATGTTGATCTAGAATGAATGAAACAAAAAGTACAGGCACAGAATAGAAAGTAAAGAGCAAAAATTACTCAAAACCAATATTAAAAATTCAAAAGAAGCTTGTAAAATCGAAAGCTTTTAACCTCCCATTCACAATAAACGTAATGCATACATTGATAAGATTCATATCGAGTTAAAGTAATTTGTTTCGATGAAATCCGTTTTGTTTTATTGTTACTATTAATCTTCGTTTATCGCAGTTATCAATGTTTTTAAGCGTGAAAATTGGAGTTGAAATATTAAATCACATAATAATAATACAGTTTGTATTCCGTAAACTTCATAATAACTGTCAACAAACAACCAAAAATTATTGTGCTTTTTTTCATTGATAACACCAATCAGGCAAAATTTAAGTAACATAAATCTTGCACTAACAAGTTTAAAAGAGCATCTCCTCTTGATTTTGCAAAAGAAAATTTGTAGGGTTTCGTTTGGATTTATTAAAGAAGGACAGAGACACACATATTTCATATTTTTATTATGTTTATTTATTTTTAAGATTACTTTTGTAATTACAATTCTGTTCCTATTTTTGATGCACATTTTTTTCAATCATAAAGTTCTTCTAGTAAGCTGAAAAGTAAAATTCAAATATCAATTCATAACACAACTTCAAAACAAATAAATTAGCATTAAGCAAATTAATGAATATTATGACAGAGATGATTACATTAAATTATTTTATAAAGCAAACAATAATATATTCCAGAATTTTTTTTATTCGTTACATTTCAATCGATGTTTTCAAGTACATGTTACTTTTTTAAACCTTACACATATCCCTTTTCCAAATATAATAGTGTCCATAAATTATTGTCGGGGTTTCCTTACCTAATAATTTTTTTAATTAAAAATAACTAAATATTATTACATATTCGTAAAATAGAATTCAAAAAGTTATTTTTTCCCATATTGTTAAGGTGACCAACCGTCCTCCTTTTATAGGTTCTGTCCTTCCTCGAAAAGTGTACTTTTTCGTGTCCTTTTTTTTCGATATCTTAAAACTAATCTGTTACTCTCTGTATTCGGAGATGCCGCGCCAAACTGTTGCGCTGATGTCGAATACAAAAAACTTTTAGGATTTTCAAAAGTTAGACGAATCGCTTTAACACATACTATAAAGCGTAATTTACAATAATTTGAGCCTTTCTGTTCCCTTTTTTTAAGTTTAGATAAATGTCCAAAAATCCTTGAATCTTTATTCAATTATGAATTATCGGAGATATTAATGTATTTTGTACATAATCAGGCATATATTTTCCATAAAACGATTCAAAAGATAGAAGGCGAAAATGTTTCAGCTACAGAAGTTAGTCTTATATTTTTTTGAATTGTTGTCCTTCAAAATAAATCACGATTGAAAGAAAAATTTATTCCTTTAATAATAAAAAGATAATTGTCAACCTTAGAGGAATCAAATACGGACATTACGGAAAAGTGCACCACAGGAGTGCAGAATTTTTACCAAACATATTTCCAATATGTCGAAGAATGGTCTGAAACAAACATCACAAACAAATAAACAGTTTTCAGTGCTGATTTTTGATTTCATCAACAGTAAATTGGACTGATATTGAAAATTGTGTAGAGTTTTTATCGAAAGAAATGCCTGATATTAAAATGATTCATAATAGTCTGTTTGAAGAAAATTGGAAGACTGAATGTATATTTAAATTCTGATAAATTAGAACAATCGGAAAATAAACATGTTGAAATTGATAAAAGATGGGTGGAAATATTTAACCATTTAAAAAAATAAATACATTCCACATGAAAATTTAGTTATTCTTATTACATTTACGTTGTGATGCCCTGGTATTAATGCTGCAGTTGAAGGAGTTTTTTCTATTGGTAATGGTTTTTGGACAAGTGAGAAATCAAGATTGAATGTTGATACTCTAGCTGCAGCACTTACCGTAAAATTCAATACGAAGGATACTTCTTGCTCTGAAATTTCCAATATATTTTTAGACAATGATATATTGACAAAAAACATTCATTCAGTGGAAAAATACTGGTTGAATTGAATAATTAAAAGGGATGTAAGCATAATTAGAGTACTTTTGTTTGAATTAATAAAATGTGTGATTTATTTACGCTGTACTTTTTTGAAAAAATGCTTTCGCCCTTCTTTTTAGTGTAAAAAAATTAGTCACCTTAGTATCGTATGTTTAATCGGGTGCGGGCGCA
The DNA here is from genome assembly GCA_019974015.1 of Nephila pilipes. Lineage (NCBI taxonomy): Eukaryota > Metazoa > Arthropoda > Arachnida > Araneae > Nephilidae > Nephila > Nephila pilipes. The sequence goes on from BMAW01014786.1 coordinate 109,155, forward strand.
ATAACGATGCACTACCGGTTGGGTACGGAATTTCACGAACTGCACCCATTTCTCGTCGTTTGTAGTGGTATGTACAGTTGGACCCCTTTAACTCAAGGTAGTTGGAATCCATGGCTAATAAACCACGAGTTAAGTGAACTATAGGTTACAGTATTGAAATAAACTGAGCGATAATACACATTCCAATTTCAATATGACTTTTCTACGTTAAACTCCATACCATATTATTTTTTAATTATTACGGAACTCTTTTTTACAAGAAAACAATCTTCGTAACTCTTAAAAATACAAAATACTTGAACGTATAGCTAATTTGAATCCTGCACCTCTTTTGTTGGTTTATTTTCTGAGCTCTGTTTTTGTAAAAGATTTCCATTGTACACCTTGCGCCTCTTTTTTTGCTCGTTTTTAGGTGCACGAACACCATCAGACTTATTTCTTTCTCGCATTTCTAATTCCTCTTTTTCAGATAATAAATGTGCTATTTTAAGTTAGAACTCCATTGCATAATTATACTATGATATATAAATTATATGAAATATATTAATGTTTTCTATTAACAGGAAGTCTTGATGTCATCTAAAAATATCTGGATCTCATAAAAAGGAACAACCATGTCATTTAGGGTGGCACTCATTATTATCGCCCCAGAACAGTCAGCATGAACATATAAAACAAGCTTGGAAGAGACGATTAAGAATCCGGAAATAGTGGTATACAGTCCTTTAGAATTAAATGATTTCTAATGGATGCAAATGAATGATTGATACAATTTTCAGAATCTGTAGAAAGCAATATGGACTCAATTGTTTATAGACTTGTGGTCAAAATTTAAATATTTAGAAGGAAACGCTTGGAGAATGAAGAAGAGATGTCACTACGAACAGGAAATCTGGTGTGCTTGTAGTCAATTATCGGACATTTCTACATCAAACTAAACCTAGAGATGGCTTTACTAACCATTTTCTTCTCTGTATACTTTTATGAGAGCTAATTCTAAGCTTTGAATAACATCAAACCAATAAAAGAAACTTACTGATAAGTGAAGTTAATGGTGCGTGCTTGAGCTTGAAATGTATGAAATACCAACCCCTTCAATTGAAGATTTAGCTAGTGAAATTCAGCAATTAAAAGGTTACCAATAAATAAGTATTTGTTTTTACTTTTTTTAAATATATAAATATAGCAAATTTATATATATATATATATATACGAAGAGACGAAGTTAGCTTTGCAGCGCCAAACCATGTGTAACTGTGATATACACGTAAGATATATGGAATAAAAAGGAAAAATTAGTTTACTAGGAGAATCGAAAAAAGAGAAGGATGCTAGAATGTTCCGGGGGAATGTCACCCGTGTTTGCCAAATACAGTAAACCCAATAGGAAGGAATTAGGGTGAGTGATACCAATACTTGCTGAAAGAAGGTACCCCCCCTGAGAGTTTAATAAAAGCTAAAATAAGATAAAAGTGGGGATATTTTTAGATGTGACACTGTTCTCGAGATAAGCTATTTCTTTACGAATTTTGACTCATCGAATTCAAAATGTTCATCATCACTGCTATAGAAAGTCCCACCAACTGTGAAATTGCTGTTGTAATTCTCTTTTTGAATGCAAGGAATTTGAGACAATATTAAATCTATGGGCATGTCTGCGCTGATAACAGCGATACTAATAGAAGTGAAGGAATGATAAGATGGGTTGAATTGCTAAATTCAAGGAAAAAGAACAAGCACGATAAGGCGAGAAGCCCTTCAAATGGGAACGAATGGATCACTTCTCTGCCATGACCTTGGGCCAAGCGACTTACACTTGAATACATGAATCATTCCCCTTAGAGTCCTGACCTCGGGCAAATGACTTTCACCTACTACTTCCCACAGAGCCCTGACCTCGACCTAAGTGACTTTCACCTATTCTTACACATGAAGTGATTCTTGAGTGGCCAGCATTTTATTGACATTGAAGAAGAGAAAGATGTCGTAATATCCTGGCTGACAACTCTGACAGCCACCATCTGTGATGTTGCCATACAAAACATTGTTGGGTAATATGATAAATGCCTCAATGAGCTGTGTGGCTATGTCCAAAAGTAGCGTAATATTTGTAAATCGTTTTTAAATATATATCTCTGTCCACATCTGTCTCTTTCTTCTTACATTGTCACGTAACTTACTTTCCGTATAACATTCATATTATAATCATTCTGAAGAAATGTAAAATAAAGAAGTGGTTTACTATTTCTAAGTTATACTTACAGAAAAACGTAATTTCGTTGACCTATTGTATATATTTATGAATTACACTCAAACAGTATTTGTCTTTAATGCCATAGACACAATCCTGGAAAAAAAGTTTTAAAAAACAGATAGTCACAAGTTCTTTGTAAAAATTTTCTTTATAAAACTATAGAAATTCTTGTATTTTTTAGTATTTTGATAACATAGAAATATTTCATTATTGTTATTTTTCTCAGACAGTCTTAAATTTAGAACTTGATATTTTTTAACATATTTTTATAATCTATTTGAAATTATAGATAGATCCTCTTCAACTGTTTTGCTTAAAAATTTATCGAATTATTTAAACGTCGTATGATATGTAAATATATGACGAACAAAAAGTTCTTAACGCATATTAAAATTTATAATAAAATCAATAAATCAGCTTACGACAGTGAGGTTTCAATCACAATGTTTCCCACATTGAAAAGTTTTGTTTATGTAAATAAAAAAAAAATACAGTCGAACCTCGTCATAGCGAACCATCTCAGATTCAATAAAAAGTTCACTATAAACGAAGGTTCATTATATCCAATTTTGTTGAAACATTGAAGTTTATAAGGTTTCGATGGGGATTTCATAGGAAACAGATATTGTTGCACCTCATAATTTAATAATAAATTAATAATTACGTAAATATTAACTTATATATGTCATGATATGAAGATAATAATTTGTCGTCGTTAGCTTAAAAATATTTCTTTTGAAATGTTTTATCTTATTGCGTTGCTGTCATGGCTCAAAAAAAAAAACTGTAATTTACTGCTTAATAATTTATTTCACACTAAACACGAGAGAGAGATACATCAGGATTCAGGATCCAGAAATGCGTCCACCAAAACAAGCCATTACAAACGATGTGACCGAAAGAATTCTCTGTTCGGGAAATTAAAGCAAGGATTATTCAAATCACGAAGTCCCAGATACAGGCATCTTTAGGTGTTTTGTATCAAGACAACGAGTCTAGTAGGGATTATCCCTACTGCTTTGAGGCATGTGAACAACAAACTGAGCAGATTTCATGAGCTCGTGATTACATAAATTAAAGACTAAATTTAGATAGTATCAAGAAATGAAGACGAATTCCTTAATGTGATAGTTAAAGTATAGGATAAATTAGGAAATTAAATTAAATTTAAGTGAAATCCTTATATATATATATATGTGTGTGTGTGTGTGTGTGTGTGTGTGTGTGTGTGCGCGTGTGTGGTGCGTGTGTGTGTGTATCTGTGTGATATTAAATTCAATTTTTTTATTCTTAGCGCCAAGCCTTTTTTTCCACTTTTTACTATAGTAATTTCTTCTTCTGAATTTCGCGTATTTGTTTCATAGAAATTTTCCGAGTTTCAGTTTTAAAACCACTGGATTAACAAAATTTTTGGGAACCCTTTTTTTCTTCCTATAGGAATAAAAGCTTTTTATATTCTATAGAATATAAAAAGCATTTCTTCTAAATATTTTATATTTTATAGAATATAATGCTTTTTATATTCTGTGGAATTTAAAAGCATTCGTCTTGATCTAACGCTCTATTTCACTGCCGACACTTGCTGTGTGAGCCATTTACTTCACGTGTCTTAGTTCCGTCATAATTACTTAAAATTCATCCTGAAGTATGTTAGAAATAAAAAAAAAATTTGAAGCAGTATTACTTATTTTTATGTCTTAAGGAAGGAATTCGTAATTTTTGATTGAGAATATTTCGATTTTATATTAAGTTAATTAACTTTCTCAACACTTTTCTATAACAATTCCACAACCTTATTGTCCGTATGTTCCGTAGAAAAAATATTCAGAACTTTTGCATCCGCTTTTACTTCAGAGATTTAAGGTGTTAATATTTCTCTTTCATCTGAGGGTAAGAATCATCTTCGTCTTCCATCGCTTCGTTGTTTCGTTTTATTTCGGGTTCGATGTCATCATCCCTGAAGTGCACGTCTCATTATCACGCATTTCAAAATGTTCAATTTCATGTCTTGAATAAAAAATTGACTCCGTGCCTTTCCAGTCACAGAGCAATTGATAGGTTTTTATCTTCATCGTCCGTAATATTGTATTTTCCTTGCTCAAATTGCATTTCTTGAAGAGATCCCCATTTCGAAAGCAGTTTCTAAATGTTGCAATTGTGACTAGTCTCCAACACTTCTCCAGTAATATGATTGCTTTCAAGAGAGATAATAATCCCTGATTATTTCATATCCACCAGTTTCGGTACATATTTTACATTAGGAGGCCAAAAAACAAGCCTCATGCACATAAGAATTTTAAGTGTGGGATGAGTAGCGCAATTATCTTTTAGAAGCAAAATTTTGCACTTTGTGTTTACCAATCTACTATCCCATTCACGAAACTTTACTTTACATAAATCAGCAGTCATCCAAACTTTTCGATTAGCTTTGTAACTAGCGGATAATGTCTTATAAAATTCTTTAAGCATCTAGGTTTCTGAGAATTGCCTGTCACGATTAGTCTTCTTTTTGTAGATCCATCGATATTGACACTCACGAGATTTAGTTTAGTTTAGTTTTTATTAACGTCGCACTAGAAGCAATACAAGGGCTATTGGCGACGGACCTCGTAATTTTGAACCACGGTCAAGTGACGAGGACGACACCTGGGCTGGCACCCCCCTCTCCTAACATCCACGCCACGCCAACGGGAGGACATTGGGTCCCGACAGATTCAACGTGCATCAGCCTCCACTACAAGGCGGGTCTTTGGTAGCCAAGGATTGAACCCGCGACTGAACGAAAACCGCCGTCCACGAATCCGAAACCATGACCACTAGGCTACCGCGGCCCTGACACACACGAGAAGGACAATTATTCGAACTTTCAACACTTTCCCGCCAATGCATTTTTTTCTTCTAAATTTTAAAGCTTGATTTAAAGTAAATTTGTAAAGTAATCCACTTTCATCAGAATTCAAAGTATCTTTCTCTTCCTAATTCCATATTAAATCTGGCCATACTTGAGTTTTTTACTTTTCTTCATCTCTTACAGAAACCTTAAATGCTTGATTAGCAATTTTAGCTATTCTTTTTTATATGTTCATCCAGCCTGTCAGAACAAACAAAAGCCTCTTATTGAAAAGGCTGATATAACTCATTGGATTTGTTCTTCATTATGACTCATATCGCAGGAAGATTTCGATTCCGCTGAACTATTTTCAAAGAGTTACTTCTATGTTCACTTTTTCATCCTCACATGTAGCTCCTCTGCTCCATTTACATTTTTTTTTTAAATGAGCAATTATGGTCAACTTAAGTTTTTTCCAAATGTTGGAATTTGTTGATTTTGACAAGAAAAATTGCTTGCGTATCACTGATTGATTGACTCCATCTTCAATACTTTTGATTATTTTAAACTTCATTGAAAATTCATGCCTCTCTTTACGGAACTGGTCATTTCCACCAATTTTCTTCAGAATGCTGTGTGTTGAGCAAAATATCCATCCTGTCTCAAGTACTGATATAGATATAAAACAGCGTCTAGAGATAAAAAAAAAAAAGTAAGGAATTATCAAGCGATGAAACTGTGAACCGTTCTACTTTGTTTCGAGTTTTGATAGATTACTTTGAAACATGGGGTCTGTGTAGTGAACCAATGTATTCTCAGAAACGGCGAGGAGGATGAAACAGGAAGGAATACTGTTTACCAGGTAGCAGTGGATTAGTGGTTAATTTCTAGAAAAGGTGAAGAAGGTGAAAGAGCTGGATAAGTTGTATAGGTAGATAATGTTGTTGGGCCGCTAAGGCCTTACGGCTTCTTGTCTGCTGTTGACGTGCTTTTTATAATGGAGCGACTTTGGCTTGTTTCTTGAAAAAAAAAAAAGAGTAGAATTTCGGAAACTTAAGAAAGCTATCTTTCGAAATCCTGTGCATAAAACGGAAAAAACTGAAAAAGTAACCCGTGGAAGGAAAATTTCAGTTCTCTATAACATGGCTTCCCTTTTTTTCAGGAGTTCGCTAAATCCCTTTAAAATAGCATTAGTTAAATAAGCGTGCAGTTTGGATCAGTGAAAAAGTTCTCTGTATCCTGGGTTCACTGCAGCGAGGTTCGCCTGTAGTTTCGAATTTCTCCCACAGGTGACATTAGCCGTAATTTAGTTAACATACGTATTTCATTTGAAAATATTAGTTAGGACGTTGTGAATCAGGAAAGACAACTTGAAGCTGGATCCACAAGGGGCACACGCAATGAAATATAGTAGATGGAATTGCATAAACTTTAAGCATCTGCACAAAAGCTGTGTATTTGCTTCTAGAAAGTAAATGTACTACATTTTTGATGACTCTTGTTTTCGATGTTTTTAAGATACAACGCCATCTATGGTCGAAATTTGAAATTAATTGTATTACTTACTCCAACAAAACATTTCATCGAAGGAAGATTTTGGCCCAATCCACCCTCTTGTAAGCGTATTAGATGATTTTATATTACAATGGGTAAAAAAAGTATTGGCAATTACCTTAAATTATTCATATTAACAAATAAATAAAATGTTATGCTATTTTAGATGTCATAATTAAATACAAGAGATCTTAAATATATAAAAAATAGTAAAACTTTTATTTTAATTTGCATTTTCTACGATTTTTTCAAACAAAATCGTAAATTTGCATGTCAAAAAAGTATTGGCAAAGTTTTAACTACTATGCAAATTTTGTTACATTGAGGTCATGTGTTTCGACTGATAAGAAACTCTACCGGTTTAAAGTCTGCAGAGCTACTCCAACAGTGTCGATGCATTATTTGCGACTTCGAAATCGAAGGAGTTGGACGTTAGTGTTAAAAACACGATTATTAGACTCAGAAATGAAGGTTTAACTTATCGTGCTATAGGAGTGCAGTTGAATATAAGTTTATTTAATGTCAGAAGTGTTGTAAAAAAGTTCAAGGAACCAGGATCAACGGAAAATAAGACTAGAAGTGGGCGACCTCGAATATTTTCTACAAGAGAAAAAACGTTTCATTATTAACCAGGTTAAGAAAAACCCTAAAATAAATGCACCCCAGATAGCTAGAGATGTTGCTTTCACTTCGCAAAAGCCTTTCAGCGTACAGACTGTACAGAATGTTTTACACGAGAAAAGTTATTATGGAAGGGCAGCTAGAAAGAAACCATTCATCTTGGAAATAAACAGGAGAAAGAGGTTAGATTTCGCAAAATATCACGTTGATTTATCTGAAGAGTTTTGGAACACAGTTATTTTTTCCATTGAATCAAAGTTTAACATTTTCGGCAGTGATGGACGACGATATGTGTGAAGGAGGCCAAATACTGAATTGGAAGAGCAACATTTAACTGCTACTGTAAAACATGGTGGAGGCAGCGTCTTAGTTTGGGGCTGTATGGCAGCCAATATTTTATTGATGGTATTATGACAGCAAGTACATACATTGACATTTTGCGCCATAACTCAAAAATCAGGGCTCAAAATCTTAGCTTGGGAACATCATTCGTTTTTCAACAAGACAATGACCCCAAGCATACAGCCAATCTCACCCGTGAATGGCTACTCTACAATGCTCCTCGCCAGTTAAAAACCCCACCTCAATCGCCTGACATCAATCCAATCGAAAATTTATGGCACCTGCTGGATCTAGAAATCAGGAAACATAAAATTTCTGCAAGAGTGGCTCAAAATTCCCAATAGTACAACAAAGACCTTAGTTTCCTCTATGAGAAATATATTACAAGCTGTTATAGAAGCAAAAAGTATGAATACAAAGTATTAAACATATACTGATTTTGTTTTCGCTCATAAATTTGTCAATTTCATAATTTTGCCAATACTTTTTTTGTCATGTTCATTTTGGATTTTCTCGTAGATTTTATCTAAAAAAATATTTAAATGAAAATTTCGTTATATTTGTTTGTCTTTTCTCCTTCTATAATCACTATGTTAAAATAAAATTTGTTAACATATTTTGTTAGCAAATATGATCATTTATAGGCAATTGTCAATACTTTTTTTTATCCACTGTAAACTTTAAAATGTATCAGTATCTTTTGGTCTACCCGACATATCACTCTGCGAAAGCGTTAAAAATTTACCCCTTTATAATTCAAGTAAAGTAAGTACAAAATCAAAAAAACATAAGCAAAAGTATATATTTTCTTAAGTAAAACATACATCTTCTTCACGTATATAATTGTTTTTGGCGCCAGTATGTTTTAATTCTTGTTTTCACTCTTTAGCTCAATCCATATTTTGTGTTCCTGTTCAATGTAATAAAACTGTAACGAATAACTTTTAATGAAAAGAGTAATATTTAACAATAATTTTTTTTTAAAATTTGTCAGGAATGAAAAGCAGATATGTTTTAATGAGTTTACTGATTTTCATGATTTGTATAAAAAGTTACTTATGAAATTATTTCCGAAATTAAAGTTAAACATTAAATTCTTTACTAAATTAATTTAAGTTCATTACATATTTGCCAATTTGATGACGGTAAATATAAGAGATCTACGAAAAATATTATTTTTCAGAATTAGAAGCACAGATTTTCGACAGCAGATTCTTAGTAAAATCAAGTAAATTTGAAGTACAATATGCAAAACTGATTTATATATAATTAAAAGAAATACTTACGAGATATTTCAGCATTTTAAGTTTTTCTTCCTGAAATTATTTAAAAGTTTCATAAAATTAATTAAAATTTATTCATTTCATTTGTTTTGTTTGAAATTCCTTTATCATCTTATATTTATTCAATTTGATTAAATATAAAATTATATATACTCATTCAGGAAAAACTGGCATAGTTAGAGAGATAAAATTCAAGAATAAGAGTATATCAAACATAAATATTTCTTGAAAATGTAAACTAAATAGAACTAGTTCTTAATAATGTACGTCCAGGTTCTTAAATAAATTATTTTAATGAAATATTAAACAATAAAATACTAAGTAATTTGAAAAATATCAAAAACACATATCATTTTTATAAATTATAAAAATGATATGAAAAAATCATCACAAGTTGAGATATTTATATGAAAGGAAAGTATCGTAATATTTCTGTTAGATATAACGCTTTTCATATTTTTTAAGAAATGGTAGATGGAAGTTCTCTAATTTTTATTTTAAGCCTTAATATTTTTACTGAAAGCAAATGAATAGAATATAATAATTTATTTAAAGATAATCAAATTTCTTGATATTTATAATGATAAATGTCAAATAAATAATTTTGGGTATTTAGCGAATTGCACCATTTTTATCCTTATCTTTTAAATCTCTTCTTTAAAAACAACTTAATTATAAAAAGGAAAATCCTTCTCAAAGGAACTCCTATAATTGATTTTAATAGAAAACATTAAAAAGTCCAATAATGAACATTTTAATGCGGTTTTAGGAAAATTCCTTGTATGTAATGAACTATCAGTTTTTCTTGCATTTCATTCATTTATCAGTTCCAGTGTCATACGTAGGGTAATCGTAAATGTCAAATTATTACTAAGAAATTACCGGCATATCTGGATAAAACTTATTCTGTTCATTAATTTATCCTTCTATCCATAAAGTTGCAAGTGACATTTATTCATGTTGATTTGTTTGGATTCTGGAAGCTATAGACTGAAGTAACCCGCAGTATCGTAAAGTTTTAACTATCACTTTGAATAACCGAGCAGAAACTTAATTTTTTTATTTATCATGCTGAAGACTTTTTTTTTTTACATAGTCGCCATGCAGCGTTATACTCGTATATTCTTCCGAGCGTTTCTTGACCTTTCAAAGGCCGTCTTTAGAGAAATGTGCATATTTTTTTGGAATTATATCTTCTCTGTACTGCGGGTTACTTCAATCTTCCTGAAACTAAACAAATTTACATGAATAGCTATCATTTTCAAGGTTATGCAAATAAGGATCCATTAATATGCGGAATAAATTTTATACAGATGTCTCGATGATTTCTTTGTAAAAATTAAAATTTAACGATACCCTTTCGTAAACTGTGAATTGTACTTGATCAATTGGCTGTAATGCACGAGATATTGAAATACGTTTATGAGTCATCACCAGGCGCTGTAGAAGTACATATTGTCCTGTGATTTTTGGGATAATGCAATGATTTTATTTTATGTTTTATTATTACTACGTATAATAAGATCAAAAATCATTCTATCAACTATAATTGAAATTTTTTTTCAATGCTAAAATCTGGCATAAATTTTTGGAACGCTCATTCCAAAATAACTTAAGAGACCATTAACCGTGAGAGAAAAATTTGAAGATCCAAGACATGAAGAATATGATTGATCTGTAATGTTTTGAGGAAAGTTGCAATTCAAAACGAAACAGTAAATTTATGCGTTTTATGTGATACTTTTTATGCGTAATGATGCTGTGTAGTTAAGTTTGTATTGAAGCTAATTAATATTATACGGGTATAGTTCAAAAAGTTCCTGTTTTTGAAGATAGGTGGTATTGTTAAGACATATCTATCTTACAATTGGGAACTGCCATCAATTAATGTCATCAGAACAAATTTAGTACTGATGTATGTGTTAGTTTTGATTTGGTAGCCGTTCGCTGCACAATCAAAATTTGTTTGCTGCAGCGTCGAGTTATCATAGTTTTGGATTAATCAATATATCTGGGAACCACATAACAATTCAAAACAATGGTTTATTTCCAATGGATATACTCCAAAGAAGGATAAGTCGGTCCGAAAAGTTCTGGTGAGAATTGTTTGGGATGCAAAAAGCTTCCTATTCATCAATTTCTTAGAAAAAGGACCTCACACACGCACTTATAGAGAAGGTTTTAAAGAATTAATTATTATTGTTCATATTCATAATTCAATCCCTTAAAGTGAATGAAGTAACATTGTTATCATCCCCGTATCTTTTTCATGTAATAAAATAAAAATCAAAAAATAGCTTAATAATTTTAAAAAAAAAGTTATTGAAATAAATGAATTCTCCATTTATTTAAGAGTTTAACAGATACGTATTTGGAAAAAAGAAAAAAAAAATCTCGCTAAAACTTAATGGGGAACATTCCGAAAGATCGACTTACCTTATCAAACAAAAATAATATTTTAACAAGAAAAACAAACCTTTTCTTCTTCTCCACCCTGAAATTATAAAATAAACAAATGTAGTATTTTAAAAGGATAAGCATTGTTATATTTACCGAAAGAGCATTCAGAATTATTTAGTGCTAAAACATTGATTTAAAATTATACATGGAATTTTAATTTTCGTGGGGGATTTGAATTCTCATATGAATTAGATTATGTAATAGTAATTACTAATTATGTAATAGTAATGTTACTATTATTAATTTTTGTAACATTAGCTTCACATTGTTGATTATTAGATAAATACTAAAATACTGCTTTGCTATGTATCTTTGTATAATACATTTTTTTTATTAAAGAACTAATTTCAGGTTCATTATAGTTAAAGAGAGAGTGATATAGTGTTTTATTTATAATTTTCTATATTATAATAGCAATGTCTTTTAATTCCCGCTTTAAGTTTACAGAAATTAATAACTTTATGGGTAGAAATTTCGTAAAACCTTCTAATTCAATTTTCTCTAAATTTTTCTAACTAAAATTTATTAATTAATATTGCTTTATTTTTCATTATTCCGAAGGTGAATCAAGTATAAATGAGACTCTTTCAGGTGTGACTGATGATTTATATATATATATTGCAGTAGCAAACAAGATATAAAAATTAAATAATCATTTGACATCGATTTATTCTCCACATGTTAAGTTATTTAATCGCTTGTCTCCTAATACAAAGCGGTCCAGTATAAAATGGAGTACAAAAAGTGAACCAGCTTCAATAAAAGCAAAAGCTCGATAATCTGCTGAAACAGTTCTCATTACTGTATTTTGGAATTCATAAGATATCGTGTGCGTCAGTTTTCTTTATGACTGACGCAAGTATGACGCAAATATGACGCAAGTTTTCTTTATGACTGACGCAAGTTAACGCAGTATAGTTTTTGAAAAATTTTAAAGCAGCATGTGAGTCTAAAAAATTCTCAAAGTCCTCATCTCCGGGATAATACAAAGTGGCTTAACACAAAAATTAAAAAAAAAAAAAAAAAAAAAACACTTCATTGGACAACACTAGAACATCTTTTCATAATCAGGACTTTGCACTTTAAGACTATAATTTGTGTGGACTTCCCAAAAGAGCGTTAGAAGAAAGATTTTCACCCAATGATGAAGTGAAATAATTTATGGGTAATTGGCTCCGTACACTTTCGACTTCTTTTTTATCAAACAAGAATTTTCTAAAAAAATTCCAATTTATTGGAAAACACTTGTGGATCTTAAAGTAGGATTAGAGAAAAATAACATTATTGTGTTTTTTGGGGTTAGTAGTATTTCAGAAAACTCTCTCTAAAAAGACTCGCTTATATTAGGTCCACCGGAAAGTTGTTTTTGTATGTGACGTGAAAGACAATTTATTACATCTTTCATACATTTAATAATAGTTATTGTACCATATAATTACCATCATTACGTATGAGCGTTTGCCAGTGTGATGGTTAATTGTAAATACCAATTTTTAAAAAAATGTATTGTCTTTACAAGTAAAGAAATCCAGTAGTCCTGAATAGAAATCTGTTTCAGTTTAGAATTTTTTTTCTCTTCGAAACACTTTTCATGGAAAGAAACAGGTGATAATCGGTGGGTCCTAGGTCTGAGAATGTTATGGTGTATATGACAGAATTTCCCTCCCTGGCTTTGCGATTTTCGGACAAGTAGTCAAAACAACACGTAGATAAATATTATAATGTAGTCTTCTTTTCGAAAACAGATGGTATCTTCTCTTTGAGTACTTTGTTTAAATCATCTATTTTCTGTAAGCATCTATACAAAATAAGCTTTTCGTTATTTTTCGAAAGCTCGTAATATGTTCATTAGGTTTCAAAATTCGTAATCCTTAAACCTTGGACATAAAACCCTATTCACAGCATACTCTTCCTCAGGTTAAATCTAGGTTTAAATGTGGGAGGGATAGGTGGTCCCCCTTCAGAGTATGTTTTTTTCCTTATGATGTTTTCGTATGTGATACATTTTTCCTCACCAGCTATCATTCAGTTCGAAAAGAGTTCGTTTTTGTTCCGAATTAACAGAGATGTGCACGTGGCGAAACTATTAAGCAAACTTTTCCCAATCAACTCATGAGGCTCTAATGTGTTAAATCCATAGACTAATCCTAGTATCGAAGGAAATTATATTGTACAATAAATATTACTAAATGTATGAAAAATATTTTTTCTTCCACTTCACAACAAAAAAGAACTTTCTAATTGACCTGATATTTGATACACTCTCGTTCTTTTTGTAGTGTTGAATCAAATATCATAAAAATTAATTCAAATCTGTTTTTAACCTTTCCTTTTCCCTACTCAAATTCAAGATTTTCATCTCTAAAAGTTAACAAATGTTTTTCTAAAGTTCAATCAAGGTCCGTCCCTCTTTCCTTTTCCCATAATCGTAACATTGTTTCGTGGTTGTTCATCTTTCGAATGCCAGAAAGAGGTACACAATTAAAAACAAGCTCTTTCCGAGTAAATCCAAATGTATTATAATGCACTGTAGTAAATAATCTATATTTCAGTATAAAAGGAATTAACATGCGTACATACAAATATACAATAGTTGCAATTCAAAATGTGTACAATCACTGAGTCCAGTAATTCAAATTACAATACCTCATTAACTCAAATTGTCAATGTGAACTGCATTAACATGTATTCTCTCCTGATTCACGCAATGGATAATACACACACACACACACACACACACACACACACATATATATATATATATATGTGTGTGTGCGTGCGTGAATGCGTGCGAGTAGAATGTTTTGTTGATAGATTCATGGTTTATGTTTGATATATAATTAAATCTTTTATCGAGCGGAGTCTCACATATTCATCTTGTAAGCATAAATACTTATTCTAAATTTCAAGAAATTTCAATTTTATCGCGTAGTTAAAAATCAAAGTATTTATCTAGATGAATAATTTTGCAAAGGCAATGATTAACAATTTTTAAGAAATTAATTCCATCACAAATAGTTACTTACGGGTCCGCCTCCAGTTATGTCCACGCAAAGGTAAATCTGTAAATAAAATGATTAGATAAACAATTGGCAAAGTAAAATAAAAACAGTCTCAGCACTGCAGATGAAACATTTCTTAATAAAAAAATTTCTTTATTCTCTCTTCCAATTTTCCAATGGAAGAAAAGATTTTTTTTTTTTCAATTGAAAAATTAAAGGAAAAAATAAAACTTCAGAAACTTTTCTATAATTTCAAATTTGTTCTATGTATGTGAACGAACATACAAATATACTTGACAGAAAAAAATGAAGATAAGTTCTAAATGGATAGAAAGAAACGATTGAATTGTTTGAGAATGAAAAATGAAAGAGGTCCTGAAGCTGAATAATTTTTTTAAATTAAATATATATATATGTAGTTTTTTAAAAAAAAAAATGGAATAATCATCTAGTTTGAAATAAACATGGATATTGAAAATAAAGAATGAGCTACCTTATTTTTGCAAGTCAAAAAAGCAAAAAAGCTGAAGCAAAAAAGTCAAAATTAAATAATATTAGAATAACATTTCACTTGAGTTTTAATTTAGGCTCTTGATGACTATATACAATCGACCGCTTTATCATGTGTGTCAGTAAAACAGAAGTCTGCTTCACACGCGATTTTACTGTGGCTCTCACGATAAGCATACAATTGTGATGTCACCCTTGTATAATTCTTATTTTTCAGTTTAATCTATTGTTCGGGTGACGCCACGACGTACTCCGAAAAGGTATTTAAGAGCAGATATTAAACTAGAATACGGAACTAGAAACCACAAGTGCGAACGACGACTGTCGTCACAAAAGAGAAAAGATAAATATCCGACTAACCCATGAGGAACAAAAGGTTGTCTTTGAGACTCATCCTTTGAAAGTATGAGTCTAAGAGGGGATTGACCCTTTTAAAAGTTTTTATTTATTATTTTAGGATTTGAATGTTTGGATTGCTTATGAATCACCATCTTGTGTACATGTTGACTCATATGTATGCGAGCAATTATTTTGTGTGTGTGTTTTAGAGAAATATGCGGTCAATGAGAGCTAGCGGTCAATGAGATTAGATGTTCTTTCAAAAAATTTATTGGTCAAACTTTAAGAAAATTATAAAGACAATTTTTCTTTTATAAGTAATACAGTAACAATTTAAATAATGTCGAAAGAATATAAAAGTAACTCAAAAAATTTGTATCGATGTTGAAATTCACAGCATCTCTTAATGTAGATTAATACCGTAGTTCGCGGTTTAGTAACTAAGGACCCCGGGGGCCTCAAGTTATGTCAAATATTTTGCCTCATGAAAGTAGACATAATATTTTAATGTTATTTTCAGTGTCACTTTCTGTTTGTCCATAATTTACCTCCGTTTTAACATGTAGCTATACCTATACTTTAATTTTTTTTTTTACTCTGTATAATGATTATTCACAATAGCTACAATCAGCGCTTAGAAAGGGGGGGCAATCATTTACAGAAACTAAAAATATTGGGGTTTTGGAAAGTTTAAACTGATAAACATATACACATGCAAAAGTTACAAATTTAGCTACAAAATGGTAATTTCTCGCCGCTTTCTTAGTGATTTGGAGCAAAGAAGGAAAAGTTGGCATATTATATCTGTTTTACTCTTGCTATTTTTAATGTGTTTTGATTAATACTAAATAATATAACTTCCATAAAAGGAATATGTGTTCCAATCAAGTAGTAGTATTTCGAGAAATCAAAAATAATATGTAATAATTTCTTTAAATGTATGACACTTAAAATAAACACCAAAAAAATTGATCATTTGCCACAATCCGATCTGTACGTTTACTTAAGAAGCCTTCTTTTATACCCCATTATACTAAAAATAAAACCAAGGAAAAATAATGATAAAATATTAAAATATGCCCAAATAACATTTAATTACTTATTCAGACAGTACGATTAATCATATTGCAGAAAGAAAGATATACAATCTAAATAAATTTCTAGTAGCCATGCATTTAGTATGTGTTTCAATCCACGTTGTGTCATTGTTTTCGCCCATTGTAAACTTCCTCATATTCATCCACATTGGCTTCCCTTCCTTTGCAGCACGTGTTACACCTGCTGAGCGAGTCGCATTATTTACTGTGGGACTTTACAAAACGGTTAACAGTGATGCATGAGCTTAACAACCGTGCCACGATGCATAGCATAACATAATTTCGTTAAGCTTATTTTCTAATAATTAAAGAAACGAAAAGGAAGATAATTATATGAGACAACAGGGTTTATACAAATGTTTTGCTTATAATTCCCAGTTTCAGGCGGCTAAAATGGAATAAAAAATTTAATTTTTTTATCCAAAAGATTGCGGATATCAATAGATACCTTAGCCTCTCCCAATCGTCGCTACTGTTCATTCTTATCAAATGGAAACAACTACTGTAATTTTCCTGAACATATCTTAATTGTAACATATTAGGCTGATGCGATTCAGAGATTGAATGTCTTAGGAGGTTCTAAAATTCGAATCCAAATTTTTCAGGGTTTTATATAGTTTATAAAAATCAGCATAAAATTTGTATTTATTTGTAAGTTTTTCCCAAAAATACTTTAATTGATCTTTTATATACAAAAACTGATTGAAAAGTAATGGCTTCATGGCCATAAATTTTTTATAGGTGACTCGATTCTTATGATTCTTGTCGTACCTGAAAGCTACATATGTTTTTTTTAAGAAATGCATTTTCTTCTGTCAGCTCTTGTACGTTATAAAAGCCCCCAAATTGCATGCAAAGCCCTCACCAATCACCTAAACGAGCTAGTAACGTGGCTAAATACATGAAAAATCAATAAAAACAAAAGGCATTGTTTTCACATTTAAAAGAAATCTGCTTCCACCAACCGAATTTTTTTTGACATAGAAATTCCGTGGTATCAAAAAATTAAAAAACAAGAAATAATTCACTATCAACACTAAATTTGAAAACAACACATTTGACACAAGCGAAACAAGTTCTGTATGACTTCACGTAGAATCTAACCACTAACGGAACTCAAAATTGAATAAAAAGCTCAGGGTGCTTTCTTTCAACTCCATATTACGTCCCATTTTAAGTTATGGTTGTCCGATACGGGGATATGCAGCAGATACTAACATTAAAGTCTTAGACTATACACAAAATAGTACTGTCAGAATGATTACGATGATAAGTGTCACATGAGAAATTTATAAATAAAAACAAAGAAACTTATAAATATATTCCCACATTAAAGAGCACAATTAAACTATTAACGAAAGATTCTTCCATAGCATTGAGAACATTAATAATGCCGTCTTTAAATTTTAGAAGCTTTTAATATTGCTAGTAAAAATACCAGGAAGAATTCTCTCGGATTCCCGTAG
The DNA here is from genome assembly GCA_019974015.1 of Nephila pilipes. Lineage (NCBI taxonomy): Eukaryota > Metazoa > Arthropoda > Arachnida > Araneae > Nephilidae > Nephila > Nephila pilipes. Next base: position 126,913 of record BMAW01014786.1, read on the forward strand.
ACCTTATAATTCTTTTTCTTGAATGAATACTACTTTCGCAACAATAAAAAAAATTACTTTCTGTCGATCTTCATCTTTAAAATTAAACTCTCTTCCGTAACTAACTTGATGCATGCGTAGTGGATAAGTCACTCGACTATCACTTCCTAATTATAAGTTCGATGCTTTGAACTTCTACCTTCCTTTCGGCATAGAGAAACCATATTTTTATTCCCAATTAATGTAGAAAAGCTTGTCTTTCTCCCAGAATTTAATTTCAACTAACAAATTCAATTACAAGCAAGCCTTTTCAGTTCTGAAATTTAAAAATATTGTTTTTCTTCGTCACAGTTTCTCAAGTTATGAACTAATAACTCGCATCTCAAACTTGTTGCTCGACTTCAACCTTCTATGGTTCACGTTTGTTTTCTTTGTTCTCAGATGTCACTAGTGTGCTGAAAATTGAAGAAGGTGTAGGCCCGCTTGGAGATGAGGATGAAGCAGAGAGACTTCGCAAAACTTAAGAATTTCATCTTTTCCCAAAGATGAAAGAGCACCGTACGGGATATCATTTTCATTTTAATGGCCACGGTAGCTTAATGGTTATGGTAGCTAACTTGTGGCCAGCATTGTTTCCGTCGAGTAGTGGACTCGAGCCCTGTTTCCACTTTCCACCGTGTAGTGTGGAGAATACACCTTAAATATATCGAAGTCCAAAGACAAGTGTGTAAGTTTGGAGAGGGAGATGACTGCTGAAATGTCGTCCTCGTCACTTGACTTAAGCTTAAAATTACTAGATCCATGGACAATAAGCCTCATATTGCCTCCTCGATAATAAACAATAATTCATTTATTCTCATTTTGACGACGAGGGGAAAGTTGCCACTAAAGCTTAGTATAGACTACCACCAACGGAATTCTTTCTCGGCGAGTCATGATTTTGCTCAAGTGCATGAAAAGTGTTATGAACTATTTTAAAAGGTGAATAGAGCCGGTACGGAATGAATTCTAATGGTGAAAATCTCGTTAAAAATAAAACCGCTAAGGCTATGGATGTAGTATTTTTCAGTCAAATCTCGTTTTAATTTTCTTACAATTACAATAAATCATCTATACTCGGTAAAGTTTACTATAACATTTTCTCTAAGGAGCTATGTGTGAAAAGTCTTAAAACAAAATTATTTGACTTACTTGATAGAAGAGATCTCTCGAACTACAAATTTTAATCCATTGTTCTATCATATTTGTTAAATTGGTGACTTTCTTTATGCATTCCTCTCCTTTCTCTAGAATCTAAAATTAAAATGAATAGAAAATATCAAACTTGGATTTTATCTGCATCTTAAGAAGAGCAATCTAGAATCTAATTAAAATATTCCCTAGAATTTATGGAGCTATTGAATCGTTTTTTTTTTTAAATTTCAAATAATTTATGCATTGGAAAAATTCTTGGACACCCACCCGTTAAAAAGTACAATTGACGCTATTTCTACGAAATGATGTAGCAAATACCTTCAGCTACTCGTACCAAACGGTTGTGTTAATTTCTGAACAGTTACAACTTAGAAAGTTCATTTACATAAAGTATTTGTGTGCGTCACTGCCATCGAAAAAAAAAAATGGAGCAACGAACGAACATCAAATTTTATTTTAAATTGGAAACACCAGTTACAGAAGCATATGGAATGATTAAATGTGTGTATAGTGAGTCTTTCTCGGGTATTTGAGTGGATTTCGAGGCATGAAGCACGAAGATACTTAAGACGATGAGAGACCAGGTCATCCATGATCGAGTCAGACGATGAAAATGTTGAGCTTGTGCAATAGAATTTCCTCGTCAAGGTTCCAATTCAATTGAGGTATTCTACAAAGAGATATTTTCTTTTGAGACAAATGGGGCGTGTGAAGCTCAATTTGTTGGAGAGGGGAAATTGGTACCTTTTGCACAACAATGCACCGTCTTGCAATTCAATCCTTATTCAGGCTCTTTTGGTGGGAAGGCTGGCTTTGTTCATCAGCCACCCTTTGTGCTTACCTGATCTGCCTTTGCGGACTGTTTTTTATTTTCTAAGGTTAAATTGAAGTTGAAGGGGCATCGGTACGATTGAGGAGACTGAAGCGGCGATGACATTGGAACTCTGTAGTTGAGGCGTACCAAAACAAATTTACAGACCTATGCACTCGTTCCCAGTGTTGTGTTGAATTATGACAGGAAATTGTGTTGAAACATATTATCAAATCAGTATCCTCTGAGTTATATGGTCTGCGTGAAACTGCTGCAGTTATTTTTTAATACACAGTATATTTCATATAATTTTTACACGGAAAAGTAATTTGATAAATTGAGTAATGCACAAGGCGTTGAATTTAATGTTTAAGATAGCGAGTGCATTCTCTAGTTACATTTTTAAAACGCAGAATTTTGAAAATAAAATTGAAAAATATAAGTACTCACTCGGGTAGGTAACAGGTTATGACATAAAAATCTATACTTTAAGACAATATTCATGTCAGCTTCTGAAATGGACAAAGAAATAGAGTACAATTATTGCAAAATAACGTTATAATTCACATTTATTGAATAAGATTATAATTCAATTCAATGAAATGTTTCACACATATTCGCTTACTTCATTTGGAAAGTTGTTATCATAATGCAAAATATTAAGGAATTTTATTATTATTATCATTATTTTATTTTTTTTTTTTTTATATATATTCTGCTCTTCCTTTTTTCTCCTTCTTTTACACTTTTAATTTATATATATTTTTCTTTTTCTATTCTTCTGTTATTATTTTGGTATTCTCTTTGCAAATTATAATACATATTTCGTATGCATATTATAACTAAGCTTTCTAAATACATATACGCATCAAAGAAATATTCACTTGGATATAAACTGTTATTTCATTCAAATCAAAAATTAAGTTGAAGTATTTGTCACTCTGTAATATTTATAACTTTATTAACTTACAATCCAGGCTTTTAAAAGGTGTATTATTCAAAAGCCTTTTTGAAAATTCGTGACCTTGGCAGGAACGGTGAACTTAGCTTGGGTAATAGGGAGGCGATGGACTATTTGTTTGATAGGGGGTGCATTCATTTATCCGAAAAATGTTGAATCACTTAAGTAAAACAGAAAGAAAAAAGAAGGTTTGAAATCGTTATGTCATCCAAAGAAAAGATTAATCTGAATGTCGTAAAAAGAGAAAAAAAATAAGAACTATGACGCTACAATGTCTAGGAAGGTTACCACAATTGATTATTATCGAGTTAACCATAGTAGAACTGCGTGTTACTGCGCCGCGTGTTGGCGGGGTTTGATTGTATTTTACTTCAGATGGTATTGGATACATATGTAGTAAAAAAAATGAGAGATACAATCCGCGATATCTTGTTACCATCGTAAAACATAGTGGATGGCATATTGGGGAGTGATAGTGCTTTTTCCTTCAAATGTGTTGGGCCATTATATCGAATCAATGGCATCACGGAGAAAGTTTTGTGTAATAATATATTAGAGAAACACGCGGTGCCATATACTGTAAGGAATTTCCAGCATGATAACAACAAACCAGGAATTTCCAGCATGATAACAACAGAAAGCGCATTCTTAAGTCGGGAAACTTTTTAAGTTATAAAAAAGGAGAATAAAACTCAAATCTTACTTTCCACAGAACATTTGTAGGAGGTGTTGTATAATGTCATCAGAGGAAGATAAATCATAGAAATTTCGATGATTCATTCCACGCATTAAACCATGAAGGAAAACTGTAACTACATATAAGATAAGCGTCTCATACGCAAGAGTCTATTAGTTTTGAGAGTAAAATATTTTCCAACAAAACATTAGTGATAACTGAAGCAATAAAATTTACAGCATAAGTTAAAGTAATATTTATATGCAATAAAAACCTTCTTTGTCAAAAGTCTTCGATCGTATATATTTACATTTCATTCCTTAATTACTAAAATAATTAATAAAACAAAAATTTTACTTCTATGTTATAATTTAATTTTTGTGGTATGAGTTGTATCAGTGAAATTTATTTAATGTATTACGGCAGAACATATTATAATTAAAATTATCTATGTCAAAGGACTTTTTAGCTCTAAGTGTATTAAGGCTACCGATTGAATTAGGTAGCCAAATGGTCCTGATCTCGCACGTCGAGTCTTGGATTCGAGCCCTGATGTCACTAAAGACTCCTCGTGAAGCACCGTTTCACAATTAGCATGGTGTTGGAATTTGGAGAGTGGGGCACCAGCTCAGGTTTCGTCCTCGTCACTTAAACAAGACTCAGAATGATGAGGTTCACCGCCAATAGTCTTCATGTTTTTTTAAGCTTGACATAAACTCAAAGATTCGTTTACTAACCATTTGATTTCATGATTGGAATGTAAATTTCATGGAATTTCTACTTTTCTCCCCAAATTTAGATTAAAAATGTGCATCTGAAACAGCAAAAGATAATGAAGGTCTCTGTGGAGTCACATTTTCTTCCCGATTTCTTAGCTTAATTTTAAAGACCAGAAAACCCATCATTAAAATAATCTTGAAAATTTTCTAAGTTTGCTAAAAACACTAAGCTCGCGACATCTAGTGGTAAAGAGGATATTTTCCTACCCCGCGTTCCTCCCTATCTTAATTTTATCTCAGAACTTTCAATGAAATTAGAAGAACTATTGGACTGGCTCTAACTTCGGTTTTTGGTTCAAGAATTACTTACAAAAACCTAACAGCAATATATGAACTATTTTCCCATCGATAATTCAATTTTTAACCAACTATGGCTCGTTCCCCCCTTATTTGTACTAACTCCAAATTAAAACTAACCCTTGTGACTCTATTGGATATGCAGATCACTACGTATTCTGTTGCACCTTCACCAAGAGATATCATCTTACCTGTCTAGCAGATAATTAGAAGCACCTTTGGTTGAAAAATTTTAAACATTTTCAAATTTAACTTTAAGTCATATTTTAAAATAATTTATAGTGATTTTACAATAATTAATTGAAAGCTATGATTGATAGTCCCTTTATTTACTTCTTGGGTGCTTGTTGTCCTGCTTCTGATTTTCTTTTTTAAAATTGACTCCATGTACTTGTGTATATATTACTAGTGATATTTTTCCATGTTTGCTCGATCCTATTTTTGGTCGTTTTTGATCTTGTAAATATGCTTTATGATTTAATTGTTTTTGAACTTTGTAAAGATTTAATTTTGTTACATTTAATGTTTGTAGCTAAAGCGTTATTCTTTGCTTTGATCATTTTTTACCTATTTCCTTTTTTATAATTTTTGATTAAATAATTAATCTTTGAACTTGATCCCTTGAGCTTAATGATTAAGATTTCGCTCTTTGCTAGTTAATAATTTTATAAGTTTTTTTATTAACTCGGTAATAAATAACTCTCAAACTTTGAGTTTAATAATATTAAAACTACTGAACTGGTCATCTTCATTACAAATAGGTTCAATTATTGTGTTGATCTTTGTAATGAAAACCTCTTGCACCTATTTTGTTATTGTCTATCGTATAAATATTATAGTAAAATATATCTACAGTATATTTTCTGTGAAAATCTTGTTGAAATATTTCTTTCCACAGCCTGCATGTATTTTCCTGCATCATCTCTTTTCGTGTTGTGTTTGGAATGGACTTTCCTGGTATGTTTTCACTAATTAAGAGATTTTATATTGCTGTACATGTAATGCATTTTTGTCAGGTAAATAAAGTTTCCGAGTGCTGAGGGCTCTTTCTCAGGGGAGGGGGGAGAAAGCATTTTGGCTTAAACTAGTTTTTATAGTTAATACACATAAGCTGAAAAATTTTGCTTCAATGATTTTATCAGCGCTGTATTTGGTTTGATCTCACAATTCTCTTTAAGATAAAAGCACATTTAACAGCAATACAATTATACATTATAATGTGCTGTTAACCATGAAATGATAACACGGGCCATTTTCATTCAGACTTCTTATGTTTTACGCATAATCTGAGGTGAAAATGAATGTGTTTTATTTATTAAAACTTTTTTATTTGATCTTTTTTAATAATAAATGCAAATTTTGTTAGGAAAATAAAACATTAATGATGCGTCAATAGCTTTTGTGAGTTTTCGAGCCATTTGTAGATGTTATAATCATTAACATGTAAATTAAAGTGTTAAATATTTAACATTTGGAACCTACTGGAAGTCAAAAAGAATATTCATTTAATGTATCAGATATTTATTTCAAGACATAGACAAGGTGCCTATGAAATATTCTTTTGTAAAAAAAAAAAAAAAAAAAAAAAAGAAATAAACTGATGCAGAGAGCACGAAAGTTGGAAGGAAGGAAGGTGGAAGTAAAAGAAGCGAAAAAGTCCAATAATTCTTTAAGAATTATTGGACCTTTGGAATAAGTTCTATAAGACTTTTCTTAAAAAGCATAATTGGGTGAACAACTCGCCTGATGCATCCGCCAGTTTGCTCGAATCCGACTAATCACTGCCTATTACACCCGACCTTGCTATGTCGATGGAGATATGGATGAAAATGTTGATAAAGATATTGGAGATGTTGTTTTTATATGAAGGCGGAGATGTCGCTAGTGTCTTCAATGAAGATGTTGATTAAGATGAGGGAGATTTTGTTGGATGTGATGGTGGAGAAAGCGTTGAAAGTTAAAAAAAAAAAAACTACTTGTGATCTCCTTATAAGGTACAGTTCTAATAATGAACTGAAAATATTGTGACTGTAAATATAAAAAAAAGTGTTTAAATATATAACAAATAAATATAAGTATGCACTGAAAATTTATTTTTTAATTTCATAATTTCCCTAGCAATGATGTAATTTAAAACATACATGTATGTATTTTATTTAGAATTTTGTATTGTGTGACTCCCAATGCGGTTTTCTGCAGTTCGCAAGATTTGACTGATTTGCTTTGATTGGGTATCTTCATTTAGAATTGATACTTTTCTGTTAATTGTGACGTATGTATATAATGGTGTGTATTAAAATAAATTTATGTCCCTAAAACCGAAACAAAAATAGATAAACATAATTTTGAATATTTTAACGGGGGTTCAAGTCATATCCTTTCCAAGGCACCATTTTACTTAGATATACCACTGGCCACAGGGTAGAAAAACATTCACCGAAGTGATAAGGCGGAAAGCATCTTCCAGCCGAAATTTTATCTCTTCCCCAAGATAAAGGAGTAACCCCAGGAACATCACTTTCGTTTTGACGACGTGGTGAAATCTACTAATAAAACTAGATGCCTGAATCCTTCTCTGACAAGTTTTCTCAACTAATCACGCATTGAAGTATGAATAGTATTATGTGGAATATATATGTAGCTTTTGGGTTCAAGAATAATTGAGAAAATCAGATAACGAATAAAATGGTTATGGCCGTGCAAGCATTACTAATCAACCTAGTCTTGTAACATTGGCTAGATTTTCTTGGTGCCTAGCTGTTGATGTCGAATTTCGATTCCAGGCAGAAACAATTATACCAAAATATGGTAATTAATTCATTCGTTAAATTCAACAAAGTTTCCTGACACATGATGAAATTCTTAGAGCACAAGGTTTTGGCTATTAAATAACGAGAGCTTTTTAAAACATTTTATTTTGATGTCATACATATTTACTTAATATCACCTTCAATATACAACCCTCCTCTACCCTTACAACACTCCATGCGAATCTTCCATCTATCGAAACATTGCTGGAAGTCTTCTTCAGTCAGCCCTTTCAGGATGTATGCCACTTTCTTTTTCCAGCTTCAACGAACACAAATCTTGTTCTTTTTCACCCAGATTTCACCTTAAGAAACTGATAGAAGTCGCATGGCACAAGATCCGACAAATAAGGTGGATGGTCTAACACTGGAATTCTGCACTTGGCTAGAAAGCTTTTGACAAACAATGCACAATGAGCTGACGCCTTGTCTTAATTGAAATTTTTGTCGTACGGATTCTTTGTCAATTTCTATAATTCTTAATAATCACACGAATACTTAACTAACGTATCAGATGGAACCAGATTACAGATTTTTTTTTGTCAACCTGTTTCTGACGTGGTAGGAAGAACGGGGTGTTAATCATCTGTAGCGCCTTATTGGCCATCTTGAAAAAGTTTAAACCCCTCAAGTACACGTGTACGTGATAAACATTCATTGTCATACACTTCTTTTAATAAATTATAGGTTTCAGCAGCTATTTTTCCAAGTCTCATATTAAATTTTATAACAATTCGTTGCTCACTTATCATTTTTCCAGCGAAACAAAATAAATTACTGTCATGCGAATGAAGGCTAAGGGTAAACGGGTTTTTTTATCGAAGTGAGTGGCACTGCAAGAAAAGACATCACGCTAAACAGCTGTCGGTTGCTGCAGTTTGGCGCATGCATACTTCTTCTATAGCAGCGTCAGTCTCGATATTTAATAGCCCCACCATTTTAAGTATCATCTCAAAAATTATCCTGAAACTTGAAATCATTTAACAGTTTCAATATATGTCAACAATAGCATGTTATGCAGTGTAGTTTAATAGCTCTTTATTTACTGTCATCTACAGAACTTAATGCGGCGTCAAGAACCCTAAAATGACGTTGAATAATATGTCATAGGAAGAACGTTTCACAATTTCTCAAGGAATGTACAATTCTACATACTTTTGTCACATACATGAACTAAATTACTTTATTTGGTACTTGTGTAAGTTCCCGTCGACCCTTTTCACCAAAACATGATTGATGTTATTAGATAGAGAAGGACTTGACAAGGTTTGATTCGAAATGCGGCTAACATTCATGGTCGACTGGATTTTAAGCAATTACCTTGTATTTATCATGATAACGAAAAAAATTATTAACGTTTGAACTCTTTGATCCATTTTTTTAAATTTTTGTTGAGGTACTGCTAATTTACTATAAAAGCTCCAAAATAAGTCCTCTTTTTTTTTTTCTTCGAAAACTTATAAAAATTCAAAATTTAAGTATATACCTATGTAATAGAGGTGTTAGGATTCGTTAAACGTATAATATTTAAGATTCGTTAAATGTATAATCTTTCGGATTCGTTAAATGTATAATCTTTCTGATTCGCTAAATGTACTTCCTAAATCTTTATGTTTATCTTGAGTGGCAACTGTATTTAAAATGTTGATGTCTGTCATGTTTTGTTAACGGAATAAAAGATTTTGTCCTAAGATCGCTTGTTTTTACTTTCGTACTTTATACGTGATTATAAATAGTTCAGTCTAATATTTAACTTTACTTTATATATTTTTACTTTACTTAATACGATTGTTCAAAAAGAGGTTTCAGGTCAATACATCTTTTGAGACTGTTGTAGAAAAAAAAATTGGTGAAAATGCAGTTTAGCGTAACCACTTGGCGGGATTTGAAAAATCGCCAAATTTGGCAATTTTTATGGTGGAGCCTGAAGTCCGCGAAGCTGAAAAGTAGGAATTTTTTGACTTACCTAAGTTTACCTCAGTCGTAGTCATTCTCGCAGCCATTGAAAGAAACTGGATTTGGGAAAATAAACGTGGAGTAAATAATTGCCGATTAGGTAAAAAAGTAGAAACACAAAATAAACCAAGCAGGAGAATTCGAAAACAAGAACGATGACGACGTGAAACAGAAAAGCTTACACCGGAATAACGGACAAAGAAAATTCTAGAAACTCTGAGAAGTCGGCACAAAACAATGGAAAAGGCCAAACGATTAACCCATGATTGGTTAAGATTAAAAAAAAAGAGTTTGGCTTTAGAAACGGAGACTAAAAAAGGTACTGTATGTGATTGGCTAAAAGAAAAAAACATCCGAAACAGCTGCCTGACTGTGAGATTGCGCAGGTGTGATGAATCCTGTAAAAAAGTAATCCAGACTGAAGGGGGAAAAAAAAAGATGGAGGACTGTAATTCTGATCAATGTGGCAAATTCGAAAGAGTAGCCCCGGCGAATGCAACAAAAGTCAAAAGAACATGATCCGAAGATTGTATAACGAAAAAATAACATCAGGTGATCCGGCCTCCGTATTCGTGTGGCAAATTCGAAAAGGTAGGCCCAGCGAATGCAACAAAAGTGAAAAAAAAATGATCAGAGAAAGGTATAAATATAAAAAAAAGGGCCTTACTGAAAATCAAAAATCATGCATCATATGCCTTATTCGAAAGGGTTGCCACGGCTAAAGCCAACGCAGAGGAGAGAAAGCATGGTAACCACAATTGGCAAAATATCGCCAAACAATTCCTGTCGCCAACGGGTGGTTTCGCTAAACTGCATTTCAACCAAAAAATTTAAAACACAAAGCTGTCTTTCCTTTTAAAAAGTGAAGAAGGATTTAAGAGGGGATATGTGATAAGTAGGTAAGAGTAAATCCATATTTGATTAATTGATTTACAGCAACAAATAAAAAAATGAAGACTAATCCATAAAAAATTATATCGATATACTTTATTTTAAAAGGTTCGTAATAAGAAACTATCTATTATATTATTGTATTGTGACAAATAACCATGCAGGAAATCAATGAACAAAATGGGGAAAAATTATCAATGTAAGTATTTTCAGAAAGGAAAGAGGAATATTAAAATTATGTTTAATGAATATAAGAGAGGACCTTTTTATCATGGTGAAATCAACAGCCAACATTTTTAACCTTAATGCTCTAGAGACTGGTTATTACTAAACATACCAACAAATTGAGGAAATGGGAGGTATGCTTATGCTGTAAATGTTTACAATATAAACATAATCATAAAGCAAAAAAAAATTAGTACTCCCCAATTTTGCCCCCCGATGTAATTGCCTGCCTGGCGTACCACCTAGATCCGGCCCTGATATTTTACGCTATAAAAAGGATACATTAATATCTCTCCATAAGAAATTATAGACATGTATCAACAGCGAAGGCTTTTCAGACATTGAAGAGTAATAAATGAATACGTGACAGATAAACAAAATATGTACTACTTACTGCATCCAATGCATTCAAAAGTCTCAAATACGGCATCTACATTTCCAATTAAGCATATCAGCGAAACAGAGCTTAAAATACGTAACAAATGCATAATGATTTACTCCAACTGGAGATTTTATTAACCTTATTTGTTTACAAAAGACTTGTTTATTTAATAAATGCTTGTTTATTTAAGATAAATAAACTGGCAGCCCTTTTATAAGTTGCGTTATTTATGCAACAGTTTTTAAGGGTATTAAGCGAGAATTTATAAATGAGGCAATACGAAAAAAGTTTACGTAATGAACTTTCTGTTGAAATTTTCATTTTAAACATTTATTTTCAAAGAGAATTAGCAGAATTAAATTTCGTATGTTTCAATTTTACAAATTGGCACCTCCTTTTCCAAGAAAGCATATCAAAAGAATTCCAGATGTATCTATTTTGTGAACTACATTTTAGTTCCACATAAAGGGATCTAATATCTTGAATATGACCGATATACCGAAAAAATATAATTCTTCAAATGGCAACTTATGTTATTAAACGGAATAGGTTCCAGATTATTTATCCCCCCCCCCATTACAATTATAACATATCACATTATCTTACAATTTAAATTTGTATAAAAAACCAGAGATGATCATTCTGCTAAATTATTAAAATGCGAAGGAGTACCGCAGTTTTAATTATTAAATACTATAAGACAACCGAGAGATAACTAGATAACATTTATTCAGCACATTAATGGATCCTTATGTACATAACGTTGTAAATTACAACCATTCGAGCAAATGTATTTGGTTTCAGGAAGCCATACATTGAAGTAAACAGTGGAATCGTGAAGTGTTAATTATTATTTCGGGATACCATGAAGTTTTAATTGTTGCTAAAATTATTGAGATAGAAGCTTAATTTTCATATATTATTCTTAAGACTTCTCTACATAGTTCCAAATAAAATTATATGTTTTGGTTGTACGTTCGTGTTTGTTTCTGAACAACATATCATCTAATTAATAAGAACATATTCATACAAAGTGACTAACTCTTACTTGAAGTACCACACAAAAACAGCTGAACCTTGCGCAACAGGTGTAGCATATGCTGCGTAGAAGGTTAGCCAAGGTGTACAAGTGTGCAGAAATCTACTCCAGGCGAAAATGGCTACCCTTAACTTTGTTTTATAATAAAGAGGCTAAACATATAACTTTGAGAAACTTATTTTGCATAGTATGTCTTTTTTTTTCCAAAAAAATAATTGTAGCCACGGTAGCATAATGGTCATGGTCACGAACCCGGTGTTGTTTCCGTCGAGCTACAAAAGACTCGCTGTGTAGGGTGCTGATTCACGTTAAATCTATTGATGCAGTAAGGCGTCCCGTTCGTAGGTTGTGGAAGCCCGAAGAAGGGAATGGCCAGCTCAGGTATCGACCTCATATTACGAGACTTGAGACCTGAAGGTGACAATTACGAGGTTCACATCAAATAGTCTTCGTGTTGTTTCTCAGTGCGACATTAATGAAAAACAATGGAACTGCATGTAATTAATGTCATTACTTTGAACACCAAATTAAATGTTACTTAGTATAAGCAATCTATCAGTGTTTCGTTTTGCATATTTTCCAGTGTAAAATGGGGTATAAAGCAAGGTTACGAGTAACACACTAGTCGAGTTTTGGCAAATTATCATTTGTTGGTGTTCATTTTATACAAGCCAGACTTTTTGTTATGAAATGTATATAATTTGTATATATATATAATTTGTAAATTATGCTATTAACCAAATGGATATATATATATAACTATATAAAGTAACCAAATGGGTATATAAAGTATAACTAAGGAATCTAACTATAATATAGATTGCTATTAAATATATACAGTAACTAACTTTACTATATATAGCAAACTATATATAGTAAAAATGGACAAGCTTACTGTGTTGGAGGAATTCAGAATTCATTTGATAATGATTAGTCAGAGGTAGGTACAAGAGCAGGAGAGGATATTTTCAAAAATGTTCTAGGTGAAGAGGGGTCAACTAATGAGGAAGAAGAAGCTGAACCAAAGTAAATTGTTAAGTTCTCGACGCAAAACATTTGTTACTAAGCAAGAATAGGTCATTTTCAGCATAACGCACAGCAAATAAGATTTATCATACAAAAGATGAAGAAAAAAACCGAAATGACAGTAAAACAATCGTACACAAATGATTGGTTGATAAAATAACGAATTCAGTTTTCCTTACATATTTTAAGTGGTCTGACACGCATTTCTTTTTTTTTAAATTTTTGCGACACGAAATTCACTAACATGTTAAAAAAAGTATGCATGACAATAAATTTATATTTTCCAACTAAACAATTACTCCATAATTAAATGCTGTCCACTTCCTTCGCGGATTAGCAACAACGAGTTAAAAACTATTGTGCGTTGAAGGGGCAACACAGTAACAATATTGAAACAACAATTCACTTTCCGTGCATTTAACTAGAGATAAAATCATCTTTTAATAAATAGCAGGAAAATATATATAAGGCATTAAACTCTTAAGTAATATATTATTAGATACAAAGTATTTCTTACTCTTAGGAAGAATACTTTTTAAGCTGTATATAATCATTAATAATCACCAATGCATCTAAAAATCACTTACTCTTGGCAATGATATTTTAGACAATTCCAAATTCCTAAAAATTCGACTATTTACCTATATGTGAAATTTATAAAAAAAATTTCAATTGATATTTAAGTACAATATTTGTAATTATACACAGTTTTCACTTTAAAATATCATTCTATATAAGGGAGTATCAGATAGCTGTTCGGGGTATATCTATCTGGTACACACCTTAGCTTAAAGACTCTTCAGTAAAATACGGATGCACACTTAAAGTGTGTTTACTCACTACAACAATAAATTGAAAATTAGTGAAACATACTTTTTTTCAATAAAACTGTAATGGGTGTCCAGGAAGGAAGTTGAATATGGTTTTAATTCTGATTACAGTACTCGTAATAGTTAATATAGGTTTCGGAATGATCCTAAAGTTTCGCTTTCAAACTCTTGCCTTTCAATGAGAACTGGGAGAAAGCAAGAAAATTATCGTTGGAGGGCACACGTAAGAAAATTAAACGCTGCTAAAGGCAATATCTAAATGAATGATGTATCTTCTCCTCCTCCGGAGAGAATTACTGTCTTTTCCGGGAAAAAAATATAAAGCATCTATGTTTCTTTTCTTGAATTTTTAAGAATTTCCCGACTAAAAAGCATTTTTCCTCTATAGGTGGATAAATTATAACAAATCTCGAATAAGATGGGGAATTTAAATATTTAATGGATTAGTTCATTAATTTAAATGTCACATTTATATAACTATTAGAATAGCTTAGTTGTCTTAGAAAACAGTTTTTATGCCGTTTTAGGTAAAGAATAGGTTAAATAGACAGTGCTCCACGTTTCATTTTAATACATAACTATAAATGAAAGAGATATTGGGAGAAATTCGTTAAGAGGCATATACTAAGTAAGTTATTACAACACTAATATTTCTTAATTATCGTTTTCTGTCTGCATGTGAAGTATGGATCAATAATTAAATACAATAAACAAGTAAACCAATCTTTAAAATACTGCGAATTCCGATCGTATGCTTTGATCATGAGTTATTTCCACAACTCTTGGATAGATTGGCATATCAGATTTAAGTGTTTTGAGATAGAAAAATGAAAAAAAAAATTGATACTTCTAAGTCAGTTTATTCTTCTACCATTAAAATGTTATGGCTGATAGACACTATTAATATTTCACATTCAGTTTAAATCAAAACTAGAGAAGAAAAGAAACATGTCGCGATAGGATTTTTCGGAAAGCTATAATTTAGGATGTGAAAATCGACACTAAAAAGTTTGTTTTCTTTGAATTGAAGGTAAGGAATATTCGAAAACGATTATAGGTTCTTCCACAGAACTATTGAAATCAACAATTAATAAATTAATTCATATTCAGAAATATTTAAATTACGAAGCTGTTTCAATGAGTGGTTAGCAGAAGATATTATTTAAGTAGGTCCCATGACAGAAAATTAGAATCCTTGCCATTATTTACTTCACAGAGAAGTGTTTTTAAAAAACTCCACGACTAAACTCAGACTGCTGTTTAGTATGGTTGTAAGATCATATCACAAGAAAATTATCATGAAATTTAGATACAAACGAGTCGTGTTTATATTAAAATGCAGTCCATTTTTTGCCGCTGTTTTAAGTAATCATATTGAAAGAAATTATTTATGCTCCAGAAACCTCCAACAATTTGAAGATACTTTCTACGTTAATGACTGCATGAATTCTATTTTTGTCAAAAAGATACTTCACTATTTCATTTATGTAACTACACATAATCTGAAACTCATATAGTTTGACCTTAGAGGATGGGAGTATATTACATTAAATTTAGAAAAGAGGAGTGAGGAACCAAGTCCCACCCTTGTTCTTTTATGGAACAGAGATAAATACGTTCTTTTTAGCTCCATTAAAGGAAGTGATTTGCATCCCGCCGAATTCATTTGAAGAAAAATGTTATCGTTTGTATATAACCTGTTGAGACCTATATCCCTCCAATTGGATATTTTTATCTT
Source organism: Nephila pilipes (assembly GCA_019974015.1). Classification (NCBI taxonomy): domain Eukaryota; kingdom Metazoa; phylum Arthropoda; class Arachnida; order Araneae; family Nephilidae; genus Nephila; species Nephila pilipes. Next base: position 142,504 of record BMAW01014786.1, read on the forward strand.
ATATTGTAGAGAAAGAATTTACAGTTTTATATCCTAAGATGAGGCACTCCATTATATTGGACAGTCTAGTATTGTCATCTTTTTAGCAAAACTTGAAATTATTTGTCATAATCCTTGTTCTACAAGCATTTAAAAATGGTGGTCAAGAAGAAAGCAACAATTGTAGGACTGTCAGTAGTTTGAATTTAATTTATTATACTTTTACATATTTTTTTGAATTAAAAACAGTTAATATACAATTTTAGATGTGGGAATAATAAAACTATATTGCATAGTTAATCTGTAACACATGTTTTTTCTAGATTAAGACCCAGTGTCCAATATAATGGACTGGCCAAAAATTGTGTATTTTTTTTAATTTAAAAAAAACGTCTGTATTTACTGTTTTGTATCAGTTTTTAGATAATTAATCTCAAATTAGGGGGAAATTGCTCAGAGAATATGGTCTTGGATCTCAAGAGGTTATAATGTATAACATCTTAGGGATTTTATGCCTCATAACATTGACTCCAAACTTATTTGTACAAAGAGTACAATTTTAAAAAGTTGGAATATATCTTTATCCGTTGACAGTCAAATGAAGTTTGAATCTTGGCTGGAAAAGGTAAGTTTACTTTCATAGGTGAAAATACCTAGATATTTAAACATATTTGATTCAACAAACTTCAGTTTATATACATTTTACGATGGCAGTAACTAATGTTATAGTGCAGTTGTGTTCCTTCGAACAGTGGATAATAACAAGGAACCAGCTAAAAAATAGAGTTAATCCTTACTCAAAATCACAATATTCAGAATTGAACTTTTAACTTGCTATATCAGAGTTCATCTTGCCTCTACTGTTTTGGAAACTTAGAATTTAGAAAAAATTCTCTGTTTTTACTGATGCGGTTTGACTACAGTAGTCACTTGTATAAAATAGGAGGATTACTGGAGAGTGTTTGTTAAATACCGAGAAAAAAATATTAGAATATTTACTCAAAAGGATAAATGGAGGCTCGTACAAAGTGCTCTTAATTCTGACGACTTACCATAAAAACTAGAATTCTTCATTAATCCTCCATCAGTTATGCACATATTATCCCGTCGTGATCGAGATACTTCAAAGGCATTTCAAACGGATTATTTAATGCGGCTGTGAACTCGCCGAAAGTGGTAAAGACCTACCTATATTCCGCCTTCACAGGATTACTTCAAGTTTGTTTGAGACGTTTTTTTTAATTCCTCCCCCCCTTTTAAAAAATTAGCATCTTTATAGATAATTGGGGAAGGTTGCAGACACACAATGAACTTCGACAGGAAATGTTGTGGTTCATTAGGGAACCCCTCTCTTGCCCTTAAATTTTAGACATTTTTCATTGAGATATTCGTTCTAGAGGGGGATGGTAGGATTTCTTTAGTCTCCATTTTTAGTGTAAGTGTTTGAACGTTAGCTTGGTTTGAGATTTTATAGGGTTTGAATTAAATACATTCCTTGTCCTAGCTTTCGCGATATAACCATTTTATTTCAATCAAACCAAAAGCCGCTTTGAAATTTTATCACATAAATAGAATAGATTTTATACACATTTTTTTAAAATTCATATTGATTTGAAGTTGTAACAAATTTAGATGGAGAGGAAAACCTGTTGTTTTAACTAGTTGGACAAATTACTTTTTCTGTGTTTTCTTTGCTTGCTAAAAACTCTCGTTTTTTCCTCACATTAAAATTATCAAACAGAATTAAGTTTTTATAATATAGTTATAAAACTCCAAAAATATCGCTAAAAATATATCTTTAAGATATCTATGTTTAAATTCAAAGAATTTATGGAAACAATGAATATATTCTAACTATTGTTTCAATTGTGTTATTTTAATCACTGCTTTCAGTTTTTAAAATAATAATTAGTTCATCATAAGGTGTAAAAAATTAATAAAAAATTAAAAAAAAGAACGCGTCAAAGTCAGAAACGCTTTAAGGTTTTCAATTATTTCAAATGAATAATTTTTAAGCTTCTAAATTGCATTACTTGGAAAAATTTCTTATGCAGTGTTAAAAATAACAACAAAAAACAAACTTTTTTAAATCTATTATTTTTTTCCCCATAATTTCAAAGTCAGGTATTCAGAGCAGCTTACATACAATGCCTGGTTTTGTAATGTTAAGTTTCGAAATACATCCGAATTTTAAATAGTTGAACAACAGTTTCCTTCGAAGAAAAGATAAATGAGGATTTTTCCTCAAATTCATATTTTTCAAACTTGATTTTTCCAATAATTATTAATCAAAAGCGTCTGCACACATTTATATTTCTACAGATACTTTTGATTACTAATTATTTGATGATTCAAATTTTAAAAATATCCATATGTGTAAAATCCTTTGTAATTTATCTTCTGTTAAAGGATAACTGAAGTACAGATAATTTTATAATCCAGATTATGTTCGTAATCTCAACCAAAACAAGGAATTTTATATAAGTTGCCCTGAAAATCTTTATTTGAATTTATGAAAAAAATTATTTATGTATCACGCATACGAAGTTAAAAATTATTTACCATAAATACTTAAAATTCCAAGAATATTTAAAATATTAAATTCAAATTTTAATATATTGCATCTCTAGCAAATTTTCATGTATTCCCCCATCTTGTACACTTCGGTTGAAAATTCCGCATATGATCAGCAAGTCATGCTGAAAAATTTGGTGAATACATTAAATTTTTACATTGAAGCAAAGCTGAGATGCTAAAATGTAAATATGCAAAAAATATGAGCATTTCTATAATAGATGTTGAAATATTTATTATAAAATTCAGTTTGAAATTTGTTCGTTATATTATACCTAATATTAATGTAGCGTCAACATAATAAAGTAATAATTTGATGCGTTCAGAGATTATTAAAAATTTGACATTAGTCGTAATGTTAAGAATTTTATAATTTGAAATTCAAACCATCGATTGAGCGCATATTGCAATTATATGATATGCCTAAGTCATATTGTTCAAATTTGAAAAAATACCCTACGGTTACGAAAACATTCTTTCAAAATGATACATCAAAATTAGGGTTTCTTTCCTGGGATCTCGGGAAATCATAAGATTTGTGTATTTTTTCTATTCCCGGGAATTATACTTCGTTCCCGGGAAATCCCGGGAACGAAATAAAAGTTGATGAAGAAGGTGTTGAAGAAGAGTTTGGCTGTGAAAAGATGGTTTGTTTGGATGCCAAAACACGCTGGAATAATTTGTTGGCATTGCTTGAAAGATTTTTAGAAATAAAATCAGCAATTTTAAAAGCATTAATTGACATTAAAGAAGAACAAATGATGGCCAATGTAGAGTTTGAAACTGTGACTACAATTGTAACTGGCTTGAAGCAAGTAAAAATTGGCTTAGAAAAATTATGCAGTCGAAATGCAACTTTGCTAACTGCAGAAGGTGTATTTTCTTTCGTTATTGGAGAATTGAACGAACAAAATTCAGAATTTGAGAAAAATATGAAATATTCTCTAATCCAAAGAATTAATGAGAGACGCAACGTTAACTTAATAGGATAAATACAATACCCGAATTTTGGGAGAAAATACGAAGCAGCTGCAGTTACTGTCGATATTTCGCGATTGCCTGGTAAAAATTGTTTGGTTAGACAAGCCCAAATGATAGAGACCAGGCTTTTCTGCGAAGAAGAATACTCGATCTCCAACTCTTCTCACTCAGAAGAGAGCATGGAGATTTTGAAAAAAAATCTATGAAGTTGGACGAAAAATTAGAGAAAGCAATTTACTCTAAAACAAAAGTTTTATATTGTTCAACCAAAAAAGTTCTTGTCTCAACAAAATCATGAAACAAGAGATGTAGTTGTTCGACTCTACTGAAAAACCATCACCAAACATTATAAAACTATATGAAGCTTTAAAAACAATTTCTCCAACGTCAGTTGAAGCCGAGAGAGCATTTTCTGCTGCCGGATTGTTCGTCACAAAGCTTAGAACAAGGCTGAATGATAAAAGTATAAATTGCTTATGCTTTCTGAAATCCTATTTTAAAAATGAATAATCAATTTATTACATATTTTTTGTATTTTTTAGCTCATTATATAAATAAGCATTAATTTTGGAATTTATATGTTTATTTATATTTATATGTTATATTTTACATAATTATTTTTGATTTTATTTAAAAATAACTTGTTTTTTAAATTTTTTTAAATTTTGATGTATTCCCGGGAGTCCCGGGAACGACAATTACATTCCCGAGATTTCCCGTACATTCCCTGGAATGGAAAAACCCTGGAAGTCAGAAACCCTAATCAAAACTCATGCCTGTTTTTTCCACAACCAGGCGTCATTTTTTTATATAACTAACCGAAAATTATATATAAAATTTCAATTTTTTTTGTTTCTTTTTTTTTTTTAATATGTAATGATATATGCTGATTAATTCGTACAATTAATTCTTCATAACTGAACTTACTATTTGGGGGGGGGGCGCTAATCTTGGGAATAAGGATACATTTCTAAAACTTAAAATTTTTAACAAAATTCATTATGAATACGTTGAGTTATGATATCGGTCAACTTCACTGACCTAAATTGTTTTAAGTGTGCTGTTTTAAAAGACAAAATAAATGGCACGAAGTTTCTCTCATGATCAAATTAGTATTGACTGATTGAAAGATGTAGTTATCGATGATAATATTTCGCTGAAAAATAATTGCGAATATGTATTTAAAGGATAAAACATAAAGAAACGGAAAGATGAAAAATTAAACACAGGTAGACGGTGGTCAGAAATATTTTTGTATTTTTTTAAAAGAATGTATCTCTATTAAAATTTAAAATCTATTCTTCGAATGCTCACTACGTTGCCCTGGAACAAATGCTATTGTAAAGAGGGCATTTTTTTATTTGTGTAAGTTGTTATGAAGCGAGTGCGCTATGCAGAGAAAATTTAGATATACACCTAAAAAATTCCTTCAACAGAAAACTGTAATCTTAAGGATTAAAATTTACATCAATTAAAAATATGAAAACCACTCTTAATGAAATTTTAAATTAAAAATGTAATTGAATAGAGAAAGGTCAGTTTTCATTTCAGAAATCTACTCATCCTATATAATGACATATCATTGGTACTCATTTTGTAAAAAAAAAAGTTAGTCACCTTACAATATCACTAAACATAATCCATGTATAAACGCTAAGCGTGACATCCTTGGAAGTACCAATGATAGACTGTATGAATTTAGAGAAGCTGACAGTATTCTAAACATTATTTTTTAAAAAATGCAAATGCATTTGTGTTTTCTTGTGCAATAAACCTCGTGTTGCTTTTCAGTGTGACTTTAATAAACTATAATGCCCAACAAATTTCTTTTGATCTCTTAAAATATTTTTCCAATTAACAGTTGTTTTTTTAATCATAATTTGAGGACGAATTTTCCACATAACCGATGGTAGTTTTAAAGTACCTTTTTTAGCGATAGATCCAAGGCTTAGTCAAAGATATTCTTTATTATATTCTGTCATCTATTAAAAGGTGCTAAGATAAATATAGTAATGACTTATTTGTTAGTTTATTTTTTGGTAGCCATTTTCTGTGATATCAAAATTTGACTGCAGCCACGACGAAGAGTCACCATCGAAGAAACCCAGATTCCTCATTATCCATGAAACAAAATAACCACCAATCAAAAAAATTGTCAATTCCATTGAATCTCTAGCTAAAAAAAATGCGGAAACAGCCTGATAAGTTGTGGAGATGACTTTAAAAATACGAAACTCGTCACTTTGATAGACTTCTTTGAAATAGCTCGAACGATCATGCTACTACAATTTACCTCTTTACCAATCTTAATACCTTGGTTTCCATTCCTAACACGGTTATTTTTTAAAACACCCTTAAAACCAAATTATATATTTTATTTTATGACACATGTAACAAAATTAAACATAAAATACATAATATGTATTTACAAAACATTACAAATATAATTTCAAAGATATTTTACACGATTTTCTATATTGCCATAGCTTTTTTTTTATTTAGGTAGTTTTGAAAATTACAATTTTTAAATACAACTTACATAACCTCTTTTTTCCTTTTAATTCATATTTTGAAAGTCGGGAATTTTTCAACACCGTTTCAAACAATTTTCAATGTAGTTTTCTAATGAATATGTAATTTTATCATAAAGATTCACTAATTTCACATTTTCTTAAGAACAGTACTAATTTTCTTCTTCTTACATGTTCATAAAAACGAACTAAAAGGTCTTTATTGATGTCTTTAGAAAAGATCATTTATTAATTTATAATAATAGTTTCATGAAATCGCGAAGAAATCGAAGTACTTTAATTATCTAGACTTTTAGTGATAATACTCGTATTTTTATTCAGAAAATAGCATCATTTAAAATATGTTATATTTCAATACCAAAGAAAAAATTTTAGTCATCTCAGTTATGCTTTTCTTTTTAAAAACTTCATTCTTTCTTGTCACCTGAGTTGACTATTCTTTTCGATACATAATAAAAAAAATATTTAAAAAAACCATCCAATGAACTAAATCATACTTTTAGAACAAAATTGAAAAATAGTTTTTCAAGCTCTTTATCTCCCTAGCAACCTTCTCTCTCTTTTTTTTTTTCCATTTGTGTATTATCTGGCTTTTCTTTTCCTTTTTCGGATTTTGAATAAAATGAAGTAATCTTGAAGTAAAGCTAGTTTCAATAGTGTGAACATCGAATCTCTTGAATATTCCTTTTCACGTATTCACGTCTTATTCTTTGAAATCTTTTCTTGACAATTGAATTTTTCATGCAAATTTTAGTAACATTCAGCCGTTTCGACAATGCAATGAAATTCAATTTAAAAGAACTCTCGAATTTATTAGATTACAATGAATGTAAACGCTATCAGTTTCAAGTAGAATTTCTAGGTAATGTAAAATTGAATATCAACGGAATTTCCAAATGTAAACGTGAAAGTACTTTATTTTAAAAATTATTTTTGAAATGCTTAACGATTTAACGATAAGTTTCACAAAAAAAAAAACAATTTTTAAATTTATTTTAATGTGTATGAAAATGCCTGAAATGGATTCTTCTTTTTAATATTGAGTAAAATTCATAAATTACTAATTCATGCATGGGGAAGTAACAACTGACTAGTATAAGATATAATTCATAAATAATTATTAATGTTTAGATATAATAAAACTGAAGTCTCAGAATTTAGCGGAGTTAAGTTTTTGACGCCTTTCTACTGGTTACTGACTAAACATTTGTTTATTCTGGTTACATGGTTACTAATTAAAGATCAATATTCGGATATAGATTATTTCTCCTTATAATGACATTTTATAACCTAGCTTAAATTTTTATTTTTTGTGAATTGTAACAAATATTTTGTTATTAGCTTTCTAAAACCCTGTTTATTTTTTCATGTTTTAATGAGTGTTGTAGCATGCTTGATGCATTTTCTGATTTTCTTTTGTGATCTTCGCTTTTGAAAGATTCCCAACTTTATAACTGTTGCAAATCGGATTATTTTGTGCAATGTCAATATAAAATTTCTTCCCACGAGTGAATTCAATTATTTCAAATCCTTTCACATATTAACCATCCAACAACGAAAATAGATCAACAATTGTGATCTAACGGATTTATCAGAATTGAATAATGATGATGTCCTCCATTTATCAAAAACGTGACTTTTCAAGCCATTTCTAGATAGAAAATTTTACATTGCTTTGTCTTTAGGATATATGCTAAGAGCCATAATTTATCAAGTAATGGATAAAAACACTTTATTCTTACTTTCAACGAAGTAAAGGTGCAGCAGTAAGATTGGAAACATGAGAATATCTTCAATTCACTATTAATTGTGCTGATCACTCACGACTACACAAAAAGGCCTTAAACAATCTTATCCTATACAGTTTAACTTATCTATATAAAAAATTTCCGGTTTATTTAAATTTGAAAAGCTCTAAATTTCTAATAGATACTCACACCCAATCAGCACTTAGAGAATTAAATCTAAAATCACTATTAAAATACATTTTCTACTTAAAAGGAAATTTGCATAAATTACGACTTCCTCCATCATGCTCATGGAAAGCTCTTGATTATAAAGATTATTTTTTTTGCATAATTTTATTAGTGTTATTGGACGCAATAGCTCATATTCATTCAGGACAAATTCCAAATTTTTGAATTCCCAGACGAGCAGCTCAATTCACAGATGTATGCGAGTGAACGAACGACTCGCGAGCCGCTCGCACAATCTATCCCCTGTTGCTTATTCGATGAGTACAAAAGGAATTCAGAGTTAATGTGCAACTATGTACTTGCGAACGAAGTTGTTCTCGATCCGTTCGTTGAATTGACTATTTAGTCTATCTTATCTGCGAATTTCCTTTGTGCTCATCGAAACACTATGTTGCGATCGATCACCGTACGCGGCTCGCGAACGGTGATCACGGTTCTTTTGACATTAGTAATTCTGCCACCTAAACTGCACAAGTCGAGAGTGTATTTGCGCCTTTATAATTTCGTTGGATTGATTTTGTGATACTTAATTAAAGCACGTCTATCGCAGCTGGCAAACCTCACCCGGCTTACAATAAACACTTTTAAAACGAGTAGAAGGATTATATACAAAAAACAAACATTTCAGGGAAATAAATAAGAAATAATAACCTTTTAGTGAATTTTTTTTAATAACAAGTCATAGAGTAGAGACTTTCTAAGATATTCTTTTCAGAATGAATCCACTTTTTTGAAAACGAATTGATTTTGAGGCAGTTTAAAATTATTTGATTTGGAATGTGACCTGTTTCTTTGATTTTAACACGCTTGTCTAAAATGATTGACATTTGGAACTTCCATTTGGAACTTCCAAATGATGACATTTGGAATGACCATTGGAACTTCATATTAATTCCATTTGCGAAATAGTTTTTAATTATTAAATTATACTTATTTTACATCATCAAATAATTTTTTTCATGAATAATATAAAAAATTTATAAAGATTAAGGCCTATAAAAACAAACTTATGTCTGCGAAATAGTTATGCTAATTAAAATAGGTAGAGAATAACTTATGTAAGTACATTTTCCTTTAAAAATTATTATCTGTCACCTACAGCTGGATAACAAATAATCTTGAACGTGATAAAAATAAAAAACATTAGTCAAATTTCGCTGTATGGTCAAATACATGATTTGAAAATTTGACAGTGGATACAATAATGGACATAACCTAGCGAGGAGTTTATAAAAAATTTTTATTTTGTTTCATAATTTCATAAGAAAAATTTTAATGTTTGCTCAATATTACGATTTAGGGGCATTAGTTTTTGCGTTTAGAAATTTTTAATACTTTCCCCACGCAAAGCTGAATAAACACATTTGGATAGGAAATCACAAATCGTCTTAAAGTACAAAATAAAATCACACATAAATTTTCTTGCGCTCTGTTAGTGCGTAATCAGTAGAACTCTTTATTTTAATATTTTGAGAGTGTTTAGAAATACATTCATACAGTAATATAAAGTAAATTATAGATAAATAAATTGGAATTTTTTAAAAACCGCATAGAGCTATACACATACGAGTATTTAGCATACGTCGCAGTTTATTTTCAACATGTTTTTTACCCAATATTTCAGAATAAAAACTAGGAGTGTAAGCTTTTTTTTTAAAAAAAATTAAGTTTAAATTAGAGAGATGCTTAAAATATCAAAAAAAAAAATAATAATAATAATAATTACATTGCTTATAACATTCAATTATAAGTATCAGTTATTGTTACGTAAATACAGTCCATCACGTTACATTATTCTTTCTATCTTGATGTCAATGAAAAAATTTATAATAATTAATTGATAATAATATTAATGGAAGAAGATGTAGTAAAAATTAACAAAAACATTGAATAATACGAATTTTTAACTATTGTGTGGGCACTTAAAATATTTTTTACGTAATATGTTTCTAACTTATCTAAGAAAATTTTGACTTATATTTCATGAAACGTACATACGTACACTTATTAACTATTAAGTAATATCTCCAATGCTTTAGATAGTTCTCAAAATAAATATAAATAAATTTAAGAAATTACTCTAATTTCGCTACATTTGTCGTCAAACTTTAAGCTATTTTTAAAATTTTTCTTGATATAAGAAAAATGTTTGACAAAATTAAATATCTATCCCTCCAATGTTGTTGTTATTTCAGGACAAAATAATGAATAGCCAAGATGGTTTCAGGAACAAATGTTATTTAATATTTGACACGTTCCACAACACAAGACAGGATACAAAATATATATAAAACACAGATTCACAAAAATCTCTGCATTCTTCTAAGAAGTCTCTCACTTTCTTCAAGTTTGCGCTTGTCTTTCTCATCGTGCTTGCGCTTCTAACCAAAAAGAACACGTGGCGCCATCTGGCTACCGTTTAATAGTACATGGAAGGTAGTGCTAAATTACGGTGTTACTATATGAATTTTTGACATTATTTCAAGTAACATTTACGTCCATTTCACTAATATAAATCCAACTTCTTAAAAAACAAAGCCTAATTAATGAAATATTCTTTTTTTTTTTTAAGTTTTTTTTAACTATCCATACTCACAATTTTATTTATTTTTCTTCAAAGCTTGAATAAACACACTAAAAATAGTACTATTTTGCATTTTTTTAAGTTTTAATATTAAATTGATATATACTAATGTTCAAAAGCAAAAAAAAAAAAATCACTTTCGGTTTGTTTTCTCCATCAGTACAGCTCATATTTATATTTCGAAACATTTTTTATTTAGGAAAATGTTCCGAGAATTTTGGTCCTGTGTCTTTCAATATTTAGTAAATACAACTATTAATATAAAATATTCAAATAATAAGGCCTACAAATATCCCCTCAAATGTGTTTTATTTCTAAAATGTTATAATACAACTCTTTTACACAAGAGAAAATCCATTTTGTTGAAAGTTTACAAGATATTATTTCATCTTCGTCTTTCTTTTATAGATAATTTACTGAATTTATGTAACAGATGGAATGTGTTTCCTTTCTTTCACAGTTTGGGATCACAGATAATTGAAACATTTAAGCTGGAGTATTCATAAAATGCATAATTTAATTTTGGTATTTATAGCTCCCTCTGGATTTTGTTAAGATTGAGATTAAATTGTTTCCTGAAGGAAATCGGATACGTTTTTCTGTTGAACATTCTGAATAGTTTACATTCCATTGCGATACATATAATTTGCTTCAAAAGTAGCGACAATTGTTTTAAAAATGCTCGTATGAAACATTGAAATTACAAATAATGAGATTGAAGTTTGTCGCCCTTTTAAATAGCAACTGGGAATGTCTTATCTTTAGAACCAGCTCGAGACAACTACTCTATTTTGATGATAGCAGTTGATTTCTTTTGTGATGGATATTTCTGTTTGGCAAATGTTAAAAAATGACCATAGATAGAATCTAAAAGGAAGTTGTAATTTGAATGTGGAAACGATGGGATGATGCAATGAACAAAAACTGTTGATACAGCCGATGAAATCAGACGTCATAACAGTGTGGTTTGAGCACATCTCTCTCAGTGATTCTGAGAGCGTTTATTTTCCACACTCCTACATTCTTTTCAAATAGATATTCTGTTAGACAGACGAAACAATAGATGTTCATGTCATTGGGTTCAAGGATGTTCTGCATGCCCTTTATTCTGAACTCTCCCGTGTTCTAGAAAGTCCTTTCGATATTATTTATCATTTTCCGTTTATTTATCGTTCCGTGTCGTCTTCCATTTTTCCTTTTCCCTGTCTGTTTGAACCTCATCTATATGTTTCTAATTATTTTAAATAATTCTATTTGAAATAGTTAATAAATATGTATGACATTTTGGGTGAGATAATTTTAATGAGCTGTGTGTTTGTACTTCTTTCTTTGTATATCTTTGCTCCTGAAACTCAAGATCTGAATTAAATTTTCTCCTTTCTTAGATCAACCAGTTTAAATTTATTCAATAGCCACATCTGGATACTCTTAGAAGCAGCTCGTTCTGAAAAGAAACCTCATCTATTGCTGTGATTCGTTCTTAGTATTTCCAATCACCATTTTCAGCTGTCAAGTGATACGGACCAAGTACCGTTTTGAATTTGTAAGACTCAGTTTTTTCTTGCCATCCGAAGTTCGAAAATTATTAAAATCATTGGATACATTGATCAGAGGCTTTCACGTTCCATTCAGATATCATTCGATATATCCGAAAGCTAACATTATAATAGGTGGCGGTGGGAAAGAGTTTACGAAAAAAGAAACTCAAAATCGAAAGTAATTCAGTTTCCGAATCCCGTCGTTATCTAATTATTCTTCATGTATTTATATCTACATGTCATGTAGCAAAAATGCATTTTTAGAAATGTTATAAAGAATACTTCTGACATAAATGTTTGATTAGTTCTGATTATTGATGTATCCGTAAGAAAATATATTTGATTTGCCACTTTTCATTCAAAAATTATAAAATTCACCTCAAAAATGCTATCTTAAGTTTGGAAATTAGTAAATGAGGTTGATCCTTCCCCCCCACACACATATATTCAAGAAAATTTCGAAATTCAATAATTGTTTATGCTTGGTGTGGCTGATATTTATATCATTGAATATCTCCGTATTCGCTCGATTCGCTTACCTTAGAACTGTTTCTATATTTTAAACATAATGTTTTTTTTTTAATTTGTTGTATATTTATTTGAAGAGATCATATTGCAGATAATTAAAATGATAACCTGGAATATATCTCTAAGATGCATTTATTATTATTCCAAACTGATCGTTTTATACACTTATATATCCACTTGTGCCCTCGAAATTGGGAAACTATTTAAGGATATTTTCGTTTTAATGTCTTGATTTCACAAACTTTTACTTAAACTTCCAGCAGTAGGATTTTTTTAATAAAATAGCAGCTTCTCGCCCAATCGCTTAAGAAACGAGTAAGAACGTAACTGAGTTCCACAAATAAGATGAAAATCTAGAAAGAATTTTTCGTTTGTACGTCTTATTTACAATAAAATTTTCTGAACGTTCTTCTGTCGTATTAGCATCCCATGCCCTCAGATGGGCAAAGCTTGATGGGTCTTTTAAAACAGACCAGAATTTGATTAAACACAAACTAATCTCTCATTATCCTTTCCCGAAGTAAATATATAAACATCCTGTACAATAGTTTTAAGCAAAGAATAAGAATGTAACTGAATTCTAAAATATAAGACGAAACTGAAAAGAAATTTTTGTTCTTGTGCCTTAATTTAAAAAAATAGTAATGTCCTTCTAGCAGTATCTTTTCTTAGAATACAAATAAAATCATCCCCTATAATCATCCCCAATAATCGTAAGAAAAGAATAAGAATGTATCTGAATTCCACAAATAAACTGAAACTCTTTAAATGAGAGAGAGATTTTCGTTTCTTTGTATTATTTTCTTCATAAAAACTTTTTACTTAATGTTCTTCTTGTATTATCTTGTCTCGGAATAGATGTAAAAGCATGACGTATGATCGTTTAAACAAGAAATAAGTATGTAACTGAATTATTTTATTTATTGTAGGAAATTTTCGTTTCTGTGTCTTATTTTCTAAAAAAAAGAACTTAACAGCATCTTCCTCAATTGTTTAAGCAAAGAATAAGAATATAACTGAATTTCATACATAAAAAGGAAGTCTTAAAAGTCGTCATTGTCTCTGAGTCTTATTTCGAAAAAAAAACTCTTCTTGAATGTTCCAGAAGCATCGTTTCTAGGTATAAAAGTAAAAACATCCCGTATAATCATTTAAGGAAAGAATGAAAATGTAACAGAATTCCGCAAATCAAATGAAACTTTCTCGAAATTTTAGTTTTTTAAAGTTTTTAGTTCAAAATTCCTAATAATTAACATTCTCTTAGCGTTTTTCTTACTTGGAATAGCGATAAAAGCATCTTCTATGATTGTTTAAGTAAATAATAAGAATGTAAATAAATGTTACAAATAAGTTGAACTCGTTGAATAAATTTTCATTTCTTTGTCTTATTCTCAAAAAAAAAAATTTTTTTTTTACTTAATTTTCTTCTAGCGGTATGACTTTTGAAAAAAAATAAAAGCGTTCCGCACTGTCATTTAAGCAAATAATAAAAATTTAACTGAATTCCAGAAATAGGATACACTTTTTAAAGAAATTTTCCTTTCAGTGACTCATTTTCAAAACAAATAAATAAATAACACGTTCTCTCAACAGTATTTCTTGGAATAGAAATAACAACATAATACATAATAATTTAAGAAAAGAATAAGAATGCAAATGAATTGCAAAAATAAGATGGAAATCTGTAAAGAAATCTTCGTTTCATCGTATAATTTTCAAATATTTTATTATTTAACGTTCTTCTTGATTTATCCTTTCTTGAAGTAGAGATAAAAGTATTATGCATCATTGTTAACAAGAATGTAACTAACACAAATAAAGTGAAACTCTTTAAAGCAAGCTTCGTTTCATAGTATCATTCACAAAAGTTACATTGCTTAACATTATTCTTGACTTATCCTTTCTTGCAGTGAAAGTAAACGCAATCCATATAAACGCTTAAGTAAATGAAAAGAATATAACTGAATTCCACAAATGAGTTCAATCTAGAATTTTTACTCCATTTGCATTCTTTCTTTAATTCAGTGTTTTGGAACTATTTTCTATAAGTATCAAGTGTTGCGTGCATCGGTTGGAGATACTCAGAATACTCTGTAAAAATGACAATCATATCACTTTATAATATTCATCTGAATGAAGATAATACTTTATGCAAAACTCTGTATTAGAAAATGAAACTCAATTGTACTTCGATAGAGCAGCCTAAATTCTACCTCCATGGGGGTTTGCCAAGAAACCATCTGAAGAAATATTTTAATATTTATATTATCATACATCCGTATTAAACTCTTTTTTTTTCACCATCTTAATATTTTTTAAAACTTTCTCTTTCATATATGTCAAGTCATCAAAGTGGCAATTCAATTATACAATAGAATTGATATTCAGGTGAACCTGTAAAAGAATAAAATCATTTTTACTTATTGTTAAGAACAAAATATTAATATTCTATTAATGTAAAAATTTTTCAAATGAAAACAAAACTCACCTCTTTTTCTGTAGCACGTTTGAAATTCTTATATGTTACACACAAACAATTAGAAATTTCGCATTCTGTTTCGTGAGTTTTCTTCTCATTCTTCTTTCGTTGAAATTGTTCTCTATTGTTAATTTTATATTTCGACAACAATTTTCTGTACATCACAGGAAAATGTTGGTAATGCAAAAGCATTTTATGGCAAAAAATCACTGATGATATGTGTTTATGCATTTGTGTTTTTGCTTCACAAATGTGTTTTCTGAAGCTCGAATATTTTATTAAATTACTTGCATCGTGGACAAGGCGGCAAGTCTTCGAATAACGTTTCCATTCAATGCCAGAAACAGCAATAAGGAATTCATTGAAGTTAAGTAATTCATTAGTACAATTTTAGCGTTAATGCAGATTTTTGTTTTAAGTGGTTTAAGTCATGAGATATTTGCAAAGTGTTAATTGAGTAAGAACCGTTTGTAATTCCATCTGTTAAGCACATCCATATCTCCAAAATATAGTTGAGCTACATATCTTGGAATTGATAATTGTTCACTTAGATGGGATAATTTACAAACTGTTTTTTAAATTAGTTTATCAGTGGTACAAGATGCCTTCCGAATAATGAAGAATAAATAGTGGAAAATGATTTAAGATTGTAGAATAGGATATCCATCTACTCAGTGATTCTAGAAACTGAGCTCAATCCTCAATAATAATTACTGCAGTTCTTAAATCATTCTTCCAATAAAATTTCAGGCAGTAATCAGTTTCCAGAAAAACGTTTCAAATATATATTTCTCAATTTAGAATGAAAGATCATGAGATAAATATCTACTGGCCATTGAAAAAATTCGATTTTAATGTGGTAACAATACATTTGAAACAGTTTCTACAAATGATTATTTCAAAATGAGTAAAGTTCAATCACATTTTAAAATTTATCTCCTTTATTTACCACAATTTTGCGAAAGTAGTGTTCAATTATTTATGTAATGGATTAGGAACTGCAATCTGAAATCTTTGAAGATACTTTCAATATTCCTCTTCGTCCTAAACCCAGCAGCTAAATGTTGTTTTTGCTTTCTTGCTTGGTGCGAAATTAATTGACAGCATTACTTAGAAATGTGTACGTAAGAATAAGTTTCCATATCTTTTTCTGCCAGCATGGAACCGATCAAAATGTCAATTTTTGATCTTCGTTTTCATGTATTTTAATTAGTCTGAGTGAGGTGCTTTTCATAGATAAAATACACTTCTTGCAGTATTTGGGAATATACGGATGTGTTGATGACATTCAGAGGAATCTGTAAAATATTTAAGACTTCATTTAATTTTGTTAGGCATGAAATATTGGCGATATTATAGTACATATGACACCAGTTCGAGAGAGAAAATTGTAGTAACCTCCCGTGTGTCGAGGGTAGGTGTTGCCATTGTATTAGAAGGGACGTAGTCTGTACTCATGTGCGAGAGGTAGGGGCAAGAAGAGCTCTGAGATATGTAAAATAAAGTTGTTATTGTTAAAGACCTGAAGTTATTCTTATGCCCGTATGAATTTTCGTTGAATTCTAGCTAGTTAGTAAGGAGAGTAAAGAGATAGATGAAAAATATCTCACAACACGCACTATTTCGTAAAACAAGAACTTATTTTGCGAATTCGGAAATTAAAATTTAATTTGGAAAAGTAGAATTGGGAAGTAGAAAAAGGAGGAAAGCAAGCGAATTTTTTTAAATTTTGACGGAAGAGTCGAAAGAGGGGGGGGGGACAGTACGTGCCGGGTGTGGAACGAGGGTAGTACGGGAAATTGAGTTTACGTGGAACATATATTTTGGGTTGTGAGGAACTGTTTTAAAGAATTTAGAAAATGTGTCTTCTTTTTAGGGAAAGGAAAAAAAATTTACAATACGTTGCTACAGAGATGGGCATCAAGGACATATCAGGTATGACTATACTGAACTTAAAGTAGTTCATGACTGGTTCGGAAGATTATGAGGAATAGCATATTAGACAAACGCTAGCAGGCACTAAAGAAAGAAGATAAAAAGAATCCGAAAGAATAGATGAAAAGAAAAAGTTTTGGAAAGAACAGCTAGAAACAGAAGAAAGAAAAGCTAGAATAATAAAGAAGAAAAAAATATATGTAATTAATATTACAAAAAAAACACAATTTTTATGGAAAGAAGCAAATTATTAACTGGGCTCAATCAAAGTATTGAGTTTCAAGAAGAAAAGAGGAAAAAGGAAGAAACGCAAGTGAAGACACAAATACGGAAAGATTAAGCTAGGCTATTGAAGATTCAACGAAAAGAAGCATCAGATCGAATTGGAAAAAAAAAACAAATGCTATGAAAGGAAAATAATGAAAAAGAAGAGGATTTGAGGCGGTTAGCTGAATTTGAAAAGGAAAGTGAAGAGAAGGAAGGAATGTAGATTGAAAAAAAACTAAGAAAGAGAAAGTAATGTTCTTTCTTGGAGAATAAATGAGAAGAGCACAGCATCAATAAGAGTTTAGAAAAGAACAATTGCTGAGAAAAGAAAAGGAAAAGAATAAAAAAGAACAACAACGGAGACGGAAAGAGGAATTGAAGTATTTAAAAGAACAAAAAGTAATTGAGTCTCATAAGGTCAATGAAACCTTTAAAGGATCTTACAGGGACGATATTTTAGTTGGAGGAAAAGAAAAAAAAAGAATTGGAAATGTAAACTAAGTCAAGTGAAGACGATATATCTAATTTTCCAAATCAACTAGAAAAACTAAGAAATAAAGCATGTGTTTTCCACCCTTGTGCAAATTAATTGAAGCACACTTTTTTTTTCATGAATTTTAAAATCATTCCTATTATTCTTCAAAAATCATACTAAAATATATTAAAATATGTGAGGGATAAATAAATCCTTTACCTAGCAACAATTTCTACAAATCAAAGAGGATATGAGAGCGCATGCGCTGGAGCTTCAGCAGATGAAAGCTCCAGCTATGATCTCATCAGTTGAAAGTTCACTGTCGTGAGAGATGGATGTGACTCCACAAAAGCGTACTAAGTTTGTTACTCTCTCTGAAACTACACCTAAGACTTATAGAGAGACTTCGAAGATAGTTGGTGTTAGTATTGCAACTGTCAGCCGTATCATAAAACAAAATAAAGAAACAGGATCCATATCTCAAAAGCAGAGAGGGAAATACGGCCGAAAAAGGAAAACAACGCCTAGAGATGAGACTTTTTTACTTACACAATGTAAAAAATACTCTCGAAAGACTAGTGTTGCACTTAATAAAGATTTAAAAGAACATAGAATAAACATTAACTCATCTTCTGTTTGTAGGCGTCTTCTTGCAGCCGGTTGGCCAACCTATCGGTCTCTAAAGAAACACAAACAGCTTTGAAAAGAAAGATTATAAATTTTGAAGGAAATGGGAAACGACAAAAAATACACCGCAGTAGCGAGTGTGTAGTAGCTCGGTTTAAACATGGTTCTCATAATTACAGCCATTGTTGTATTATATCAGCTAATGACTTTTTTATGATTTGAATAATTGATATCTTGAAGTGAATAAATGAAAGTGCAGGATAAGTAGTTTTTTTTAAAAAAAGAGTTTTGATAATTTTGGTATTTTAATATGCGAGAGTATTAATATTTCAAAGTGGAAAATAACTCAAATTTTACAAAGTCTTAAATTAGAAATTGTTTCTATAAGTGAATACATATATTCGAAATAATTTAGTATTTAATATAATATGTGTTTATGACCAAAGTTATCATGTATATTTTGTAATATCCTATATGTATCATTTTACTCCCCCCAATATTTCATTTTGGAGGAAGGATGTAGTATACATGATAATTGTGGTAACTTCCACTAGAGTCTAGGAAGAGGGTTGTCATTGTATCAGAAGGGACACAGCCTGTACTCATGTGTGAGAAGTAAAGGAGAAAGGAGCTCCCAGATATGTAAAATAAATCTGTAGTATTAATAAGGACCCGGAGTTGTTCCTATGCCCATATGAACATTCGTTGAATTCTAGATTGATAATAAGGAAAATAGAGAGATAGGTGAAAAATCTCCAACAGATATTTTATGTAAAATTCTGTATAAATAAAAGCAACTTACCTCTGTTACCACAGACATGGTAAAATCTCACACGCACTACGGAGGTACGTTACGGAGTTCCAAATATTTTCCTTGGTGTTTTTCGGTTTTAATTTTACTGGGTACATTAATTAATTTTTTGATTTTTTTTTTTTTTCATCTGCTTTACATTTCTCTTAGAGTCAGCTTTAATTTTTGCCAATTATTGTGTTTTTCTGGCCAATTTTTCTGTTGAGTGCTCCCAGATGACCCTGAAAAAGTTAGAATTTCGTTTAATTTATTAAATCAGACATAGTAATAACAATGCTTTTATGTAAAACTCTTTATCAGGCAGTCAAATTACTTCTAATTTGACAGCTCATTTAAAATTTATGAATGTCACTCATACAAAAGGCTTGGTAAGTATTTGAACTGCATATCTTCGTTATTCGATAACATACTTCTTATTATTCACTAAATAGGTACGTATCTTCTAAATTTGGAATATATTTTTCAGAAATATTTTTTATCTGTTTTTATGAACGATATATTTTATTGGTGTATTTTTAATTCCAAATGATAGGTAATAAAGGAAATCCCTTCAAAATTTGTTTAATATCGATTTCAGCACATTCTTATAATCATACTTTTCCTCTACCATTTTCTTGTCAATTTTTTTTTCACAAGGAATGTATAGAAATTTCTTCTTCAATTTCCTTTTCAAAATTCTCTTTCACAAATGGATTGTTAGTTCATATCTTATGTAGTTCCAATGATTGTTTCTAACTTTTCTGGTCCATCCTTTTATGAATGAGCATGTCTCTGAAATCCTTGATTCATTTTTTTTCTTTAAGAGTCCTATCCTGACAAATTATTAGATTTTATTGTAGCATTCATATACGTTTTTTACATATTTTTTCCCAATCTTGCTTTTGAAGGATCTTTTATTTGTATTGTTTTTATTAGTTCCAGTTTTTATTAATGTTTTATTGACATATTTTACTCTGTTTTTACCTTCATATGTACAATTTATCATATATGAAATTTTAATCTTACTTTGTATTTGATATCTAAGTTTCAAGAATTTTTGGTTGTATCGTAGTCTTGTATCATTTTCCCATTATTTCTTGCTCAGTACGCACACAAATTAATCAATTTTTAAATATTCGCTATGCGAATATCTTTACATCCAGGCTTTAGGTTTTTTTTTTTTTTAATTATTTGACGCTTGGTCACGGTTTAATCACGTATAAATTAGTTCGCGTGAAACAGAACATTTTTAGAACTCCATTAAGAAATTTTTGATTTCTACCTTTCCTAAGGTGATACTTTGCAAAATTTTGAAGCTTTATAAGCTTGATGAAATTTACTTAAGTTACTTTCTATATGCTTTATGTTGTCTGTCCATTCGTCATAGCTGTACAATATTTGAAGATGATAGTATTTAAGAAATACACCTCTCCATCCGTTTCATGTTTTTTTTTATATAGAGTATAATTGCTTTTTTTCATTCGTTATCACACTCTTAGTCAACATTTAAATGCAAATTATTCTGGTATTTGCTTCATTAATCCGAATCCCCTTCTTTCAAAAATCATCAGATAGTTTCAGCGTTTGAGCAACAGAGCACTTGAAGTCAAAATCTCTCATTAAAAATATTTCTTTGTAGTGACTTTAGCAGTGATATCTTTTCTATCTTTCTTTGCTTCTGGAACATGTTCCATTTATTTCATTTCAATAACAGTAATTACTCTATTTTTTTGTATTAAACATATTTTGTTCATTAACTATTTGAAAGGAGATGAAATGTCCCATTGATTTTAGAAAGCTTTTTAGAGAGACTGTTATTAGTTAGTCTTTATATTTTGCTTCATCTTCAACATTATACCCTGTTTCGATATTCTGAAACATACATCCCTTTAGATACTTACAAATCTTGTTACTAACAGTTTCCCATAAAGCGGGTTCACTTTAATTCATTTTTTTTATTAATATCAAACAGTTTTTTTTTCTTAACTTTTTTTCTGAAATATGGTCTGTGTGCTATTTATCTTCCCATTCCTTCAAAACAATGGTAAAAATATATATAATTTTATTTGGTTCTGTTTTGACAACAAATTTGGCGCTTCAAAATTTTATTCAGAGTCATTTGAACACCAACATTTAATTGATTTCGAACTGTATTAACTTATTCTCTCAATTATTTCCCTATATCAACAAAATTAACTGTTTTAGTTTTTCATAAAGAAATTCCTTACATTCAGATTTTTTAGTCTTTTTGTTTAATTTTGTATAAGTTGATCCTTCAAATTCAACGAAGGTTCGAGTCAGTTTCTTTCCTTAGCATTCTTTTAAAGCGCGTTAATCAAATTGTTTGATTTATCTGTTTCCTTAAATGCATTTTTGTTGAAGTTTTATAACCTGCGATATCCTCTAAGTCTACATCAATTTAAGAATTTTTTTGGATATTTTCCTCTTTTATTTTTGTAATGAACTCTAAATTACTTTTGTCGTGTTTGATAATTCTTTTTTGAAGACAAATTTTATTTCCCACTTATGTTCTTTAAATTCATTATTAAATTATTTTCTTTTTTTTTTATTGTCTTTTTACACGCATGAATATTTAATTTATAAATTCCCATTATCCAATTTGCTATTTGTATTGTATCATGAGACATCGTTCTTTCAGTTATTGTAATCTTTTATCTATAATCGCTAAATTCTGAGTGATTGTGTTTTTCTAATTTATTCTCATAGGAAATTTCACTCTTCAATTTATGAAAGAAATAGAATTCACCTATGTTTACTATATTGTCCTTTCCTTAATACCATTTCTTTTCCCATTATATTCAGCCTTTTTCAGAATACACTGATATAGATCAATCATATTTCCAAAAAAAAAATTTATTTGATTACTTGGTGAGATTAGTTTAATAGAGCGTTCTTTTAATCTGGCAAACTTTTTTTCTGCATTTGACATTAAGCAGTTTAAAACAGTCTTCTTCATTTCAGTTATTCATCGTCTTCGATAGCATTTTTTGTGTAACATTTGAGATACATGAAGAGCACTTGGAAATGAAATATTACATATATATCTTGGTTCAACTAAATTATTTCTTTCTATACCATTATTCATATTAAATCTTTGATAATTAATTATTTCTTTCTATACCATTATTCATATTAAATCTCTGATAATTAATTCTTTCTTGATACTTTAAATACCTTTTCCTTGAAAAAAAACTTATATTATTTTCATAACAGCCCATATGTTTTCTCTGCCACATATAATGAAAATTTGTTTTCTTAGAAAGTTCCAGCTGCTAGTTGTTTCACAAATCGGAAAAACATCTTGAAGGGAATCGAATTTTCTTTTGAAAGTTCTTTTCATAAAATTTCTTTCCTCTTCTGTTAGGATACTGTGTGACTGTTTCTATGTTGAAAGTTAACGGATTATATAGTTTTAACTCTAAAATATATACTGATGGTTCACAATGCTATAATAAAAATTAGCATTGAATGGTGAATCCGTGAGTTTCATTCGAATGTTTAAATTCGAACACAAAGACTGAAAAGTTAATACCATCCTAAGAGTTTTATTTTTTGTTTTCATATTCTATGAATCAGTCCTAGTTCACTTGAAAACAGTTTTCTTTTTTTACAAATATCTGCTCGACTTGGATCTTTTTTGTGGGAAATTTGTTCATTTCAAAAATTTACAGCAAAATTTCATTGCATGTTTTTTAATTCGGTGAAATATTTTTAAACAAGACAAGACTGAGAATGGGAAGATGATCTTAAGAGCAGACACTTATTTTTGAATGAATTCCTTCATGGCTCTAGTTCCTTAGAGACCATGATGGTGAAACTCTCCAATCCTTTCGAATCTTGCTCAGGGCAAGGCTCTAACAGGTGTTGGATGTTAGGCCATACCCTGAGATGATCGAAATTGACGGTTCGATGGAAAAGTATGGAACTGAAAAACTTTTCCATCTCGGACAACCTGAGCTCATTGTCCGTTTCATGGGGAGGAGGATCAGCGACGTCCTTCAAGAGCAGTCCAATATGAGAAATGCATGGACCGCGGCTAGGGTCATTATGTTCCCGTAGTGTTTTAAAATTGTTCTGCCCAGAGAGAAGTTCGCTCAAATTTCTAAAGGCGCGCCTTCTACTCTTGGGGACACGAGACCAGGTGATCTGAAGTCTCTCTGCGGGTGTACTGCATAAGGCGGAGAGGATGGCGAAGAAGTTTCGGAGTTGGTGGAGGACTTCCGCGATTTGTATGAAACGTGACGCGATGCGAGCCCTACATTTCGGACAGACTGTGCTAAGATGGTTCATACAGTCCAGCCAAACAAGTGATTGAACCGATCTGTGTGCTGCATCGTGTCAGGCGACTGTTCAACCTCAAAAGGGGGTCTAGAGAATTCTGATATGTCGATGCTTTTGAAGGACGACGCATCCATAACAGTTAACTGCTCAGCGTAAATGTAAACCTTTAAGTCCGTAAGAAAGGCTGCTGTTGGAACCTTGACGTGAGGCACGGGAATAAACTTTCGTTTTAACCAATACCACGCCTTCTGGGCCACGGTAATCTGCACTTCTTAGCGAGATTTTTTTCCTACACAAGAGGGATGTTATACTCACTTGAGATAAGATTCAAGTGCTGTGACGCCAAATAGATACTTGGTATCTAAAACGTCGAGATGGTTAAGATGACTTTTTGATAATTAGTTCTTAAAAGAACTATTTTTTCCTTTCTCAGACAAGTGAGGAACTGTGTCATGAGAAGAAACGAAGAATATATCAATGTTAGAAATGAGAATTGCAAATGTAGTAAAATTCGAAAAGATAATCGCAGAGTAAGCACAAACAGTAAGATTAAAACTAAACAACTGGGAAGATGAATATCTATAACAATTGCTCTTTATCGTGATGCTCTTCATTGTTGTCACTTTACCAAATAAGCTTAATACATTCATTGTTAGAATATAATTGTTCCTCTATAAAACATCGACGTTTTGTTGCGTAACAATACTCTGATGTAATATTGTTTCAAAATGTTTGCAAATATTAGTATATTATGAAGTGAATTATGCCCATACGTACAAAGAAACCGATTTAAGATAGGAACCAAGATATATGTTATGATTTTGAATATAACGTAATTTTATCCCGTCCAATTCATTTGGGTCATAAATGAAAATTTTGTATCACATTCGATTTCAAAAGGAAATTTATCTGTTTCTTCTCACAGTTATTTTCTCATTAGATATATATTAAATATATTTAATTTTAAAAAGATTTTATACATTTACTCTATGGTAATCTGAAATAAAAGAAAACTCTTATTCGCATAAATGTTAATTAATAAAATTCTGAGAAATAATCATTTTGATAGATGTGATTATTGTGATTGTTGGAAAGTATTTTATGTTTCATTACTGGTATTTTCGAGATTTTATTTAAACATTAATGAAAAGGATACGGATTTTCTGAATTGAGTAACATGAAATAAATAAAGAAATTGAATTAGACAATCAGTAATTGAAACCAATTCACTCCAACTAAGCTAATATGAATTTTTTAAGGGGATGGTACTCCTTCATTTACTATATACCAAAATTTTAAATTTTTATAATGTTATTTCTATTAATATTTTTTTCTCTCATCCTTCTTTTATGAGATCCGACTCAGCAGAATGAATACTTCTAGGAAACACAAAATATATTTAAGGTGCCACACTTATATCATATATAAGATTACGATTGTTAGAAAAACTCTAATATTTATGAGAACAAGTTTAAATTTCAATAGTTTCCTTAAAAATGCTGTAGAAACTTTTTCTGAAACATTTGTTAGAATATTGAGAATGTTTCGCTCTTTTGTAAAATATATTAATATTTCTCCTTTCAATCACGTTTTACATGCGAAAATAAGGATATAAAACTGCAATATAAGTAAATAAGGAAATATTCTCTTTTGTGAACATTTATAATTTTTGAAAAGTTAATATAACATGTTTTTTTTTTTTTCAAAAAATTTCCTTCCGAAATTTTTTTTAGTTGCTTTGCTTTAGTTTCTTTTGGATAAAGAGTATTTCTAAACAACATTTTTGGTTCTATTGCTATAAATCTGCTTATTAGTATAGTAACATAGCAATCTGATTAAAGCGCCTAATGATTTCGTGTGTTTTTTAATAAGACCCTTTTGTTATGATTACCTTTTGAAAATTGTTTGAAATTCCTATCGTATTCATCCACGTGTATTAGTTTATTTGAATTTGTCATTTTCTTGCAATCGATACAAATCTTGGCTCAAAATATAGAAGAATCAACTAAATATCATTATTTAAAATTTAAAAAAAGGGTCTGAAGGTCTTTAGACCCCTTTTCGTTTAAAGAATAACTGTAGGAAATGTTCTAAGGAATATTTGTAGTTGAACCAGGGTTTCATTCCAGGTTTTCAGACGCTGACCTTTTGACTACATAAGCTACAGTTGCGTTAAAATAAGATTTATAATGTTACATTAATGATTTATTTAAACAATAATATAAATTTTTCTCAATTTTATGAATTAACAGAAATTACATATTTTTGTACTAATTCATAGATATCTTGAATTCTAAAAATTCAAGAAGTACTACATGTTCTCTGAAAGTAGTTCAAAATTATGAAGTATATTTAGCTGCGTGTTATATGAACGTTGTTTAAAGTTATGATTCATTTAACGACGTACAACTAAACGTAGCTCAAAACTATGAGGGATACTTATCGATGTGTTACCTGAATATATTCCAAAAGCATGCTTATTTAATGATACATTATTTGAACATAGTTTGAAATGATGAGAACGTGTTATCTGAACGTAGTTCAAACTGATGAGAAATAGCTTTTAGCGGAACATCGCATGAGAAAGAGACTTTCGGAAGCGTTCAATACAACAACCATTAATAAATACAAATGCTTAAGAATAATTTTTAAAAAAAACTCTAAACAACCAGTATAAAAGTGAATTTTTAGTAATTTTCTTCATATTTCTATTCATTGAAAAGATTATTAGAACTTTATGACCACAAGTTGAAAATGCTCATTAATAATAGTTAGTATTAAAAATTGCAATTACAACTCTACCTATGTATTGTTCCATTATAACCAACCAACGTCCCTTTTAAAATAACAATACAAATACAATTCATTTTTTCCTATAGCAATCGTCAAGGAATGTAACATCTTTAGGTATTTTTATATTACTAGCACTAAAGCACAGAGAATAGCATACGATTGATTATACGAGCCAGTTATATCCCATTTTTTATAACTACTTTCTTCTTGGAAAAGAATGCAAATACCTTTCTTGAAAATGCGTTCTTACATATCAAATGTACTCATCTGGCATTCGCCAAATAGGATTGGAAAGAGATAATAAACCCTTTTTTTATCTCTTCTCTCAACCCTCTCTTACTTATCCGGGGAAAAACGTTTGTTTTTTAACCTTCCCCTACAAGTCTCCGTCCGAAATATGACATGCATTGAAATATTTTCGACTTATATTGTTGCATTATTGATCGAACATCAAATTTCTTGATGAAAGAAATTAAATAAAAAAGTATCCGTTTCATATATTATAGGTAAGTATAAAAATAACGGATATTAGTGTTTCTCTTAAAAATAATGTACAAAGTATTTCTCTAAAAAATAATGTACAAAGTGGAGAAACTTTAAATGAAATTTGGTAGTAAAGACTCGTAAATGTATTTATAAAGTTGATTTTAATATTCTTAAACTTTAATTACTATAAACTTATTATGAAGGGTGCCCGACATGTTTCGGTCATATTTCCACCCATTGAATGAACCAGGGGGTAATTGAATTCTTATAATGAATATCTGAAAAAAATCGTTTAAGGTCACGTGCCAGAAATATTTGACTATTACAATCTTTTTTTTTTTTTTTTTTCTTATCGCATTTTTCGCTTTTTAACGAACTTTCCTTAACTTTTTTAGTGATTTTTGATGTACTTAAAGAAAGTGATACTGAAGATATCATTAGAAAAATTTATCAACATTCTGAGGTGAGCTTGATTCCCTTTCAAAGCTGTCTTATGATGGTAATGAAGAATTAACCTTTTCATGAAAAATGCATTTATTGGAAGAATATTTTCTCACAAATTGGACAAGAGCACATCAGTGCAATACGAAATTCAAAGGACAATATCAGTTAATGCAATGAAATATTTTTCTAGATAAATTTCATGAATTTTGTCTTTTTCATACAGTTTATTTGACAAAAATATATAGATTTCTTAGAATCTGAGAGAGCCTCTTCAAAAACCATTTTGAAATGAATATTTATCTGTCTTAGTACAGGAGCAGCTTAAGAGAACTACAGTGGCAATTAAGCTGAAATGACCTAATGTTTATTGGCTACAACAACAATAAAAGAATAGACTGACCAATGGATCGTGTGATAGAATTATACCCCAGAAAAGGCAATTAAGTACATGTTTTCACTCAAAATAAAAGCTGCTTCGAGTAAATCACCTGTGAGACGTGTTAACCTAATCGAACTCGTGAGACAGAACTCGTCAAGTAACTGGACTGGGAATATAGAAGTCTCTCTTATATAGAGAGTAATAATCTTGAAAACTGAAAGGGGACGAAAACTGTTAAACGTATTATTATTTTGATTATAATAAGTTTATACCGATCTGCTATCCAAAGAATAGTTCGTACCATGATTGTTAGCATATGTGTTTAATTCAATGTTCTCAATTATAGTATATTTGTATCAGTATTCATTAGGATTTTCTCTCCTCTAAAAACAAAAAGTGGGAGCTGACGTGGGGCGAGCATGCCATTAGTTATTTTTATTATTATTATTTCTGTTTGGTTGCAGTGGCATAACATGGTAAAGGAGGAGAGAGATTAATGACTCCGTGCAGCTTGTCCTATTGAATCCTATTGATATTTAACTTTTGAACATATCGATAGAATCACTTGAAATAGCCGCATGACGAAAATTGTTTTATATAATATTGATTACTTTGATATAACTTCTCATTTCTGCATGGGGCGTACGTTACATTCATGAGCGTATATATATAAATTGTGTTAATGTGGAAAACTCGGAACATTTATAAGAATTTGATGGGAGTATTTGACTTGAAATAGGTTTTATAATCTGACACATAAGAACAATTGATGACAATATGGGTCCTCTTTCGCTCTCGAGGATTAATTTGTATCCTAAAGTCAAAAAGACTTCTTGTTTCCTTCAAAGGATGGGACAGCTATCCACCGCAACATATCACAATGAATGGTAACCAATTAAGTGCTTCTAGTGCGCTGCTATAGCAACCCATTGATTCATAGACATTTGAGTTCTGCCATGAAAATGAAGATTGATTAAAACATTTAACGCATTACAAAGGTTTCTATTTTATGAGTCTGCTCGCATTAGTTTGGAACATCTTGATTCAAAAAACCCTTTATTGTTAGTAAAGGTGGTGGTTTTTCTTCTCGAAATATAATTTTTTGAATGACATGAATAACACGTAACATTCGAGTATTTCAGTCAGAAATTTTGCGTATGAGATTAATTGAGCGGCGATTTTATATCAGTTTCATCCATGTTATGAAAAAAATGATTTACAGCACTTATTAATTCACGAAATTAAATATATTTTAACAATTCAATATTTTTCAAACAAAAATAAAAATCTTTAAAAATTATGATGTTCCGATTTCGCTAATAGCACGTATTTAATACATCATTGAATTCATACAGTTATGAATCAATTTTGAAAATTAATCTAATATTTATTGCTCCTTTAAATATTATCAAATATCAAAATACTTACCATACCTGTAGATCAAACCATAATTTGTTCACTACAAAACATAATCAGAAATGAATATTTATCAGTTGGATTTTAAGGAAGGATCCGAGTCTCAAGCCAATCTCAGTTTGCGCACATGACTAATTCGGTAGTTCAAACCTTCGAATATTTTCCCCATGCTATTAAATTGCACTTTAAGTACTTCATAGCCGATAAATGTTTTCTCATCATTTTTCATCACTACACTTCAGAGGCCTAGTAGTTATGGTCATGAACTCGCCAATGGCGGTTTCCGTCGATTTGTCATATTATTGACCACTAATGCCATTGATGACCCTCCTTATAGCAGGGGATGATACATGTTAAGTATGTCGTAGTTTTGAGTTATCTCGAAGACGTGGTTTGGGAGTTTGGAGAGTTAGTTCAGGAGTTGTCCTCGTCCTTTAAATGAGATTCAAAATTACGAGGTCCGTCACCAACACCTGACGTGTTGTTTCTCAACGTGATGTCAATGAACAATCACAAACAAGAACATCACTACATTTAAAAATTTCTATTTTTGTTTATATAAATCCGGGTTTATTCATAAGAAGTTCTAAAATTTAATATCATATGAGAACTGCAAGGGGTTGGTTGAAGGGAAATACAAGTGAGATTATTATTTAATATACTCATTCCTTCTGTATGAACAGAATTAATGTATTTTAATCTGAATTAATTGGAAGATTTTTTTTTCGCATAAGATTGTCGGATTTTTATTATTATTTAATACAATTTTTTTTTGTTTGAATAAGTACTTTTAATATATTTTGAATAAATTATTTGGAAACAATTTTTTTCTTATTCTGTTTTTAAGCAAAGTTACTTATACTTAATTGAGTGTTATTTAGTTGAAATTTAAAACTTGCGTAAGCGTACACACATTGTATAGTAACGAAAAAATTATTATTTTTACATTTAAAAAGAAACTCTTTCTGAAACAACGTTTTATTAAATGCATTGTGTGAACGTTCTAGCGTAAACATTGCCATTACATATCTATAGTTTCTAAGAAAATTCGAATGAATATACGGAAAGAAGCAAACTTTTATATGAATAGCAAATAAAGCTTAACCCTTATTTTTTAGCCAATGAATAGAACTATATTCTTTGAAAATTAACGCAATCCCATTTAATGTAAAATATTCAATAAGTTTAATTTTTAAAATGATTTTGCGACAATTTTTTACTGTAATAATTATTTTTTATTTAACATTTGTTATTTTCCCTGTCATTTGGTTTTTTGAAAACCCAATTCCTTTCATTCTTACATTCTTTAACGACTAACAGTCTTGCTTGATGTGCAATTGTGCAATATTCAGTAGGCTTATTTTTAAAATAATTTAACAACACATTTTTTTCTATAATTGTTTTTTTTCCCTTTAATGATTACTTCTTGAATTCTTTTTCCTTTAATTTAGCTTTTTCGAAAAAAATCTTCTATACATGAAATATTCAATAAGTTTATTTTTTCATGTATACATCTTGTTCTAATATTTCTTTTAGTTAAATGAGTTAATATATTCCGAATAAATTTAGATTGAATTGTTTAGTTTTAAAAACCTTAAATTATGATATAATTACAAGTACGTTAGTGAAAGTATACGTTAATGTTTGAAAAAATATCACGTTAGAATTCCTTCAACATTTCATATTTATCGTTTTCTGACTGTATTTGCTTCGAAGTCATTTGATATGTATCTTATCCTCTTACCGATAAATGTGGTGCTGATAATCTATGCCCCTTATCTAGAGTATATTGTCAATTCAAAAAAGGGATTTCATTTTTAAGGATTATGTTGATTTTTACAGCGGGAATGTTTTAGTAAAATATGTTATCAATAATACAATGAATGGGTAAAGTTTACTGATTTATGGAAGAGGAATTTCTAAGGGTAATGTTGATTTTACTGTGAGAATTGTTCTGGTAAAATATCTAATCACTGATACAAAGAGGAGAAGATATGAGATCACAAAATCAACAGTGATTGGGTGAAAATAATTTAATATCTTTTACGATAACTATGATTGGATGAAATTTTATATGACATCACACAACTTTATATCTGCATTTTATTCCCTTTTCATTTCTGACCTTCTTTATTGGTAGTCGTCGAAGTAAAAGAAAGGTTTTCTTTAAAAAGTACTTTTAGAACCCTGTTCTACCGTAATGCTGATTTCAACTACAAGTGCAAATGTAAACCTTTCAACAATGCTGCCAAGAAAATGTGTTTTAATGCCAACGAACTTACCATGGATAATCTTCCAATGCATATGATTCATCTAGGAGGCTTCGGTGAATATTTTTCAGAAGCAAACATGCGTACATATTCGACTTTATGTAAAAGACGATAGAGGCATTTTACATCTTACGAAAGACGGAATTTCTTTGAAAGCTTATGTGTGGAGGGCCTTTCACTGTCAGTTTTGCAGTTTTTGTCCTTACGAAAACTTCGAGAGTGCATTCATTGTTAAAAAAGACATTAAGCAATAATGTAAATTTTAAGCAGATAGACATGAAATTTCAGAAAAGAGAGTATTGCGATCAGTACAATAAACACGTAATTCAGTAGAAAGGGGATGCGAATGCCAATGTCAGGAACAAAACGTCAAAGGCAACGTGAGAGAACTCAAAACGCGTGCGATCGACACGTGCAGCTCCAGACTACAATAAAAAAAAAAAGAAACGGAAGAGCAGTTAAGGACATTCGCTGCAAGTGCGTGAGTTCTTTCGTGAAATATGGCTGGAAGAAATCACGTGAATGACTTCACACGTGGAAGAATGATCAGAAACCTGGAGGAGGGGCATAGTTTGACCAGTACAGCTGAAAAGTTCGGAATCAACCAAAGTGTTGTTTTGCGGGCTTGGAAAGCCATCGAAACTAGAGGTACAGCTGTTAGAAAGGCTGTTGGTGGCCACCCTAGGAAACAAATTGCAGTGGATGACCCATATATCTTCCTGCAGGCGAAAAGAGCCCGATACCAGTCAGTCAGCTCCATTGCTCAGCAACTGTGTACCGCAACAGGGCGACAAGTGTCGCAGTTTACTGTGGCCAGACGACTTCACAAAAGTGGCCTATTCACCCGCCGTCCTGAAAGCTGCATCCCTTTGAAAGTTGGCCATCGGACCGTTTAGAGTGGAGTAAGAAGTACAAAAACTGGACATCTCATCAATGGAGTCGTATCCTCTCTACGGATGAGAGTCGTTTCAATGCCACAAGAGATTCTCAACCCCATTCGTTTTAGAAAGAGGTCGGGACATTGTTTCGTCTTAGTTACATCACAAAAAGAGACAGTTATGGTGGTCCTGGAATTGTCCTCTGGGGAGGCATTATGCTGAACGGGTGGATTGGGCTCCATGTTTTTGACAGAAGTTCTGAAATTGGAGATCGTTACTGTGAGGAGATTATTCTTCCCCATGTGCGTCTGTTCCGAGGTGCTGTTGGACCAGAATTCATTCTCATGAATGACACTGCACGGCCACATCAGACTGCCGATGTTCAGCTGCAACTGGAAAGTAAAAATATCATAAGATTAGATTGGCCAGCGTTCTCCCCTTATTTAAATCCCATGGGACATGTGTGGGATACTTTTGGGAGACGCCTTGTGGCACTATTACATCTCTGGAGAACACTCAACAACTGAAACAGATACTCATTGAAGAATGGGCACTCTTACCTCAAGAACTGTTGGGCAATTTGGTGTTGAGTATAAAGAGACGGTGCGAAGAAACCATTGCAGTAAAGGGAGGGTATATCCCATACTAAAGAACATCTGCTTGTTGTTCTTCCTCTAAGACCGGCAATCATGTGTAACGATACTATGAGTTCAATTAAGCCTTTTTTCTTTGACTCCGTACCATATGCATTGTGTTTAATTTTCAGTTACTATGCTTTCGTCATCGTTTAAGTACAAAATGCTGTCTCTCATTTCTGAATTTCATGCCTCTCAGATGATCTTGCGTGAAATTATTGTATAAAAAATCACCCTTGATTAAGTTTTGCTCACCAGTATGTACACACACACACACACACACACACACACACATATATATATATATATATATAATGGACTTTTTCGTTATATTCCTGAACTTCTTAAAAAAAAGAGGGGGGAAATACCGAGAGCAATAGATGATACAACAGAGGGATAGTACTACACATTTCCAATTCCCATTCGGAATACTTCATTTGCCATTCCTAACACGGGTACTTTTTGAACATCCCTCATATTAGTGTTATTAAGACACGTAGGCGCATTATCTCCGAGATTGCTACGCATTACTAAGCGTGATTTTATCACAGCCAGATAAATTATATTACTTTCAGCTTAAATATACGAAGTCTGATACCAGGATCGAAAAACGAATCATTAAAAGAGCGATGAAGGAGGGAAGTGGTTTGATTTATTGCTCATGAGTGTCGTATTTAGAAGCAGAACAAGGACTATTAGCAGAGAACCTTGTAATTTCGATCCTCCGTCAAGTGAGGAGGACGAAAACTGAGCTAATACTTTCTCATCAAACTTCCTCATCACGCCATCGGTAGGACCCGGAGCCTTGCCAGATTTAACGTGAGTCAGTCCTACTATATGGTGGGTCTTCAATGGCATTTGGCTCAAACCCACGACTCAACGGAAATAACGTCGGTCGCAAGTTCGCGACCATATCACGGCCATATGAATGGAGGAGCGGGGAAGTGTGAAGTCCTTGGTATTTTCAGGTGTACAAATAACTAATATTCTCTGGCAGGAATTTCATAAAATGTAAATTTAGGAGCCATTATTCCATTACATTGATCTAATGAAAATATAAGCAAAACAAAAACGAAACTGCAATTTATAAGCCATTAAGAACCTATTTTTCTTAGTCACTTGAATGACATCGAGTTAGTGCGTTTTCTTCATTAAATTGATTTTACATAAAACTTATTCATTATTTTGAACGTTAACATGAAGATTTTTGTTTTTGATAAACTAAAATATTCACTGGCTTTTTAATTAGCAAGCAGCCTTATAAATCATAATTCTGTTAAAATAAAAAAAATTATGTATTAGCGATTATTGATTAACATAACGGGGCTTATTATTACGAAATCGATTTCATTTATCGAGCTATCAAAACACGCGAAGACCCAATTAAATTAACATTTTAAGAATTTTCCTATTTCAAAATATAAATATTAATTTTTACAAACTGATAAATACCGGTTCAAACATAATTATTGGAATAATTTTTGCACTTGATAAAATTTTTATTCATAGTTTTGACCACAAAGAGTTGGAAAAATGCCAGATATCAACCCAGTAAAATTTCCTATAAAGAGATGTGTTACTTCTTCGCCAAAAAAATTTCGCCAGAATTACTACATTAAACTCGTTCTAGATGTAATTTAGAAATGAATAAAGAAAGACGTTTTGAATCATTGAGTGAGTATGAATCTCCTTTCGTGCAGTATTGTATGACTCTGTGAAGATTAACTTATGTATGAGATTTATTCCTATAAAAATTAACTATAAAAACAATTAACTGCACATTTTAAAAAACCGTTCCATTGACTGATATTTTTTTATTATAGTCTTCCACAGAGTTGAGAAAAACTCTAGAAGCATATTTAACACTATTCAAAAATCATCATTATATATAAGTGACAATAATGTAAAGTGCTTCAAATATGAATCCAGCAGTTTCTATGAAGAAAAATGGCTTGCATCAAATTTCTTTAGTACTTTCTTTAATAACCACAATTCCTATTACTTCTACACCAGCGACTAGATCCCAGACTACGAAATACCGCATAATGAATATATTGAAAATAACAATTCGCTTAATTATTGTCTTAACATTTGTAATTAGTATGATCTTCATTCATCAAGTGGTACCATCAATAACGGTAGCGCTGTCTTTGTACGCTACTAACACATGTGGTTTTGTACTTCGTTTTGTTTTGAAATCGAAGTCTTTTGAAATACGCAAAACACTCAACCAACTGATAAAATTATCGAACACCTTGAATCCAAATGGTATCATTGGCAACAAATATGTGAGAATATATCTTACACTGTTCTTTATATCTGTAATTACACTATTAGTTCCAATGAGTATTATTTTCTTTTATCAAGAATGGGAAAAATACAAGAGGACCTTTGCTTTTCCTTTCTACATACCTCCGGAGTTTCAAGAGACAAGTTTAGCGGTGGTTTTGGTGTCTATAATGTTTTCTGTGATTAGCGGAGGTGCCGTTTGCGGTATAGCCATGCTGTTGTGCGACAGTACTTACATAACTACGAGTAATATTATCAAATCTTATCGAGAAAGTTTAATCAAAAAGCTGAAGACACAACATTTGTCTTCATTTATATACAACGACATCAAAATTCTGAAAGCGATTGTCTCGTCGGTTGAAGCAATCGACGAGGCTCTGAATGCCTGTGCTCTTTTGAGTTATTGTATATTCGTCTGTTTGATCTTCATAACTATCAGCGTCGCATTGTCTAAAGAAAGCATTTTTCGCACGGAAGTGGTTATTTGTTTCGTTGCAATTAATTTCATAACATCGCTAAACATGTTTTATATGGTCACTACGAGCGGATCTGGTGTTTATGAAGAGGGAGAGAAATTGAAGAAAATTGGTTTCGAATGTGCTGGAGAAGTGTTTGTCCTAAATGAAAAGGACAAGTCGTTTCTGGCTCTCTTCTTGCTGTTGGACAACATCAAGAGTGTTAATCTGAAAATGACTGGAGGTGGTATGTTTGTGATTGAAAGGACTATCTTTTTGACGATGACAAATGCAGTTGTCACCTACGGAGTCATATTATACCAATTTAGTGGTATGCAGATTCAAAATTAGACAAGTAAACTCATCTGAATTTAAGAACTGGCTTTAGAACAATCCGGGAAATTGATCTTAAAGTAACAGCGACATTGATTGATTGTGAACTTAATTAACGTTGCAATTAGAAGCGACACGAGGGCTGTTGGCCAAGGACCACGTAATACGCTGGTACTTCCCACACCACGCCAACGAGAGGATTTTTAGCTTCGAACACATTTAACGTTCATTTGCCCCACTACACGATGGGTCTTTAGTGGCATCCGGGCTCAAAACCACGGCTCGATGAAACAGAGAAATTACGACCGGAACCTTTATGCTATAGCTGCCATAATTGATACTCCAAACGCATTGCAAAATTTTAAGCAATCGTAACTCGCCATAGAAAAATTTATCTGTATTTACTTTTATTTTCAAAATTTGCTCATTTCAGCACTCTGGTGTATTTTTCTCAAAGTCTACTTTATCCATAGTGCCTATATTTTCCACATTACGAAATGAGATTATTTCCTACTGATATTTATTAATTTTTCTATTAAACATTTACAAATTTTAAGTTTTACTCAATACTTGTATAAAATTATAAGAAATTCGAATAATAAAATTTAAATTTTTAAAAAAAATTATTAAAATTTATATTTGAAATCATAATTGAATTCTGTGTATAGGATGCTATTTTATAAGTATTCTGTAAATTTCTAAAGTTATGATTATTGTATATTTTATGCTAGGTATATCTAAAGTCAAATACTCGACTTAAAATTAGTAAATACAGCTATTGATTATTAATTACTCATTCATAAGTATTTATATTTCTTAACGGGATTTCATTAAATAAACAGATGCGTAAGCATACAAATATCTCAATGTTAAAATATAGTTTCCATTGCTTTTAATTTTAAAATGAAAGTATTATTTAAACTTGGTTTAAAATAAGCTCATTTTTCCTCGTCGAAGGCATCTCAGGGACATTAATTCAGATATTAACTACTGTATGTAAATTAAAAGCTTACAAAGAACCAATTAAGCATTCTCTACACAGATTGCTGGTAACACCTACATTAAACGTGACTGTTCTAATCCAGCGGTGGGAAAATAGTGGTCCGTAAAGACCCTTTTTATGTCCCACCAAGACAGTCAGAAAATTCTACCCTTGAATTGAGGTTTCTTTCCCGTGCGTAAAATCATTCAAAGCCAAACTTTATAAAAATATTTGTTACAAAATATAAGCAATCATATTAAATACTTAATAGTTGCAAACACGACACCAAAGACCATTGGAATACAGAACGAGGATACACAGGATTGGCATCAAAATAGCACCGAAAGGATGCAGTCTTTTCTAAAGAACATAACTCATCCTTATCACCACATTCCTCCGTTATCTTAAATCACAAACTTAAAGTCTATAACAGGCTTCTATCGAATTTCAATTAATTAAAATATTTACAAGTTATCACTCTAATCACTAATTTATTTATGTTATGAACACAAATGCTCACAATCAGTTCACGGTCCTTCAGCAAACTTACAAACAAGTTTTTCGTAGATTTTAAATACCATTCTTAGGACGTTGGGCTATTTGGATTTATACCTTGGGGACTTTAATTGAGATTGATTGCTGGAAATAGCAATTTCTTCCCAACCAAAATGAAACGTGATTATAGTAATTAGAGGCAGGTGGAAATAAAGTGAAGTAAGATAGATATGACGGTATATAAGCAAAGGGAAATTAAGAGGATAGAGGACGAGGGGGAATAGCACTGAGTTATTGCTCGCAAGAGATTGATTATATCAAGAGTTGTTGCTGATGGTAACGGTCGCTGAAGATTTAGTAAGGCAAAGTAACCTCGACTGGAAAGCTTTTGGCAATAGAGTATTATAGTAATAATATTTCAATAGTAGAATAATTCAAGGGTCCGCAAAGAGAGCAAATATTCCTTAGACATTATATTGCAGAAATTGATAAATAAATAGTTTGTGAGACTTGACTGGTGTATCCTTGCGTGGGTTATTTAGTTGTATTTGATTGAGTTATGGCACAAGAATCGGGTAGAAGAAATAATTCGCCACACGCTTACCTCGATACTCGGGTCCAAGCAGTTGTTTATGTTGTGATGATACTGTAACTTCAACTTCTACACGGTTGACTCGGAAGTATATTTCTGGCATTATTAAATTCCTTCTCACTCCTGCTTCTCTTCTTTTGTTTGGGCATAATTTATATATCCGCTTTTTTCATTATCATATTAAAAAAATTTCTATAGTTCTGACTAATTTGCTTAAATCGTGTTTCATTTGACTGGGTCGAGATGTTACATTTTGAAAATGAATTTACAAGAGTTAATGGTTAATTAATAGAAAAGTGCGAATAACCCATCATTACAAGGAATTTGGTCACTGATCGCAGATGAAGTTCTGATGCACAATTTGATTTTTTAATGAATAAAAGGATTTTTAATGAAAGAGAAGTACCACAATTTTTTTAAGAGATAGACTGACTATTGTTCCAAATTCACAGTGGGTGATGCGTATAATTATTACAAGTTCATTCTACGAATTACCCGCAATACGAAACATATAGTAAGACGTTTATTGTTGAAATATGCCCCACCCTAATACAAAGCCGCTTTGGTTAGTGTTTATCGACAAATACTAACACACTCGCAACAACGCCCTGTACTGCCAATATACCACACAGCAATTGTCGATGGATTTCGTAATTTTATTGATTAATAACGGATAGTTTCAGAAACTATACGAAAGCTATTGACGTTGGACCTCTCATTTTGAACTTCATTAAAATGACGAGAACGACACCTAGCTAGAACTTCCTTTTTCGAACTTCCACGCCACGCAAACCGCAACAGCAACGGGATTTGAATTCGCTATCATGGCCACTAGACTTCTGCGGCCTCCGAGTTATTTTGAGCCACCGTAGGTGTCATGCGCATGTCACTCCACTCTCCCATAAATTTGTCCAAGACTTTGAGCATTGACAAACTTAATGTACATCAACGCCACTCCATGAAGGGTTTACAAAGAAAGACTTTTCGTTGGTATATTTATCACACAGAGTTTTTTTTTTCTTTGCTAGGGAGATCATATTAAGAGGAAACATTTTCGTATTCATTCATTCAACACCTTCGTTTTTATATCTAATTAAGTTGTATTAAGATTTTTGTCTCGTACAAGATCATTCTTTGACCTTTGATATTAACATATAGGGGTCGATTCAAAGTCCTAAAAGCTACGGATTATGTTGCTATAATGCTTTAATCATTTTCAGACACTGGTTAGCAATATTTTTTGAGTAACTTAAGTCTGCCGTTCTACAGTATTTTTAATTTTGTGAATGATATGGTAATCTGTTAAGCATTTCCAATTACCTTCTCAAATTTAGACTTTCGTATATTTTTAATGCAATAAATCTAGACGAATAAAAAGGAAAGTTTTCTATTTGTCTTTATTTTTCCTTATATTTACAGAAGTATTTTTATGTCCATTTTATGATTTGTTTCTATAAGTTTGAGTCTTCGAAAATATTTAAGAATATTTTTTTCTGAAATCGGAAGAAAAAGTAAACAGAAGGATTATTGTCTTAGGTGCGGTGTTTTGGTGTACCAGATTCAATTTTCATTTTTTTTTTTTTTTTTTTTTTTTTTTTTTTTTTTGCTTTAATTTTAATTACATCTAGCTTTAATATATTCAATTTCATAATTTATCGTTTCCATTAATTGCAGTATCGGAAAAGTTTACTATTGTCCATTTCTCGATATTTCATTGTTTACTTTATATTCCAATATTTAATTGAGTCATTTAATAATAATTATAAAAAAATGCGCACCTTAGATGACTAAATCTGTTCTTTGCAAAATTTAATTTTGCATAGAACTTTTTTTATATTTTTTCAGTACTTTATTGCATCGAATAAATGTAACAACATAGATCTGAAAAGGTAATTAGTAATTCCTTAAGATTAATATTAGTTTTCCCGAATTTAAAATGCTTGAAACACGTGAAATTCTGAAATATTAGATTTTTTTTTAGAAACATTTGTTTTGGAACAAAAGAAAAAGAAATTGAATGAGCCAAAGTGTCTAAATATTAGGGATAATTTAATCTCCAAAATGACTCCCAAATGTTTTGCAATAAAACCCATAGGTTGTACTATATATATATATATATATATATATATATAGACAGACAGATAGCAATAAAATCCATAGGTTGTACTATGTGTGTGTATATATATATATATATATATATATATACAGATATGTATTTGTATATATATATACATATGTATATGTATATATATATGTGTGTGTATGTATGTATGTATATATATATATATATATACATACATATATATATATATACATATATATATATACATACACACACACACATATATATATGTGTGTGTGTGTGTAATGTTTTCATATTTTTGAATTTGGTCTTTGATCACTCACATTATCTACGTTGTAAAGAATAATACAAACAAAAAAACATTTTATATTGTAGAAGGCTTTATCGAGCTCCGTTCTTGTAAAATCTCTATACCAATGTAATTAAATTTTAAACCGAAAAAATCATTATTAACATCTAAATTTTGCCTAGATGGCATTACAAGACGATTGTACATTTTTTTTATTGAACTACAATACGAAAATCGAGTATTCAAAATCGAGTACAAAGTACTCACTTTTGAATATTTCACATACTCAAAATGTCTCCGATTCCAACGTATTCAAATTTAAGACTCGTACGTACTCATTTTTAGTAACAGATACGTATTCAAAATCAAAACTTAACAAACACTTATTTTATGAAACAAGTACGTACTCGAAACGGAAACTTCACACACTCATTTTTGAAGATATTTCTGCCTCAAATATGAGTGTGGAATAGAAAAATGAGTGTTATGTATTTATTTGTGAATATGTTAACATCAAATATGGGTATCAAACAATCAAGTGAGTATGCTTTGAATTTATCCTTAATACTGTTGTTGTATTGAATATGAATTTTAAACAGAAAAATATGTATCAACTTAAATTTTCAGGGACTTAAATAAGCGCTCCTTTATTTGCAAGTATCATTTTCTTCATCTTACACATTATTTAACACACACTTTATGAAGTTTTTGTTACAAAACTTCGATTCAAAATTCTTTCATTTACCGTGTGGAACAAAACTGTTACTTTTAGAAACAAATTTACAACTGTTAAACAGTACTTTGAACTTATACCTCAAATTTAAAATAATTGAAGGGATTTAATAAATATTTAATTAACGAAAATATATTCGATTCAGTACTTAAATTGTTTTCAAAGCGGATGTGTAAGAAATCTGAGCTAGTAGCTCCAGTAGCAGTTCCGTTCATTAAGAATTATATTCATGATTTGGTTAATATTTAATACAGTTGTTATTCTATTCTTGTTCGGTTGCATGATGGATAGTTAAAAGAAATTGAAACGTCTTCATCAGGAAAAAATTAGTTTATTTTATGAATGTTTAAATAATCTTCCCTTTTATAAAGTAAAAGCACTTAAATTTATATTTTAACGTCGAGATATCTGTATACTTTATATATCTGCTTATTCAAAAAAAATTCCTATTTATATACATAAACAATGATGCATCAGGAATTAATAATCAATTGTTATATTTACAATTATAAATGATGCACTTAATTTCGGTACATAATACATAAAATCTACTACATTAATAACGTTAAAGATTGTCAAAACACTTACACAAGTAACATTCTACATAAAGAACATAAATACAATTTAAAAATTTCGGACATCGAAAATCGAAATAAGAAAGAGGGTGGGGGGACATTTCGAAGTGTCCCAGTTACCTTACGGGAACTTTGATATTCTTCTTGGTATAACATAGATTACTGAATGAAAAAGAGTTAGATTTTCTATAAAAAGTAAACAAATTCTTGTTTGCTTAAAGGTTACGTAATGCAGTTTATATATATATATATATATATATATATATATATATATATATATATAT
>BMAW01014786.1:184490-221843 GCA_019974015.1 Nephila pilipes
TATATATATATATATATATATATATATATATATATATATATATATATATATATATATAAACTATTTATAACAAGATAGAGTAAGGATTCGATTTTCAATAGAAAAAGAAGGATATTGTTTGAAAATATTAACTAAATATTGATTAATATTTAGAAAAAAAGAGTTTCACACACACAATAATCACATTGGAATATTGGATAACAGTGAAGTCTGTCTACTTAATTTCTAAAAGAAAGTTGGAAGCAATAATGCATCAATCAATGATAAATAACTCTCGCCTTTAGAGGTATTGAAAGTTCAGTTATATACTTGTATTCCTTATTCTCGTACGGAAGTGATTTATTGATTATAATTTTAAAACTTTTGTACCCTTAATGTGAATTTAAAATTTATTATATCATAAAGTGAGTGAAATGAAATTAGTTGCCATATATTATTACATTATCAATTTGTAAATTTAAAATTCACTTCATACGTGCGTGTTTTTGTTTAGTCAGCAAATTTAGTTTTGGAAACCAATAATGGGGTCATGTTATAATAGAACTGCGTCAACATTTCTTTTAGAAAAATTGTTAAAGTGTTTTTTTTTTAATAAAATAAGAATTATTCAAGGATTAATTGATTTCGGCTAGCAACATCCAGGAGTAAATATAAATGTTTAAAATCACCAATGGGGCAATACGTTCTCGTCTCCAAGAGATTCGATGAAGTTCATCTTGACATCATTGGTCCTCTTCCATCATCGGAAGAAAAACACTACTGCGTTACCCTAATTGATAGGTTTATGCGATAGCCTGAAGCAATTCCAGTTCCTGATATTCAAGCCGTCACAGTAGCCTCAACTGTGTGTAATGGCTGGATTTCCCGTTTTGGAAAGCCTTCTGTTGTCATCACCTACCAAGGATCACAATTTGAGTCAAATCTTTTCACGGAACTTGCACATCTCTTGGAAATCAAACGGAAACGCACCACGGCCGACAATCCTGCTTGTAATGGATTTGTTGAAAGATGCCACCGCACATTGAAGACAATTATCACTTGCCATGACAACATGCCCAACACACAGTAAACCCGATTGTTACCTACTATTCTTTTAGGATTACGTTCCATTCATTGCGAAGATTTCAAATGTTTTCCTACAGAATGTATTTAATGGAACAAACATACGACTTCCTGAAGACTTTCTTCACACATCTCCAACTTCTACATGCTCATCAGAATTTGTAAAAGAATTGAAACAACTTTTTGCCGACCTCAAGCCCTTTCC
Organism: Nephila pilipes; assembly: GCA_019974015.1. Lineage (NCBI taxonomy): Eukaryota > Metazoa > Arthropoda > Arachnida > Araneae > Nephilidae > Nephila > Nephila pilipes. The sequence continues at coordinate 185,758 of BMAW01014786.1, forward strand.
AGCCTCAAGGCATACAAAAGCGCTAATCTTTATTTTAAAAGAATCGGGTTCCTTCTTTTAAAATAAAGAACCTCGAACCCAAGAGCTTTCGTTAGAACAGATTTGGTGCGTGTTCTATTTCAAGCTCCATATAAAGGTCCGAGCGAAATTAAAGACAGAATTGATCATTATTTTTGTTAATAAATGGGAAAGAAAAAATTATTTCTATCAGCAGACTAAAGCCATACTTTTTTGAGAATTAAGGCAATGTAGGGTCAGAACAACCAAAACTACTTTATTTCTCATAATACTACTTTGCTACTGATACACACAATAATAAATTATTCCATCTGACACACACAATAATAAATTATTCCATCTGACACACGCAATAAGAAAACAATTCAAAATCTAATGGTTACTTACCACTGCAGTGTATTCACTAAGCTAAGAAAAAGTTTCTTGTTTAGACATATTGCTCATTGTATTTAATAAATATTATATAAAATCTCACCTTAGATTTTATCAGATATTGAACACCAGTGGCCCCAAAATTATCTCGATATACTTGCTAAGCTGACGACTCATTAACTCAAAATTTTTAACTTTTTCTTAAAATTCGAGTTATCAAGAGACATAATGAAAAAATAAAAAAAAATTATTCGATATATAAAAATTTAATAGCAAAAATAATTTGTGCTAATAAATTATGCAACAAATGGTGCTTTATCAGGTAAATACAATTTCAAATGAATTAATAGTAAAATAATATATATTCATATTATGAAATTACTACAGATGATTTTTTTTTAAATTTATTTAATACAACTTTTCCTAATTTATTCTTCAAAATGTCAGTAATTATATTAGACGGGAATAGTGTGCACTTAAAGTAACTTTTTCATAATAATCAATGAATCATGCTGGGAATTAACAGAAAGCAAATGTGGGAATCAGAAATGTGCCCAAAATAAAATCGAATCATCTCAAGAACCAAAAAAATATTATTTTATGAGAGTTAGAAAATCATTACTTTGTAACAATAGATGGCAGCACGACAAAGATAAATAGCAGGTTCAAATTCTATGCTCCTTTTTAGCAATTATTTGGAGCGACCAAAACAATTTTAGAAGAAAAATATTAGAGAAGAATCTCAATATTTGATCAACAGAATTTAAATTCTAAGATATTCCCGTTCAAATAATTAAGAAATCGGAACAAGAAGAAAAAATGTTGAGTTTCCAAAACAAACTTTTTTTTTAATGTCATGCCAAAATCATACATTTTTTTAACTAATATATTTTTTTTTAAGCAATAGGAGTTATTTTAAAAATCAAAATATGTAATAAAAAAGGAAAAGATATTCGGAACTTCTTTTCTATATATTCCCTTCTTTTAAGCAATTGAAACTATATGGAGGGGGAATGTATATATTTAATTACCAACATCATTTTACACTGTGTCTTTCTTAAATACCAATAAAAAAAAGATATTATCCCTTATGAAAAATGTAATTAAAGCGTAGAACCACAAATATAAAATCCGCTCAGAAAAGAAAGAAATTTTGTGAGTTTTGTCAAAAGAAAAATTCCTGGTTTTCGTCCTGATGTACCAATTCGGGAATAATTTATGAAAAAAACAGACCAGCATGCGCCTATCAATTAGGAGAGCGGGAACGGAGGCTTTAATATTATTTTCATTGTTACGTCAAAAGAATATGTTACATTGTTTTATTGAAACTGTAAACAGAACAATTGGAAAAAAAAGTTCAAACAGATGTTTTTTTTTTTTTTTTTTTTTTTGTCTAGTTTATTTAAGTGGCCCTAAATTTTTTATATTAAAATAAAGCAAAATACAGTCAGATCAAGAGAACAAATTATAATCAAGAACCATGGTTACCAAACCACGGGTTAAGGGAATCGCGAATTACAGAATTAATATAAACTAGCGGTAATGTTAGTTCCAATATCGATATAGATTCTCCACGGAACAAACATTTGCGTTAAATTACAGAATAATTGTTTTTTTCGAGAAAATAAATTCATATATGGTCGTGTATTCTATTTCAACATTTAGTAAGTCTATAGCCGGTTACAAGAAATATTTAATAAAAGAATACTCAATTTGTGTGAAGAAGATCGAGTTTATTATTTTATCAAATAATACAAAACGGATTATTCTTCTTTTGCTGCATTTGTTTCTTCTTAGACTCTTGCATGGTAGGTCCTATTTGTTGCGCCCTAATCTGAGATACCTGTTGCTCAAAATAACCTAGGTAATCACTTAGATATTATTTATACAAAAAGAACTTCATAACTCTTAAAATTTGAGCACTGCAAAATGGTTAAACATATAGCTGATCTTAGTGACCCTCCTCGATATCTGTAAAAAAAAAGTCTCTTACAAAAAAAAATTAGAAGTTGAAACATTGCATTTCATATATAAAATTGAAAGGGGTGGGGGAGATTAATGTCTACACTTAACAGAAAATCATGACGTTATTCGGACAAGTATGAATTTTAAAAAAGAAAAATTGAATAACTATGCCACAATGTCTAGGAGTGATATTACAAGCGATATCGTATCCTGGAAGCTTTAGTAAAACCGCGTGTTACTGAGCCGCGTGTTATTGAAATCCGACTGTGTCTTTGCATATATTTAATTAAATTTAAGGCAAATGATTGAAAATGGGACCTAACTTTGTAACAGTTTTTCAAATAGTACACCAAAAAATAAATAAACAACAAAAATAATTTACTATGGATCTCAGAATCCACGAGAATTATGTGTACAGCAACAGAGATTGCGGAGAATTGAATCGAATTTTCTGAAGGTCCAGAAATGTCGAAATATTGAGGTTTTAGCTTTTGAAGTCATTTCAGTCATCTGACCATGGCTCAGATATACAAAGTACGTCTACTAACTATCAGAAAAAAAAGACTTCTGACAAGGTATTTATGAATGAATTTGAAGTAAATTTAAAATGAAAATAAATTTGTTGCTGTGTGATTTACAGCAATTGTAATAGTTTTATTAACATACTGGAGATCGCATCCAATTTATATCTTTTGTATGAATTATATTAAATTTTAATTGAGTATTTAAATTTTTGAATTAAACTTAAATAAGGCCTTGCTTTAAAAAGAAACTAGTTACAAATTATACAAACACAACTTATATATATATTTTCTTAGAATGTTGCTATATCATTTCTAATACATAATACAGCCAATAATACTACCGTACTTACTCAGCACGCCGGCACTTCATTTATCCGCCCCACAAGTAATTGGGTATTTTTACACAGACTGTAGCTTTACAAACGTTATTTTATGCTTTATTCTTCAATGAAATAATATAGGCTTTTAATACAAAACAGTATGTCTGCTGAGATGTTCGTTATCTTATGTGTTTGGCTCTTTGTTTACGTGTACCGTATTAAATTTCATACATTAATGTGTAGCTTTTGCTGTTTAAATGTGTCATTATCAGTGATTTTCCTGTAATACAGCGACGCTCTGGTCCGGTATCGGATGCATTACCGGAGGAATAATGTATTTCTATGTTATACATAAACTTCTTTCGCGAAAAAGATTGCGACACCTTCCTATTACTTAGATATTCCGTCATCTTAAATCACAAACTTAAAGGCCTTAACTTAAATTTTAAGTTAATGACACAAAGTAAAATTCTAAAATATATCAAATTTCAATCAATTAAAAACACTCACAAGTTTTGAGTCTAATCACTTTTTTTTTTTGTGTCAAAAGAGAAATGCTCTCTATCAGTTAATAGTATCTCAGCACGTTTACAAATAAATTGTACGTGAATACTAAATATCAAGCTTACGTCGATACTCGGATCCGATGCTTATGTAGTGACATCGAAGCTTTATTTTCAACTTCTACACGGCTGACTCGCAAGTACTATTTGATTCCTTCTCACTCCTGCTTCCCTTCAAAGTTTAGTATGGTTTATATACCCGTTTTTCACCATCACTTCGTTTTACTTCTTTTGGTAGTATGGTTTGCTTTTATTCGCACAAGAAGCAACACGTGTCTTATTGGAGACAAACCTAGTAAATTTGAACCTCGGTCTAGCGATGACGACATCTGAGATGGCATCCCCTCTCCTAATTTCCTCACTACGCCAAGGGGAAGAGATTGGGCCCCCACAGAATGAACGCACATCAGTCCCGACTACACGGCGGTCTTCAGTGGCAGAAAGGTTCGAACCTACGATTCAACGAAAACCTCAGGCCGCGAGTCCGTTGCCTTATCCACTAGGCTACCGCGGCCACTTCATCTTTGATAATTAAAATAATAAGAAATTCTGAAGGTAATTAATAAAAGAAAGTGAATTGCCCATGGTTATAAGTTACTATGATACGTATTAAAATTTGTTACGTTACTTTACAAACTTTCCTTCATTGTTATGTATTACTCACGAATTTTTGTAAAGTGTTAGTTGCTTTAAAAATGTTGTAAGATATGGGTTTATATACTGCTGTGTAGTCTCGAAAATTCAACAGTCGAGTAAGCTATTAGTTAGAAAGAAGGGTTATGCTTAAGTGGTTAATTAGAACTAATTTTTCAAAAGTAAAATTGTTCTAATCTATATTATTATTTAATATCTTATTATCTTTTGTTAATTCAAATTTGTAATTTTATTGATATGAAAAGAATAAAAAGAATATTATTTAATATATCTTACTCCTTTTATTTATCATGCTAATTAGAATGATCAAGCAGCAATTTTATAAGTGTGTTTTTTCATATTTGTGATTTTGTTTTTGCTTTTGGAGGAGCGCTCCCGTAGATATCGTCTGCGAGTATTTCTATTTCTTGCTGATATGCGAATATAGTTTGAATCCTGTTAGCTCGCGTTAATCGTTGTCCATGATTGCAAAACCGTGAGTTACAGTATTAGTATAAATTGTTACAGATAATATAAATTCCCGCATCGATATGAATTTCCTGCGGTAAGTTAACATTCTTTTGGTATTTTTTTTAATTGTTACGGAAATCACTTATATAAGAAAAAAAAAAATAATTGTATCCCTTAAAATTTGACCAACAGCAACTAAGATAAAAAAAAAAATGAAGTCAATTCCTACTTAGATCAAAAAAGAAAAATTTTATCTAAGTTACTTTTTATTAAATAATTACGATTAATATAAATGTAGAATCCTAACTACAGAAATGGAGTACATGCTCGTTTTAAAGATGGCTAGGTGTTTTCTGGATTCAATAACAAAGCGGATTTTTAGAAGATGACATTTAATTAAACCATATATTATTGTACTGTATTTACCAAGTTAAAATAGAACTATTGGTTTTACATATTAAAGAGCTATCAGATTGGTCGCACTCTTCCATCTAGCTTACGCTTTTAACCAAAACAAGGGGCGCCATCTAGTGTTGAAAGGCGTCTCAAAATGTAAAACTCCTACATAAATATGTATATACATATGACTGAATCACAATATTAAGTGGCAAAAGAAAACCGAAGGTTGGCGGTCGGGCATATACCAAAGTAGGACCTAAATATCTTATAAAAGAGATTTTTTTTTTTCTCCCATAAAAATCTAAAATTAATTATTTGAAAATCAAATAATAAAAAATTATGCTCCGACCCGAAGGCTTGAAGATTCTACGCCGACTCTCTACCAACTTTGACATTGTAATGTTATTTGACACAGTAGCGGCATTGACTTGTTAATTAATTTGGTAAATTAAATGGTTGGAATGCAGTTTAGCCCTATCATCCTTGGCAACAGGAATTATATGTAGGTAGTTTGCCAAATAGGGCTACCTTGGTCAGCTTCGCGGGCTTAACGTTCAGCAAAAAAAAAAAAAAAAAATCGCCAATTTTGGCAATTTTTGAAATTGCGCCAAATGGTTGGGTTAAACTGCATTTTCAACAATTAAATTTAATTAATATTTGAAAAAACTGTATTAACATCAAATGTCATCCACTACAAATTTAAAATATGTATATATATTCTGAATTATATGGAAAAATAAAAAGTATTTTATTAACGATTGAAAATTTGAACAAGATATATATATATAGAGAGAGAGAGAGAGAGTGAATTAAAAGAAGGAATTTAAAAATCAGGGAACCTACACAGCTAATCTTAGTGACACGAAATCTTGAAAATAATAAATGATAAAAAAAAACTATAACCTGGAACATTTCACTTTCGGAGAAACGGTTATAATTCATGTACAAACTTTCAAATCCAAAAAATGATAAATAAAAACTATTGAATTGGTCAACCCTCTCTTTGCCCTAAATTTTCAAGGAATGCCTTTCAAAGACAACTCTTTGTTCATTTCCGCTTCGTTGGAATTTTATCTACTTTCTTTGGCGAAACGTGAAATGTCAAAAATCACTGTCTGCACTTTACGATCAAAAGAATTGTGGTTTCATAAAAAATTTCCTACTCTAACCCTGCGCTTCTTTTTTACTCACTTTTGGGCAAACACCATTTGACATATTTTTTTCTCACTTTTCTAATTTCTCTCATTCGGAGAAAAGTGTGCATTTGGAGATAGGAACTCCACAATATATTATATTGAAAGAAAAAAAAAGTATTAATATCTGCTCTTAGCAAGAAATCTTGGTGTGATCTAAAATAACACTGGTAAAAAAACGAGTTTTTTAAACATGGTTTTTTTTTCAAACTTCACACTTTGCATAACAACATTTTTTTCATACCTTAAATTTTAAATAACATTCGCATGTCTTGAAGATGGCGGCAATGTTACGAACATGAGTTGATGCTTCCCTGCAACGCTTCTCTCACAAAGGAAAATATGGATTCATAGATATGTCATCAGCTAACAAAAGAGAGTTCAAGCAATGACCCCTTCACCTTGGAGACGAATATGGCTACTTGGCGAGAAAATTGGTGTAAAACTTAATTCCTTAAATAATTAGTTTTAATCCATTATTTTTTATTAATTATAGTTAAATTATCGTATTGCCATCCAAAATAATCGTGTGTTGAAAATTTAAGCCCAATTGAACGCCTTAAAATGTGAGAAAAAAGCTTTTAAAGTGTTGAGCCTGACATACAATGTGAGAAGAAACATTAAAAAGCTTGATCTGAAATTCATAAAAAGAGGGATATAGTAAAACCACCAATTAAGCGGACTGGAGAGTTAATTAGGTCCTGCTGTACACGTATTTATGGAAAATGTAAAAGGACAAGTAACGGTTTTTTTTCAAATAAATCGTTACAAAGATGTATCTGGTTTTTATCACGCACAAAGGAAAAGCTCAGTAAAAAACTTTTTGAGTTGTTTTTTGTATTGTTTTGATCATATGTATAAATAAATAAAAGTTCATAATTAAAAGTTAACGTAAAAAGTAAAAAATTTTAAGAATTTCTTCAAAGAAATATATTTTTGAGAATCCTTTGAAAAATTGTCCGTATTTTGAGAAAAAATTAGAAGTCTTTTAAAATTGGAAAAAAAAATACGATTGAAAATAACTTAAATATTAAAAACAGACAGAAAATGATAGAAAAAAATGTTTTTAAAATATCGAAGAAGAGAAAAATAACGACAAAAAAAAATTTACTAATATTAGAAAAAAACAATTTGGGCATAAAATGTTATAATAAATAAGAATATTTTAAGCCCTATTGTGCTTTCATCGAATTGAATTTGGTATGAAAAAGCTGTATGATGTACATTCAAACTCAGCAATGTTTTTATTTAAAAAATGCATTCACAAACCAACTCCAGAGCAAAATTTGTTTCGAGACTAGATTCGCAAGTCGAGTAATTCGCGGACGGAAGCAATTTTTTCACATTTGTAACCAACCTACGTTCAAGCGTGCCGCCTATTGGCCGCCGGAGTGATGACAACTGGGGCGCTAATAACCAGCAGTCCAGGCGGAGGTACTACCTAGTAAACACGGTGTTCGACCCCCTCCCCCCAAAACAATGTAAATCTGTATTATAATGTTAACTCTTAATTATTTGTCCTCAAATTGCTGTGTCCTTAAGTGTAATACTTCAATAAACGTAATTAAATCTAGGAAGATATACGTTATTTAGATAGTCTTCACTTATTGAATCTCTGTTAACTCTAATGGAATTCAACAACTTGGCGCCCGTGGCTATACATTTCAATTAAAAAATCGATTGAATTCGTCCAAAAGCTCCAGAACCAATTATTTTTATCTCATTTTTATGCGTTTAGTTAAAATAAAAGGATGAATACAGACTAATAAATGAAAACAGACCTTAATATGAAGAACTTGCACAAAAATTAACACATGATAATTGTTCAGCATTGCCTTCCAGCTATGCAATGAGTAATTGCTGGCACGGATGGTTGGTTGTTGAAAAGGAAAGGAGGATTACAAGTAATACCACTTGGTAAAGGAGAGTCTACTTCCATAATTACCATTAAAAGGCGGAGACTACAGGTAATATTACTATAGAAGAGGAAAAAAAAGAATCTTCTTCCATAATAATGTAATAGGGTGTAAAACAAAGTCTTCAGTAAACTCACTGGTTGGATTTTGGAAATATTTTTGTTATCAATTTCAAACAAGCCATACGTTTTTAATAAAATGATCACTAATAATTTTTGATTTTTCGAAATGATTCTATTTAATTGCAATATAAGAGTAATATTGCTTCTTAGATGAAAATTATGTTGTATAAGTATTAATCAACATTTACTCACTAGCATTTAAACAAAACCACACTAAAGTTGGTATAAACTGTGAACTTCGCTGTTCAAATTCATTCAGAAAATGTCAAAAACGTATTATTTTGTAGCTAATCTTTAAACTTTTGTGCGTGTGTATCTACCTCTTCATCTCACCTTTTATATACCCCGGACCATCCGTTATTTTTTTTTTGTCGTTGTCCACACATTTTGTCTCTCTCTCTCCTCTTCCAATTCCCGTTCCCCGCTACCGCCGTAACGATCAAGTCAGGTGTCGATCTCGTCACTTGACCGTTGTTCAAAATTACGAAGTCCGATGCCAATAGCCTTCGTGTTGTCTCCAAGTGCGACATTAATAATCAATCAATAGATCAAAAAAGGACGTAAAGACCATTACTTTGCATGCATAATATAATTGCTTAACGTAAGTAGGTTCAATATATATTTTTATCCTCTAATTGAAAGATTAATATGCAACAAGTGTCAAGTCCTAATTATGATACACAGTAATCTGAGTGCGATGTTCACTTTCTATTTCAATGATCCCATAAGTCCTTCGATATCATTTACGAAAAGCCATTTTAATCACGTCCTTGAGTTCACGCGGTTTATCTTTATTATGACACATTTTTTTTCCTAATACGCAGCGAAAGTCATTGTTCTCCGTTAGACAAATGAAAAATTAATGAAACTTTTCGTCGGGAAGTATCAGTTTTGAGACATGATTATGTAACTTTTACATCATGTGACTGGTTAAAAATAATATTGTATTGAAAAACTGCATGCCGTTATTTCCTGCTAAGAAGCTTCCTCATTAAAACTGAAGAGAACCCAGTTGATTCAGCAACGTTTCGATTAGAATTTGATGTGAAAAGCTACAGTTAACTTAACAGGATTTCACCATATTTCATGTTTTCATTAGTTTATTTCTTTGTGCTTTTAATCAGACGATATCATTTCACTTATTTTTATTTTTAAACAGTTATTTGGTTTAAATATATTTTAGACACACGATATTATTTCACTAATTTTTATTTTTAAATAGTTTTCCTGGTTTAAAAATATTTTAAGCGGACGATATTATTTCACTTATTTTAATTTTTATTGTTTTTTGTTTTCTTTAAATATATATATATATATTTGCAAACGATTATTAATGCTTGTTCTCATATGTTGTTTTATATTTTAGTTTTCCGCATAATTTTTATACAAATATTACGCAATATATGAAATTTGGAGTGTTTATTAAAAAATAAATACATTCACACCGTATGGAAAATAATCATGCATCAAAATGTGAAAAATAACACTATATATTATATAGACGAAGTAGATTTTGACGAAAATAATCAGGAAAATATAAGCACAATGGATAAAGTTGATTTTGAGGAAAACATACCAAAATCTCTAAAAGTCACATTTTAATAAAGAAGCAAATAAATATTTTTTCTGGGGCATTGCATCTTTCGTTTATATTTCGTTTATCAAAAATATTCTCATAAACAATACATCTATGAAATCAGTAAAGCACTCTCTAATTTTTAGCAGGAAATAAAAAGAAATGAAAAATTTGAAATTATTTAATGCTTCATTTACCTTAAATAAAAATACACATGGCTCTGAACGTCCCTTAACATTTACATTATTAAAAATTAATTTTGTATTACAAGAAGGAATTATGGAGGACATCCTGACGACAAATAATGAATTATTTCAGAACTAACTATTCATAACATCAATTGAACATTTGTCGAATTCAAAATCTTTTCCTGCGTTACAGATATTTCCTCGTATAAAAAAACTGTAAACCGTGTGGATTACTTATTCTTTTTGTTACAGAAATTGGTTTTAAGAGTTTTAAAAAATGTTAAAATCTCACATAATTTTAACAGAAAATAGAAGAATTTGGCAGAAAAATTCCATCGAATCTTTCCAGCTCCCCATACCTAGCATTCCCCATTCCAATCATCACCTGCAACATTTTTCGAAGGAGGAAAAAAATTCAAAATTGATGCAAATATTAACCAAGTATTATATATGAATTCTTCACCTCTAAAATTTTTCAAAAATGTTATTTACAAATTACCATTACGCTGACTAAAGGTCATAAGCAACGATGTACTCTCAAATTATATTGTGCAATAAATATTATTAAATGTTTGAATAATGTATTATATTTTCTTTCACTTCGCAAACTGTCGAACTTTCCAGTAAATCAAACTTTAAAGAGAACTTACAACAAGAGATTATTTTTTATGAAACATTTTTGAATTAATACTCATTGCAAATATTTTCTTAGAATTTATGAGAAAATGATGAAGTAATATTTAAATTTCAGCACAAGAAGCAACACTGAACACATCTCGTGACTGAGATATTGGGTAAATATTAGTGACGCTTTCGGTATATCGTTTTCAGCCAATTCATTTATTTATAACATATTCTAAATTAACGGATGCCATTATAATTCCTCATTTAAAATGTAACGGGAGGGTAAATATGACCGTAAGAATAATACAAATTTTTCCGGTACTCACAAAAAAAAAATTGAATGAATGGTTTTTATGTTATAATAGCGCTTGTAAAAACAATCATCGGTTCCGTTCAATATATACTTTAATTTTGGGTCTTTCTTGTCAGTGATTTTGAGTAAAACCTCAACAAAGTATGTAAACAAATTGAAATAATACTATTTACATACTCTGAACTCAAAAACTAAAAAAAAATTGAAATCTATCCTCAATTTATCAAAGCGGTCTTATCATTTTATTGATTTTGTAATCGATATTTGACATGTACTTCCTGATCATTCCTGTTTCTGATTTTGAAAAAAACTTATCGGAATTAACTTTCATGCACTTTATCAAAGTTTTTACTTTTTTTTCTTTACCAAATTGACTCAAATTGTTTACAAAGAACATAACAGATTATATGATATTTTACCAACGCTGGGAGAAGAAAAAAAAGTTTCGGCAGTCTTTGAAAGTTTCCATGTGTCGATTCATATGTCGGATTTTTTCCCCTTTAAAAAAGAAGTCTTTCAGTTACTGACGAAGAGAAACAGAATCCCACAGTCTTCCGATATCCTGCAGAAAATTCTTTATTCTATTCTATTCGTTTATTTTGAGAATCTATCAAGTTTTTAATTCTTTGTGTTTTAAAATGACCCAAAAAATTGGAGTTATAAGATTAAATAGAGTTCTATACAATGATTCGTTTGTCTTTGTAGCAAAGGACAGATATATGATTTTAAAAAATAGGAGGAATATTAAATAATTGCAAGTAATTCATAAATTTAAAATGAAGTATTTAAATGTTCTTTTTATTTTCAACGCTATAGCACTTTATAGTCCGGCACTTCATCTTTCCTACCCTATTTTTCAATAAACCGATGTTTTTGCATGGATGTACAAGTCACTTGTACATTTTATGTGGCCACGGTAGCCTAGTGGTCATGGTCTCGAAATCGCGGCCGACGTTGTTTCTATCCAGTTGTAGTTCACGTCCTGATGCCATCGAAGGTCCACCATGAAGCGAGGCTGATGCATAATAAATCTGTCAAGGTTTCCCAATTCTTTCCATGGCATGAAAGGGAAGCTTGGAGAGAAAGGTGCCAACTCAGGTATAATCATCGCTACTTGACCGAGATTCAAAATTACGAGGTCCGTTACCAATAGTCCTCGTGTTGCTTCTCATTGCAATATTTATAGAAATCAATCAATCAAAAGGTGCTAATTTTATGCCTTCTGTGGAATAATGTAGGATATCAGTACAAAGCGATACATTTTCTGCAGTTCGAATTTGTTAGCTAACTAAGGGCTATTGTTTTAGGAGTGCGTTTTGGCTTTCCTGATCACTTTTGGCGTACCAACTCACTCTTCAATATTTTATCGTTTGCTTCAATTTTAATTACACTCAGCTTGAATATATTCAATTTTATAATTTATCTATTGCTTCAATTTTAAGTACATGTAGTTAATATAATATTGAACTTAATAATTTATCGTTCGCTTTAATTTTAATTACATGTAAATGATGTAATATTGAACTTAATAATTTATCGTTTGCTTTAATTTTAATTACATATAGCTTAAATATATTCAATTTAATACTTATCGTTTCCTTTTATTTCAATATCGGAAAAGTTTACTATTGTCCATTTCTCGATATTTCATCGTATACTTTAATTCTTATATTTAATTGAGTAATTTAATAATAATTATAAAAAAAAGGCACCTCGGGTGTCTAAATATGTTCTTTGAAAAACTTTGCAAAGAACTTTTTTATTTACTATTTTTTGTGTTTCATATTTTATTAGTGTGCTCTGGATTAAATGTTATTCAATAATATAGTTTTTGCTATTTAGATGGTCATTATCGGTGATTTTTCGGTAATCCGTTGCTGCTCTGTCCGATATCTGCCAAAATGCAGAGAGAGTACTGTGCTATCTTTTGTGAAAGGAAAGTGATATTAATGTAATGACAGAATATTAGCTCTGACTTCCAAAAAAAATTAAGTCCATTTTACTTAATAATTTTGTTATATCGACCAAACAAAAGCAAAAATTCTCATAATTTGATGAATACCGTTATGTTGTTGAGATATTCAGCTCATTTATATATAAGCTGTTAGGGATATTTTTACTCGCAATTTCACGAGACAACTGAAACAGAAAGGGGAATTATAAAAATATGACTTGAAGGAGATCCATTCTAAATGATACAATGAATCGACTTCTACCTTTGGAAGGGTTAGATATAATTTTAGCTTCAATGGAAATTGTTCTCAAACAGATATAATCAATGTGAGCACAATTCAACTGCAGTGTTAAATTGAACTCATTAAATTGTAATTAATTTAAATTTATTCATATTTATGCTTGTACTCGTCTTAGGATAACTCTACATTATGTTTAGTACGTTACTGTCATCTATTTTAATACTTCTCTCGTGCGAATTCAGTACATGATTGCATAATAAAATATCCGCCAAAATTAAAGTAAACGGTACTGGGCATGGAGAGGACATAAAATGCCATCAAATGATTACACAAGAATTTTACTGACCAGATGGGAAAAGAAATTGATGAGGAACAAAAGCCACATGGAAATGTTTTGCTACAAAAGAGAAAAAAATTCACTTCGATGGCTGAGTTGTGGGAGTGCCTGGGAGGCAGCGTAAGACCAAATTAAATGGCGTGCAACTTTGTGTTCTCATGTTCCAGGTTGGTGTAATGAGTACTGATGATGACAATTCCGTATATGAAATGTTAAAATGCTAACGAATCGCCAAATGTTAATTCGTTTACATTTTAGCATAACTCCGTATATGCTAAAATGTTAACGAATCGCATCAATAAGACTGTACATAAGTATCCAAACACAGATCGTCGGGTAAAATTAACAGTTTACCAATTAGAACTACATTTCATATTTACAAAAACCACAATTTGTTGAGTTTTGGAACTCATGGTGGCTAACATTCAGAAATTTTTAAGCTTAGAAGATTGGTAACAATGGTTAAACAATTTAAATATATTTTTTGTGGGAAACAGTTTTTTAATTTGAATTATTTGATGAAGTTATTCAAAAATTCAAAAACAATTCGTATAAATTCGTAAGTAATAATTCAAATTCGTAAAACAATTCACAAACACACACACAAAAAAAAAAAAAAAAAAAATAAGGAAGCCACCTAAAAATAGAACTGTTGTAAAATAAACTTAATTGTTTTCTCCCCAGTGTTATCAATAAACGTTTAAATTATTTGTAAACATTTGTCTGTATACAAATGCAGAAACGGAAAAATTATTTTAAAAATGAATTAGTTCTATGCAAAGAACAGATTAGTCACCCGAGGTGCGGTTTTTTTTTACAATTATTAATAAAATACTCAATTACATATAAGAATTAAAGTAAATGATGAAATATCGAAAAATGGACTAAGTAAACTTTTTCGGTATTAAAATTAAAATAAACGATAAATTATTAAATTGCATATTATATCAGCTAAATGTAATTAAAATTAAAGCAAACGATAAATTATTAAATTGAATATTTTTAAGCTAAATGTAATTAAAATTGAAGCAAAGGGTAAAAAAAATTGAAAAATGATCTGGTACGCCAAAACTAATCCAACTGAAACAATAGCCCCTTTGGTGGTTATAATTATACATTTATGAACGTGCGTGAAATCATCCGCTAATTAAGATTCTAAAGGCTATAGTTTATTCCCAATTCCATTAAAAAAACAGTGTTGAACTTCTAATGAAGATCCATGAATCAGAAAATTGATATTACAGATTTTAATTCGAATTACTCTTTTAACCGATACGAGATGATTTTGTAAAAAAAAAAAAAAAAAGACAACTACAATTAATTTAACTATATCATGTTAGATTTTAATGCTTCGTATATGTTTCACCAAATACAGGATGTCCATAAATTATTCCGATGGTTTCCTTACCTAGTAACTTTGAATCAAGGATTGGATGAAAAATATTATAATATATTTATACAATGTAGCTCAAAAAGTTATAACGTGCGTTCTATCACGGTTCCGCCTTCAACTAATACTTTGAGGCCTTTAAATGAACTTGGTTAAAATGAATATCTCTCTAAATAAATGAAACATGACTTGTGTAGATTCGACCAGAGTTATAGAAAAGTAGTAAATATGAGATGCATGCATAAGCAGTGAGTCGTTTAATACGAAGGTTGGTCATTTAACGCTATAGATGGTGAGCCGATGTCATTAAAGTGAGACATCAGTATCATACCTGAGTTGAGCAAGAAGGTTTGGGAGTGATCATGGAGAAGATTCAGTAAAGGTCAAGGATTCGAACTTTCATTTATAAATCTTCAAAAGTCTCGAACCCGATAGATTTGGTAAGATAAATAGTAATATGTAAAATTAAAGGTTGCATCAGTTGCAGAAACGGACCGTTGCCACAGACAGAGTAGGCAGGGGATTAAATATTAATTATTCGTAAATCTGAGTAAGATAACTTGATTATCATCATTGCATAACTTTCTATTCGTAGGACTATTGATTTATAACCGTTTTAAATAAGATTTAGAAAGGAAATTGAAGGAAGTAATACAGGCATAAAAAGTATTTTTGTGTTGTTCAGTGCTCTTGTAGAATTATGCCAGGGACATTGCTTACAAAAACCTCTGTGACCTATAATTAATTCCCAATTCCATTTAAAACATAGTTTAATTCCTAAGAATTGTGATTGGGATTGTTTATTAACGTAACTCTAAGAAGCAACACTAGGACTTTTGGCTATGGACCTTGCAATTCTGAGCCTCGGTCAAGCGACGAGGACGACGCCTGAGCTGATGACTCCCTCTCCTAACTGCCACACAACTCTAATGGGAGAACTTGGGACCAGATTAACGTACATAACCCCCGCTAACAGGCAGGTATTCAGTAGCACCGATTTGACAAAAGCATCGGCCGTTGCGAGTCCGCGACCATGACCACTAGGCAACTGTGATAACACACTTCTAAAGAAGACCCAAAAATCAAAAAAAATTATGCTACAAATTTTGATTCGGATTCAGTTAATTCAGTGCATCCCATTTCATGAACTAAAGCTCAGAATTTGCTACTGCGAGGAAAGTGTTTCACCTTGTGGCAAGTCGAACAACAAATACTATTGTGGTTCAGTGTTCTTTTGTGAAGTCATATGTTTATCTCAGTATTCCAAATTATAACTCTAATGGTGGTGTTTCATATTTTAATTAACAGTAACATCTTTTTCGCAAGAAAAAATCTCTATACTACGCGCATAGAGTGCAACAAAAAAAAAAAGAAGAAGAAAGAAAAACATCGAAAGCTTTCTTCCGAGAACACTATAGGTGCTTCCACAACCCCTCAGACGTCCCAGTGCTCTCTATATTGTTAGATAAGGAGTTACAGCTCACCGCAAAGGCTGGGAAACACTTGGCGAGAACATGAGCTCCGACAATGAACTAATTGCGACAAAATGCTGCCATATGCAAATTATCTAATTTTGTGCTCAAAACTCATGTGATATCCTTTTGATAAATTTGGGAAAATTTTATGTTAATTATTGGCTATATTAATATTTATTATTTGATTACAAACATAATTTGATTAATAATGCAGCAACTTTACGCATATAAGATTTTATGAGTGTTATTAAAAAAAAAAACTTTCCCAAGTTCTACCAAGCAAATGGGTAATGTAATAGTTTTTTCTCATTATATTCTTAAATCAAAAGTTACGAGAGAGAGAGGTAAGGAAATCAGAATAATAATTTACGGATAACCTTATATCAATGAGAGGTTAACCATTTTTAATATTTATTCTTTTTTTTATTACTTTTTTCCCATCAGGTATTCAAAATATCCGGTAACCACAGTGTACCACATCATCCGGTAAGAAACCAAATGCATTAATAAAAACATATTTGTGTACCACCATGTTCAGAGTAATACATATTCAAGTAGTCTATAAAATAACTTCGCAAATGGGTTATTATGAAAGCAACTTATCCAACTTATTAGAACTTGCATTTTATAAGATTTACGACGTAAGAAGAAAGAATGTTTGTAAGAAGATAAGGTTATCTTATTTTACGGTGTTTTTTTTAAATAAAATTTGAAAGTCCATGCAGAAAGTTGTAGTGATGGCAAAATGGATTTCAATCGGAGAAAGAATGCTAATAAACTTTTTAAGGCAATTCAGACGTTTCAGAAGTTTAGCAAATCGATATTATTTGTTATTTCTTTTGAATTCAGCTGCAATTTTGCATGGTGAGTTTAGTACATTTATTTCAATTTTTCATGTGTGATATTTTTTTTTCACTTAAAATTTAATTTTTTTAAAACTAGCTGAAATACTTGGCATTGCTTGAGAAAGAAATGATTTTCTTTAATTATTTTTTTCCAAGATTTAAATATAAATTATAGTAGCTCAAGATAGTGTTAAATAACTATTAATTTTTCCTTTTAATTGCTTATGATCAACAAATTAATTATTATTAATTATAAAATTATTTACTATAAATGTTGTAGTAGATTATTAATATTGATCACAAAAGCTATATAACATTATGAGCATTTGTTAATAGTTAATTTAATTACATTACAATCGAAAGAAAAACAAATTAAATTAGAAGAATTTTTGTATTTCTAACATGCAGATACATTAAGGTATTTTAAAAAATTGAATATCGAATTTATCCAACAGGAGAAAAAAAATTCCGAACCTTTATAAAAAGGATTAATATAGAACAAGTTCTACTCTCGAACATATTTTATGTTACTGAAAGATTTTTTCTCAAACCGCCCCCCCCCCTAAGAAATTAATACCAATGATGATTTACTGATTTTATGGAAAATCATTAGGCCCTAAAACTTTCTAAGCAAGAAGCAAATTAAGGTAAATAAATTTTGTTAGTCTGGAGGCAAATGCATCGGCCTCACAATTGTCTTAAAATTCGAAATAATTGGATTGGATTTAATGAATTCTTGATTATACATAGAATTATACATCAATCAATAAGTAAAAGTATAATTATTTTTTAATATGAATATTGCTCCAAGATTTAATAAAAACTTCAAGAGGAATATTTCATTAATACACTTCTGGCCATTAAAATCCCAACATCAAGAAGGCGTTACACTACGCACGTGAAATTTACACGACAGGAAAAAGTTGCCGTGATAAGCAAATGATTAACATTTCTACGCATTATTGCAGTGCCAGACGTCGGTAGCGACTCCTAAAATGTGTTTAAATGAAGAAATCGTGCAGCAGGTTTCTCATACGCAAATTTCATTTCAGCTTTGTTGTCCGTTGAAAAGTTGTGATGCCTTGTGTAAGAAGGAGAAATGTTTCCAACACTTTTCTGACTAAGATAGAGATCGAATTGCAGCCTACCGGTATTGCAGTTTATCGTATCGCAATATTGTTGCTCACGTCTATCGATATCCCTTGACTGTCTGCAGAATGTGGAATTGATGGGTTTAGGATGATCAAACGGAACGCCGTGCTGTTTCTCAAAGTCCCGATATAACTAAGAGCCGAAAAGATTGAAATGTTACCAACATGGCCTTAATGAATTGTTCAGACACATCACGAGTCCTGAGTCATGAAATAGGATTGTTTTCAAAACAACTAGCGTCTATACAAACATTTCGACGAACTTTTGTAGCAGCATGGACTATCAGCTCGGCGACCTGGCTTCGGCTACCCATGATGGTACGTCACAGACAGAAGCATCTTCAATGGTGTGATCAACGACGAACCTGGATGCAGCAATAGCGTGACGTCGTCTTTTCAGACGAATCCAGGTTCTGTTTACAGTATAACGGAGAACGCACATTGAGAACGTGTATTCGACAACATCATACTGGCCCATTATCGGGAGTGATGTATAGGATGCCATGGGATACATGTCTCAGTCACCTCTTGTTCGCATTAACGGTACTTTGAGCAGTGACCGTTACATTTCTGGTATGTTAAGGTTTGCGGCTCTACTACTTCTTCAAGCTTTTCGAAACGCTACGTTTCAGTAGGATAATGCACGCCTTAATGTTGTCGGTATTATACTGACCTTCCTTGATGCAGATAATGTTCAGTTGCTGCCCTGGACTGAACGTTCTCAAGATCTCTCACCAATAGAAACATCTGGTCAGTGATTGCTGAGTGAGTGGCTTGTCACCATACGCTAGTCACTAGAATCTATGAACTAAGGCATCTTGTTGAAGCTACATGGGCAGCTGTACCTGTACATGCCATCGAATCTCCGTTTGATTCAATGCCCAGGCGTTCAAGAGCTATTATGGCAGACAGAGGTGGTTATTCTAGGTACTGATTTCTCAGGATTTATAGTTTCAAATTTCTTGAAAATTCAATCACTTGTTATTTCTAGTATAATATATTTGTCCAAAAAATATCATTGTGTTGTTTGCATTTCTTCCTAGTTTAGCAATTTTAATGACCAATAGTATATAATCAATGGCAGAGATGAATGAATGTTTCCCTACTAAGCAGTTGGAGGCCATGTTAATCTCTCAATATCCCCTACACCTTAAGCCATGTGATCCATTACGTAAAAGAGAAAGATCCCTTGTATAAATAGAAAAGTAAGGAAACATTATCTCTCTTTTGTCTCATCTCTTTCCCTCTCGCTTTCGCTCTGATTTTAACGTCACTGCCCTGCGCTCTGCACTGGAATGTTACTTCCATTGCGTTGTTTAATGGGAAATCTCTCCAATAATAAAGATGATGCTCACTCAAATTTGTCAATAGATTGGTAATTCAGCGTCTACATAAGTCCGAATTGAAAGAAGTTTGTAAATTTTAAATCCTATCATATATATATATATACAAACACACACACACACATATATATATATATAATTTATTTTTAATTAAATTAACATTCACTGTGAAAAAAGAAAATTATAAATTAAAAAAGTAGATTAAAAAATGAACCGAAAATTACAAACACAAAAAATATATAAATTGAAAAAAAAAATTATAAAATCAAAACGTTATAAGAAAAATGGAAAATTATATATTTTTTGTTGCAACAGTCTTTAGATTGTTGAGCTTAGTTTCCTAGAATTAGTGGCTAAACTATCCCCACCAACAAATTGTATTATTAAAAATAGTCCTAAGACCAAAAAACATAAATTGAAGTAAATCTAAAAGCTAAATCCTGAAAATCAAATTAAAATAGAAAAACATGCAAAAATGCCATAATAAACCTTTAAGAACCAAAGGTAAAATAACCAAAACGGAAAAATTATTAAAGACTCAAAAGATAAGACAATATGATAAACTATCCAAGCTTATAAAGAAATTAATACAATACACAAACATACATATTTAAGTATTGTTATAAAGTCAAATTCAATTTAATTCAAAAGATGGCCGAAAAACAACTTCTTTAAGCAGAAAGTCTTTCTGTGTTTTTATAACTGTTATATGAACAAGGAATTTCTAAAGGAAATGATTCGTTAGGAAACTCTCTAGATTGTCAAAGGATGTGTCGATTTTAGAATTACAAAGGAAATTATAATATTTTTCCTCCCTTGCTACTATAACAATAAAATAGAACAATGATTTGAGCATCCATGTACACTCAAAAAAAAACAACAACTATGTTTTGGTATTTTAATATAGTATTTTCTGATCTGTCGATAAAAAGGCTTCACATTGTTTGATGTAATACATGCATATAACTCATGTTAATTAGTTTTAATTTTTTTTACCTCATTTTGAATAGTTAAGTACCTATGCTGCAAAAATAATTCATTCAGGTGTATTTTTAAGAAACTAGAAATAGAACATTTTATATCAACAGCTGTCTGTGAGTGAAACGAAAATTTGTTGATACATAACTTATTTCCTGAGAGATCGCGTGACAAGTCAATATTTGTTCGAAAACGTTATTTAATATTTACTTTCTGTCATGCGTATGAAATGCTCTTAAAATATTGAAATAATTGTAACTGTAATACGAATGTATTCTGTTTTATTTTTCATATCGTTGAACAACTTTAATCTGCCCTTTAAAACATTTTCATAATTAATACATTTAAGTTCTTTACAATAGTCAATTTTCAAATTGATAAGTTGTGAATAATTAAACTCTTTATGTGGCCATTTTTTTCTGTCAATGACACATTAAAATATTTTTATCAGTCACCCAAGGGGCTATTGTTTTAGGTGGATAACTTTTGGCGATGCAGATCACTTTTCAATTTCTTATCATTTGCTTTAATTTAGTTACATTTAGCTTAAATATATTCAATTTAATTAGTTATAGCTTGCTTCAACTTTAATTACATTTAGCTTAAATATATTCATTTTAATAATTTATCGTTTGCTTCAACTTTAATTATAAGTAGCTGATATAATATTCAATTTAATAATTTATCATTTCCTTCAATTTTAACATAGAAAAAGTTTACTATTGTCCATTTCTCGATATTTCATAGTTTACTTTTATTCTTATATTTAATTTAGTAATTTAATAATAAGAAGAAAAGCGCACTTTGGGTGGCTAAATCTGTTCTTTGCTAAACTTTACATGGAACTTTATTTATTTATTTTATTGCGATTAATTTAAGAAAGGAAATTCATTTAGCTTATTAGGTAAAATTTATTTGATTTTTAAGACATTTTTATGGGAGAGGGAAGTATATTTATCATGGCAGCCATTTTGAGAGCTATTTAAATATTTTATATTTCTTTCTATGATGCACTACATGATATTTGTAGAATATATTTTATAAATTCTACAACATGCAGGAATAATTTTTAAATTATATGTATTTCATATTAATAGATGTGATTAATTTAAAAATCTGTGCATATTACTTCCCATAAAATTTCAAAAAAAAAACCCCAGGGAACAGGACATGGTGGGATACTTCAGGCTGTTCAACCGCATCTTATTCTAGTATTATAACATATTTTCGTTCTCTTATTATAACATATATTGTTATTTTTTCTTATATATCTTGTTGCCGTATCTAAGTTGGTGGTAAGTACGCTTCTTGCAGCCTTAGAGAGGGTTAATGCGGTATTCGATTGTTAGGCACAATCTACAAAACGGCGTTGGATATCATATTATTTCGCGAGTATTCCGGCATTTGCTGACTTAGTCAGGTCTCAACACAGCGTTCGCATACCAAGAGTCACATGCTTAGTTTATTAGTCTGTTTTATTTTCAAAGGAACAATACTTGATGAGTTCGGAGAACAAAAGAGTGGACAGTACACTGTATACACACAATTGTAAAATTGTGTTTAATATTATGTAACCCGCCATGAAAAAAAAAGAAATAAATACTTGACGGTTATGATAAACACTCGGTGAAAATGCGAGCATCACTGTGTTGTGACTTGGTGGTTCGAAAGCGCACGACCTGATCGGTGGCGGATAATAGAAGTTCGAGAAATCGAACGCTGGATTGAAAAGCACCAACTGTAAAATAGGGAAAATATCTTTATTCATTTCTAAGTTTTATCTCTATTCTATGCCTATTATCAAATATTACATCAGCATTAAAGCAGAAAAGAATCAATATAAACGAAGTTTAATTTTGTTTGCTTCATTTCAAAACAGTTGTCTATAATTTTACTTACACTTCAGTTTTCGTTTTACTTATATTCTATGGATAGCAAAGCTTCGATGAATAATAATTTTTGTGAAATTGAGGATTAAAAGGTACATATTTTTATTATTTTACTTACGTTACATTCATTAATCTGTTTGTAGTTGTCGAAGGGAAATAACCCTCTAATTTTATTTTTTAAATATTTTTTTTAATTATTCGAATTGTTTCTTCATTTAAATTTAGCGTTTTTCAATTCATGATAATTTTTCTTCTTTTAGACAGCTCAACATACTTGTATTTTTACATCAAGAATAATGCATTTTGCCGTATAAGTTTTATTTATTTTTATCAGATATAATTTGGGACTGAAGTCTTAAGTTTTCAAAAATTTGTATAGAGATTTTTCTTCAATCCGAATTGATGGTTCGGCACATTTTATAAATCGATGCAGACAGAATCATTCGCTATCGAATTTCTTTGTGCGGATTCCTTGTAAATTGGCCTTGATTATCTGTGTGACACAGCGCTGTTCTCATTTTCGCCCATTGTCTATCGTACATGTCAGTTTTCATTTCAGCACAGAGTTTCTTTTTTCTAAAGGGTTGCATACCACGTTTTCCTAACATTGAAACTGTATTGGACAGTGTGCTGTGCAATAACATATTCTTGACTCCTAGTAGTGGCCGGGGTAAGCTAGTGGTCAAGTTCGAGGTCGTCATTATTTTCATTGAGTCTTGGTTTCATATTCTGATGCCCCATAAGACCCGGCATGTAGTGGATCTGATGCACGTTGAACCTGGTTGAAATCAAATCCTCCTATTGGCGTGGGGTAGAAGTTTGGAAAGAGAGGTACCAGCTCAGGCTCGTATCGTCCTCGTCATTTGACTGAATTACGAGTCTCAGTCCTAGCTATTTGAAGATCCATCGCCAATAGCCCTCGTCTTGCTTCTCAGTGAAACGCTCATAAGCAAACACAATCACAGGAAGACCAGTAAGTGTGCTTCAAGTGGTAATAAATCTAATAAGCGTAAGCATGTAACTAGAGTAACTTGTCGCAACTTGTTTTACTTATCACTGTTTTTCTCCAGTTTTGTATTTTTAACAATTGAAGAAGATTCGATTAAATCGATGTTCATTCTTAAATATAATTCTGTAGTTGCCAAAAGGCTTTGAATAAAATATTTTATCCGTTATTTATATCGTCTACACAGATTCAGAATGCGCGCAACACATTAAATACGTATTAAAATCGTTTAAACTTTTACTTAGGGTGATTTAACTTTCGTATTTCCCAGTAAAAATTATATTGACAGTGAATAATTTGGCAAAATCTCTAGTCAGACGCATGCGGGATACTGAGCGTGCATGATTAAAAAATGTTTACTGTATTAAATTTAAAAGATATATATATATATATATATATATATATATATATATATATATATATACTCTTTAACACAAAATCAAAAATGTTGAAAAAAGAAAAAAAAGTATTACAACAATATACCATCTGTAAATATTTGCGATTTGCAAACCGAACACTTGAAGCACAAATTATGAAACCATCACTTGGAATATCAGCTGCAATGAATAAATCAATGTCTGACGATTTCTCGTCTTTCATAATTAAGTGATCAATTACAATTATGTTCTTTTCACTCAATTCCTGAGAGTATGCTCCTAACTCTAAAGTTGGTATTTTGGAACATTTCATTCTTTGGTCAAGTACATTGAAATTACAGTGACATTCTCTGTTAATATATATGACTAACACTTTATAACGGTGATGGTTTTCTGTGTGTTCTGTAAGTAAAAGAATAATCTTTTCTCTCGCGCGCTTATAGCTTTGAAAATAAATTTAGATGTCCGAAAGAAAATGTTAATAAAAAAAGGGTAGCTGTTTGGCTTGCTTTAAATAAGTTAACACAAAACTCGCGATTGCAAATGC
Organism: Nephila pilipes; assembly: GCA_019974015.1. Classification (NCBI taxonomy): domain Eukaryota; kingdom Metazoa; phylum Arthropoda; class Arachnida; order Araneae; family Nephilidae; genus Nephila; species Nephila pilipes. The sequence continues at coordinate 210,488 of BMAW01014786.1, forward strand.
GGAATTGATTGCGATCGGTGTAAGGGAAAACATTCCACTATAATATGTAACGAAAATAAAAATAAAATGCGTGATAATATGGAAACAAATGGAGATCATTCCCCCCAAAATTGTTATGAACTATCCAACATAACGTAACCAACTTTGAAATCGAAAGATTCTTCTTTAAGCTTTGCGTGTAAAATCGCGAGGTAAAAGAGGAGGTAAAATCATTAGATGTCTTACTGTATGCTCCCAGTGGTCATAATTGAGTAAACGAGTGACCAAAGAAATGCATCACGACCGTCTTAAAGAAGAACATGCTATACATAATTTGTTTGGCGGTACAGAACACACAGAAAACTATTACCATAATAAAGTATTGGTCAGCAATATTAGGAGAATATCACTGAAATTTCGAAGTATTTGACTAAAGAATAATATGTTCTAAAATTCCAACATTAGAGTTAGGAACATATTCGCAGGAATTGAGTGCAAGGAATATAATTGTAACTGATCGCATTTACGAAAGATGAGGAATCGTCAGGCATTGATTTATTCATCGCAGCTGATGTTCCAGGGAAGTTTCTAAATGGAAAAGTCGTACATTTTTACTATGTGGGCTATCGGAACCCATCTCAGATGGACTTTGATGGGGGAAATGCCATTGAATTATTAAGATGATAATTCTAAAATTGTTTTTAATAAATTTGTTCGTTAGAGATATCACTACTACAGAGCTATGGAATTTATATGTCATCCGTATTTCTGTTCCAATTGCTAAGAAAGTCTTCGAAGAAAAAGATTTGCAAATAAAAAAAGTTGTTTCAGAATTCTATTTCCCTGAATAAAGAAGTGTGGTATAAAATGGCGTTAACATGGGCTGAAGATTGCCTGCCGTTACATACAAACAAAGATATAATGAAATGGCTTGGAACAATAGCACAGAAATTTCGTTCGCAAAACATATTTAGGCGCTATGATGAATTTTTAAAAATTGGCAAAAGCCCAGGTATAATTGAAGAAGTGAAATAAAATGAAAATATTGATTGTGGAAATTACTTGCTTCACAGACCGGTGATCAAAGGAAATAGATATATTCATGTGCGACCAGTTTTTGACGTATCACCATCACTCAGAGCTTAGAATTTAGAAATAATTTTTTGAGTAAATCAATCTCATCTCTTTTACTAAGATTTCAAAAAAATAAGTTATGTGTTGTTACAAATATGAAAAAACGCGTTTTCCCATATACGTGTCCGACCTTCAGTACATATGTGAAAATGCGTTCCAGGCAATATCTTAAATTTTTCTGGTGGAAGAAAGAGAATACCAAGAGGTGAAAACATTACAAAACAGAACAGTGGTATTCGTAGTAAATAGTAGCACATTTTTGATATAGGTGCAGTAATACATTTTCATCTTCAGAATTGCTCCTTGAGAGTAAAGCTGGATTTTTCCATTTTATTGAAAAATCCCACATAGTAATGGCATCTGCAAAATTCAACGTAAGATGTTGGCAAAACTCAAATGATACAAAATCTGAAGTCGTTACTATTCTTTTACACTGTTGACCATTAAAATTATAACACCATGAAGGAAAACAAATACAAAAAAGATATTTACTGTATGTAAAAAGTATAGCATGAAGACGAAATAATTAAATTTGCAAGCAGTTTCGGAGTTTACAGGGCTGCGAAATTAGTAGAAACAACTGCCACTCCTGACAGCTAAAATGGCCCCTACTTGGTTAGGCATGAAGTCGAAATGGGCTTGGATGACAGAAACGGGTAACTCATTCCATGTGCTTCAAGTCTGTGCCACACTTCTTCAGTCGTATTTTTTGGAAAGGGATGGCGTGCCAGTCTCTCAACAATCCATGACCAGATAGTTTCAATGGGTGACAGACCTGAAGACCGTGAAGGTCAGGGCAAGGGTTGAATACCCTGTGTATTAAGGAAGGTCAGAACAATATGTGGTCTTGTATTATCTTGTTCGAAGATGGCGTTTGGCAGGTCTCGACGACAGGGCACAATTACTGCATGTAAGATGTCAGAAATGTACCGATCTGCGTTCAAATTACCGCCGATCTGAGATAGAGATGTGCGTGTAACGTACCCGATGGCTACCCAAACCATCACACCAGGTATAGGGCCCCTATGCCAATATTGAATTCCCGCAGGCTACGAGCGGTCTCCTCGGAACCTCTAGACCCGTGTACGGTCATCAGAATACTGCACGCAGAACCGGAATTCGTCTGAAAATACAACATCGTGCCACTACTTTATCCACCTTTATCATTCGCCCCACCAGAGTCGCCGTCTCTCTATGCTGAATTGACAAGGGAGGTCGAAATAATGGTCGCCGCGCTGACAATCCACGCTTTTGCAAACGTCGTCGCACCGTACGAGCGGATACTGAGTGTGCTGCAAACATGCCCATTTCCTGATTAATGGTCCGTGTTGTGGTTATACGGTTTTGCAGGGCCGACCTCACAATATATCTGTCCTATCTCGCGCGTTAGTTATGAGAGGGCGTGGAGATCCTGCGTGAAAGTCAGTATGACCATAAAAAAACCTATTGATTCCCTATTCGCGAGCACCACAGTGGTTGGATTTCTACCAAAGCGAAGGGTGATATCACGGAATGATAATCCACACTCTCGATAGAGAATGATCCTGTCTATGTCGAATTTCGACACTTGCTGGTAAGCATTTCTTTTTCTTATTAGAGGCATAACACGTTTTTCTGAGCAAGCTCCAAACTTACAAAGCACTTACGAATGAGAAATCTGCTACACAACCTTTCTTTTATGTAATACTTCAGATATCATTTTTTCTCTCCTGCGTCGTCTAAATGCGTTGAAATACTAATCATTTGCATATCCCAGCCTCTTCTTCCTTTCTTGTAATTTTGACGTTCGTCAGATCGTTCCTTCCTGATGTTGCAATTTTAATGGCCAGCTGTATAGATTTGATTTCAGATCGACGGAAAGATGTAATATCATTGAATTTGGATTGATTAGATTATCAATACTTTGGTCAATTCACCAAAAGGGTTGTGTTAGCTGTGACACACAAAGTATTCGACCCAATAGGTCTTGAGTGTTCAGTTCTTCGTCGTCCTAAGTGAATGTTGCAAAGGTTATGGAAGTCTGGAATATCCTGGAATGTGCAGAAGAAGAGGAAGATACAAAGGAACAATTTCTTAATTGGCTTAGAGAGCTCTTTCTCTTAAAAAATCTAATTACCATGGATGCACTGCAATGAAGAAAACAAGAAGTTTTGCAGTATTTACACTTTTTGTGATTCCAGTTTCAATGTATACGCTGCAGCGGTATTCTGGGAAACCAGACATTCTCAGGAGTTGAGGTCCATCTATTAACTTCCAAATCCAAAGTGAGCTCAGTCAAACCGATAACAATACCTTGAATTGTTTGTTATCATGGTTGGAGCTAGACTTTGCACCTAAGTTTCGAAGTTTTGCAATGACAGAACATTGAACTTAATTTTTGGACAGCCTCGATTGCTCTTTTGACTTGGATATAAATGACTAAGATATTGGACTGTTTTCGTGTATGAGAAATCAGAAAACTAAAAAGTCTAAAATCATGGATATATATAAAAGGGATTGAGAATCCTGCTGACCTTCTTTCCAGAGGCGCTCAGCTAAATAGCTTTTGGTAATTAGAAGGAGTGTTGGTCTAAATTGATTGAAGAAGAATGAAAAAGAATAGCCAACATCCGATTTAGTTTTCAACCAGGAAGAAATCAGTTATGAAATGGAAAAAATATGCTCTGTAATAAAACGCATAAGTAAATGTTGAAACTGAAAAAGTTTGTCAAAGAATTTCTCGTTTCCCTATACGTATTAGGGTTGTTGCTTGGATTTTCGGATTTTACTTCAATTTGAGGTTCAAAAATTCGAAATGCATTGGAAATCTAATCGTAAAATAAATAAGTCAGGCAAAAAGAATTATACTAAAGATTGTACATCAGAAATCATTTCCAGAAGGAGTGTCTGAGTAAAGAATGAAACCACATAGTCCAATATTCGATGAAAGTAAATTTCTGAGAGTTCAAACACGTATTTTCAGAAGTACAGACAACGGGAATTTTCGATTGCCAATAATTTTGCCTTCAAATCATAGAATTGTGTACATACTTATTGAAAGAAAGTATAAAAAACTTGGACATCTTGGTGTACAAATATTGATGAATCATATCCGAGAAAATTATTGGATACTAGGAAAACTGTAAAACGATTCTCTCTCTCTCTCCCCCCTCCTCATCTGACTGGTAGTCTCATACGATTTACTATAACCCAAACAGAGCTATAAATGACTTCTTTACCTGAAGATAGAGTAAGGGAAGCTTCGAAATACTAGGTTACTCGTATAGATCTTGCCGAATCGTTATATTTGAGAGACGGTACAAAATCCTGGATAGTCCAGTACGCTTGCGCAAAATATCACGCGATTACATGGAATTAATACTATATCTAACAGCAGAAGCCTTTTTTCAAACCTTGAGGACATTTATAGCTCGTCGAGGAAAACCGTCGATTCTGTATTCAGATAACGGAAGTAATTTGGTTGAGGCTCACTGTGAACTTAGCAAATTGAATTGGCAAAAATATAGAGTCTGAATCTACACTAAAGAACGTAACATGGAAGTTCATACCTCAATCGTCATCTAGGTGGGACGGATGGTGGGAGTGGTCGATTGATACGATGAAGCAAAATCTGTGTAAAGTTTTAGGCGACGCTATATTAAATTACTGAGAGTGGAACACAGTTTTGTGAGTGATATCGAGAGACTTATCAACTAAGGCAGATTTTGTCTTCACTGCGCATACTTGTGACGCATATTATGTTATATGACGTCGTGGGTTTCGTTGCTTTTGGCATTTATGTTCACGTAGCTTTTTGAAAATTGTTATATTTATTTATTTATTCTTTGTAGCAGAATGGGGCGTTTGGTGATTGTTTTTCTTATATGTTCATTTGTTTTAGAGGTAGAATTACGACTCTGTTTTGAATTAATAATTTAATGATATCTGATTTTATACGCATTCTTCTAAACAATATTTTTAACAAAACACTCCAAATTTTTATAACAGCATATATAGTATCGATAAATTTTCTCTTCAAAATATCCATACTTATTTCTCAAAACTCAAAAACATGTGTCCCGAAGTATTCTTTTAAATTCTGATTCCACATAGTTTGTTTAACCCCTCTCCTTCCCCATCTTTATTTTCTTTTGCAGTTTCGTAACCAGTCAGAACTGATGCTGAGAATAAGAAAAGCCTATGTCCTAATTTGTCCTTTATTCGAGCATCATTTTCGTCCGCTTCGCATCTATTATTATTATTATTTTCTAATTTCGAATAAATCAAAAGCCTTCTTTTTTTTTTTTTTTTTAATTTTCTTTACATCAAAGTCTTTTTATATTTTAATAATTTTTTTGCATGTTTTTTCGGGCAAGATCTCAAACGATACGTTACAATATTACAATTTCTACACCATCTGAGTTATCTAGGTGATTTTAAGAATATTGAATTTTTTTCTAAAGTTTAATATTAACTTTTTTTCAAAGTTATAGTTGGTTTCGTCCAAATGTAATTGGTTCCATCCAAACAATACAGTATTTGCCAGTTATACGGAATTAACATTTGGCCTTCTTAAAAAAAAAGAACGGAGGGGAAAAAATTAATTAGGGAAATTTATACAACAGTTATTGAATTTAGTTTTTAGTTATTTTTTTTTCCTCCTCCGCTTTCTTTCCAATAACCATTCGGCTGCTGATACTAGCTCTAGCATGTTAAGTCACACGGCGTCTATGATGCCAGTCTTTTTCACCCCAAATATTATTTATATGATTTGTTTATTTGCTCTGAAAATACACACTAAAATGCTTTTACAAAATTTTTATTGGGTTTTATTCTAAGAGTCATTAGCGCGAAGGACGAATTATCCAGCTAATTTGAAGTAAAACTTTTGAGAAACATGACGAACGACGAGTAAATACGAAAAAACAAAACAAAATGACCGCGTTATATCGAATTAGCGTTATTCAGAGTGACCTCCAATGAGCACTTACTGTAAGCCGAATGATGAAACGACGCACATTTAAGAGATTGAAATTTGATAAAATTTGAAATTCGGGGATTCCCCTGATTTTATGTATTCCATGAAGAAAATAAAAGTAGTATTTTTTCTCCAAACATTTTATTTTTGCATATATAACATGTAATCTGTGTTCATTGAGGGCAACTTTAAATATCTAAATGCATATACACGTTAAATAGAAGAAATGAAGTATTATATGAAGATACAACGCTTTGAATTGTGAAATTATGTTGAAAGTGAAAGCAAAATAAGTTTTTTCAAACTGTGTGTGCCAAAATGTCGGATCGAAGCCGTCTTGCTTGATACCTTTCCGTAGGAGGATTACAGGTGTACGTTTTTTAAACACTTGATAAACGTTAACATTTCACGACGCTTAAAGAAGCCTGAAATTAGTAAAGAGAAGTTAAAGTGTCATATTTTGTAAAAGGTTAGTAGAGAAGGATTTACTTATTGTTAGTGGCTCGAAGGAAATAAGATTTTAGGCATAAGTTTCCTTTTGATTTTCTTTTTATATATTTAGCTTGCGACAAGAGCAGTTAAAAATAATTTTCCAATGATTTAAACATGAAAATGTTGATTTTTTTTTTTTTTTGCTTTTATTGATCTATATTAAGCAAAATTAAGTCTTTGTAGGAACTAAAAAAATATAACAATTTTTAATAAGTAAAATAATAAAAGCAGCTTTCGGAATGAAATTTTTGGTTTTAATATCTAGTATATCACATTTTTGATATTTTATTTAGTTAATAATTTTCACTTATAATCATGGCTTATCTCAATCAAGGCCTTTTGCCTATCAAGAAAACTTGAAACCAGTTTCAAGTTTTATTTTTAAGCTAACTCTATATTTTCAAATTAAAACCTAGATTTTAGTTTAGTTTAGTTTTCATTAACGTCGCACTAGAAGCAACACGAGGGCTGTTGGCGACGGACTTCGTAATTTTAAACCACGATCAAGTGACGAGGACGACACCTGAGTTGGCACCCTCCTCTCCTAACATCCACACCACACCAACGGGAGGACTTTGTGCCCCGACAGATTTAACGTGCATCAACCCCGGCTACAAGGAGGGTCTTTGGCGGCCAAGGATCGAACAGGGAATTATTTAGCATTTTAATCCACATGACATATAAATGACTGCTTAAAAATATTTTTTTTTTTGGCTTAAACATTTACACAATAAATAACAGCAATTCAAAATAAACTCTTTCTCAAGATAATTCATTTTGGCATTCACATATTTCGAATAAAAATTTTAATAATAGTAGATAGTGTTTTTTTGTTCGCATAGCAAATAATTACATTCTCAAGATAATTCGTTTTCAACAAACTCATTCAAAAAACAAACATTTTAAAAATTGCAAACGATTTTTTAAATTTAAAGGGTGCACAATACTTTTTCGAGAACATTCTATTATTTTTATACGCTAAACGAACTAAAGTGTTAATACTAGCACTGTTGCAGATACGATAGAAAAATTGACACACAAGCGAAATTGCATATTATCAAAAGTGATTGGGTAAATAGAAATCCGCACGTGTGAAGAAAACATGTTGAATCATCGGTTGTGACGTTCGTTGAGAAATAAATATGCAAAGAGTCTGAATTAAAATTGTTGTATTTTGTTTAGGGAAGGTAATGTAGAACAAACTAGAAAATTCAGTGTTATCTTCAGGTCGAGCATCAACAGCAGAGAAGAGCGAGAGAACACAAAGGTAAGATTTAGAGTTATATATTAATAAAGGCAAGTATTATATAAATTGATTACATATACTTTGCACTTAAATTACTTTTTTTTTTTACAAAAATGCATGCTTTTAATGCTTGTTTTAAAAATCAAAACATCTCAATGTCTTCTGCTCCTGCTGAGGGTCATAAATTGTAAGACAATTGCGAAAAGAGTAAAACGCATATATCATTAATTTTCGTATGAATAATCAGTGTGTGATTCTTTTGTTATATCAATAACATTTGTTATGATTAAGTATTGTTGTCTGTTACACAAATTTATCCGTTCATACAGCGCCGCCAATTTTTAATTTAACGTAGATAATCTTTTTATATTCTCTCTAAGCAGATTATAAGGCACGTGCAGAGTAATATAATACTTTAATCACTAAAAAGAACACCGATCGTTATTCGAATTTTTCTTTTTTATTCCCCAGCAATGAAGACAGATGTTTGTATGACGTCAGCTACGAGAACTATATAAAAAAAAAATGGCGGGAAGGCACCAATTCGGATTAGATTCATTCACATCAGAGGTAAGAGAACTCGTATTCAAAGCACTATGATTTTGAAGGTCGTAACATTGGAAGACGCAGGGGAAGCTTTTTGTTATTATCGCATTTTTTTTGTTCTTGTTTTTTTGGATAATCTTGTCTGTATCCGGTTGCGTAAGACATTACAGAGAATCATTTGTTTAAGTATCCTTGCTTAATTTTAAATAATTCATAAAAACCGGTATGAAGTCTTATTTAAATAAGCTCATATATTGTGGTTGGTGTGTTAGGAATTAATTTTTGAGGTTTGTTTTTCAAAGTATGCGACGCTCTTATATCTGATGTTGCACCATTTGGTAACGCTTGTGAATAGTAAGTGAATGTTTTTATTAGAAAGTGCATCGAGTTTGAAACTTACAAATGATAATAAATTTCATAATTAGTTGACATATAATTTTAATTAATAATTTCAGAACTAGATGTTAAATAATTAATCAAAAATAGTATGTGTAAAATAATTAGTTTTAATATTTATTTATTATGGAAAATGATTAATTAATTATTAAACATACTAAAATATTTCCACAATACATTGTACATTATTTTATATATTTTCCTCCACATAATCATTGAGTCTGTGTAGCACACTATTTTAATGTTTTGCATTTACTTGTATATGCCACTATAATTGTAACAATTTGTGAAATATAAGTTATAAAATATTATTGCATTTGCTTCGAATTGTCAAAAATGTCAATAATTAGTTCTTCAGTTTCTTTATGATTAAGTACAAAACAAAATTGTTGTTTATATTATTGCAATATTTGCCACTTTTCTTTAAAAAATTGTTGAAATTAAGTTTTTTTTTTTTTTTCCTTCTTCTAACATTAATTTTTTACATTTCAAATTTTTCACGTGCAAAGAAACTGTGAATAGTTATTGATAATATTTCTTTTCATCGAACTGTTAACACCTTTACATTTGGATTTTAATATTACAATGAATTTTCATTATAACATTAAAGTGCTATAGTGAGTCTTCAAATGCATTTTAATTCTTATTACTGACGTAAAATCAAAAGTATTGCTTGAATTGTGAAAAATGGTGTAGTAAATGTTATTTATGTATTAAAATTTCAATTGATAAATTAGAGCATTATTTAATTAATCTTAAACTGACTGCAAATGTTCTTCATTTCTTGGATATTTGCTTATCCTGGACTCTTGGATAAAAAAAATGATTCTCTTAGCTGGATTCTGGAAAATCCTGAAATGTATCATAATTCCTTTTAAAACTAATTAGTTTTGAATGGAGCTGGATATACTATTGCGTTTATCTAGAAACTTTTGTAGAATTTATTTATTCTTCCTAATAAATTAAATCTTATTCAAGTAAAAAATACCTATTAAAATATACTTTTGTATTCTTCAAAATATTTTCTTGCAAATAAAAAAAAATGTTGTATTTGTATTGTAATGTTTAGAATGAAAAAGCTCATGATTTCTTATAAAATTAAGAAAAAATAAATGAAAACTCTCTACCAATAAGAACATAAATAAATGTAATCAACACACGAGATTACCGAGAAAATGTATAGAACGATTTAAAAGAGAAGTAATTCTATCGTTTAATTTTTACATATCTCGATCAAGAAAAGTTTACTACGGTCAATAATCCTCTCAAATTTTGTTAAAAATGTATAGCATTGTTTTATTTTAAAAAACGTTATAAATTAATTGGTACTTACCCACTTAATTACTGTAGTTGTTTTAGATTAAGTTAATGAACAAAAAACACACAAAATTTAATTTTTGAAAAGTTTGAAATTTTTGAAAATTTTAAGTTAGTCAAAATTCTTGCGAGATTTGTAGTCTCGCAAGAATTTTGGATGACTGATACTACTTAAGTATTTTCACACCCACGCAACTATCTAAAGTAAATATTGATTTTTAGTGTTACCCACGATATGACTGAAGTGGAAACTGAACGAGGTTTCTTTTTGTTATTCTTTTTTACAATTATTTCTCAGCTATTCGGAAAGTGCAGAGCTATCCTTTATTGTGGGAAAGAGTATGCTATTTAAACAAATAGTGTATTATATTTCAAACCATTATTTATGAATTTATAATTGTATTTTTTGAAAGATGTAAAATAATAACAATCGGGAAACCCAGATCTATTTAAGGATTTGCATGAAAATTAAGAACGAAGAAACGGAATGCAATACGTTCTTGTAAAATTATTTCAACGCACAAATTGTATGAAATAACCAATTGTATATTATAGGTAAATAAATAGATCATTCCGAGAACTAGTATTGCTCTGTTAAACTATCAAATTTAATAAACACGCGCAATTAATGGACTTATGGATTAAAAAATTAGCATATAAATCAAATTTGCATTTCACCATAGGTTTTAAAGGTTAAACAAGAAAAATAACAGTTACAGTAAAATTACAAAAAAGCTGTTATAATTGGTATAATTTTAAATATTGGTATAATTTTTATTGAAATCAGTAAAAAAGAATTTATGGAGATAATTAATTCGTTAAGAAGAAAAATTTCTCATGTTGAAATTCATTTTTAAAATGGTTAGGGAATATTTATTTCATGATATACTTCATATAATTAGAACTTTTTTCTTAATAAAAACAATTACCTTTAAACTTACTGAATAACATCAGTAATATTTCTGTCGATTTTAAGTCAATACAAATCGTTCGTGTTTTTTTTTTAACCGAATGAAATGTTAAATGTAATTTATGAAAATTCAAGAAATTCTCTGGAAAAAAAAAAAGAGATTATTTGATTTATCACATGGTAGTAAGATTTCAATAAAGCTATCCAAATTATTTTCTGTACGTAAAGTAAATATAGATTTAATATTTATTATTAATGATTTATAAAATACACATATTAACATTGTTAACGATGCAAAAACAATATTTAAAGGAATGTTTGGTGTAGGGACTAAATTACACCAAATCATAACAAGAAAATAAAATTACACCAAATCATA
>BMAW01014786.1:221853-241791 GCA_019974015.1 Nephila pilipes
AAATTACACCAAATCATAACAAGAAAATAAAATTACACCAAATCATAACAAGAAAATATTTTTCAATGCTTAATTAATTACCAAAAATTTCTAAAAATTAAAAAAGAATAGCCAGTTGTCACAAAGTTGCCTAAGTCATTATTTTGTGACTTAGTTCGCATTTATAATAATCTTTACTTGCCTTTTCTTTGCAGGTAGTTTATATGTAGAAAAAAAATTAAATTTTAACTTGTTTTCTATATATTTTGTGGACATTATGAGTAGAAAAATAATTAAATTTTTAACCAGTTCAATATATAAATTTCGCACTCTATATGTAGAAAAATAATTAAATTTTTAACCAGTTTTAAATTTCGCACATTTCTTAACCTATTTCTGTAAAATTAACAACTGTTTGAAAAATAATCGCCACTTGCGATTAATTGAAGTACAAACTCAGCGTATTTGATTTCGCTGTTGAATACACTTCGCTGCAAGTTGATAAAAATGACTTTCTTTTTTCGTATTAGTTATTTATAATATTACATATTTCTTTTCATTGAAACTTGTGAATATTTAGAATATTTATTGTCACTATCGCATTAAATAGGCGCGAAACTTTGTTTTCGAATTTAAAACATAAGTAGAAATATTTCATATTTATTAAGAAAATTTATTAATCATTATAGTCTTTACGTACGATTGATAATATTTCATTGTAGTCTATAGTCTGTTACGGATTAAAATGTAAATATCAAATAACTGTATTCAGCAGCAAATATATGCATGTTTATTATTCGGTACCATGTGAAAATAGTCCAAGACTGAACAGTCCGATAAAATAGTCTATTCTTAAATAGCTCGAGATTAAATAGTCCTGAAGAAATAGCTCAATCTATTTATAATCCAAAGTAAAAATCAAACTTGTACGTTGGAAAATGCGCGTGATATGTCTTCCTATACTTTGGTAAAATGAAGGTAACTTTGCAACAATTGCAACGTTGCATCAATAATTAGAGAACGTTATAGTAACAAACCAATCATGCAACGTTAGTCGAAAATAATGCTTCAACGGAACATTTTGACATTTTTTGTGGTATTTCACATAACCTTGAAATGTAATTTTCTTAAACCACTTGGCAGCAAGGAAAAATTTAAAATATTTGTAAATAATTCCTATATCGCATTTATAATTTCTTATTATGAATAATAAATTTAAATAGGCTTCATTACTTCTTCCGGGCTGTTTTGTCGGGACTGGTTTTATCTTGATGGTGGGCTTAAGGGGTCTCGACATTATTAAAATATTTCTATTTATTTTGAGAACATTGTTAAGAATTTGAATACATGTTTGAGAACAGTATTTCTATTACTTTAGTAACTAATTGTTCAAATCATGTTGTTAAACTGTAAAGAAATGGCTTTATGACCAAATGATTTATTTCATAATTTTTTTTTCTTTATCCAAATTCTACAACAGGTTTTTTAGAAACGGTAGCTAACGCAATGAATAAATAACTCCACGTTAATAAAGTAATTTTCATTTATATTTAATCCAAACTCCTTTAAATCAGTATCGTCATTTATTTATACTGATAAATCAGTATCGTAATTTAGCACAGACCTTCCAGAAGAGATCCAAAAATTTTATTCATAAAGCATAAAAATATATATTACATTAAGAATATTAATTACTGATGTAACATTTTAATAACTGCAAAGCTGACAAAGCGTAAGCAACATTCCCTTTTGAAAAATGTCTTTTCCAGCTCATAAATACCCGAAGTAATGTTGTCGTTTCTGTTGTTACTAGTTCATAGTTAAATTGTAAGTTAAAGTCGAGATTATAAGACACAGAAGTACATTTTATCTCGGAACTAAGTTTTGTAATTTTTTAAAAATAACTTTTTAATGCTGTACCTGCGTCATTATTTGACAGTAGAGAGTAAATGTTTTGCTAGACACTTCCACATTCTGTAAAAAACACTGTTATCAAAATAATCACGATGAGAAAAACCTTGAAACAGAAATGAAATAAAATTTATCTGTAGACAAAAAAAAACTTAATAAAACTACTGTCTCGGATGAATTATATAAATTTTGCTTAACACCGGAGAAAGACAAAATGATTAACACCCATCTTTATTATTCTGCATAATTAAATCCGTTGAAATAGTATCTTATGAATGAAAGACATGTTAGTTACATAATGTCTTAGTTACATAATTCTGGTGTCTTTAATAAGGTTTTGCGTTTTCAGAATTTCTCGGAATATTCGACTTTAGTATAAAAAGAGACTTTGTCAACTTTTCCTTTGAAAATCACCGATTTTTATTAAATGAAAAACAAACGAAAAATTTCATTAGTGAATTTATTTTTATTTTATTAAATTCTTTGAATGTACCTGAGTTGAAGAGCTGGACATCTAATAAGGTCCTTAATAAAATGTTTCAGTTTCATTAAGTCGTGAGAGTTTTTTTTTTTAAAGATTTTAAAAGCCCGTGATAAAATATTTAAAATTGTACCAGGAATTCACGATATTTTTCATCGTGGGGATATTAATAAGACAGAAACACGTTTTTAATATAAAAGATTGTTTTTACAAAACAGCTTTTTTTTTGCCGAAATTTTATTTATGATTAAATGGTGTACTATTCAATTATCCGTCAGAGAATTGTTGAAAAAAATGACTGAATAAATTGTTCTTGAATACTTACTTTTGGTTAAAAGAAAAGATAGTCTTCTAGTATGATATTAATTAGACAAATATTAACAAATTTTGCAGACATCTATATTGGGACGTTTTTCACTAATTATCAATATCATGATTTACGTAATGAATAAAGCAATTTGATTACATGCAATTAGAGATTCATTTTGTTTTGTTTTGTTTTACATGATTCAGTTTCATATGTTAATTTTATTATGAAAAGCTAAATAGAGCAAAGTGTGGTAAGACCTGTTATCATAACTTAATTGATGAATAATTCTATACTACCTGGAAAAATGCAGCAAATAATGACAGCATTAATGGCACACATTATAGCTATTGAAAACTGCTATAAGTTTCATAAAATTTACCGTTCACTGACCACTAATTAGAGATCATTGAAAAAATCTGTTGCATGACTCATTTCGGTTGATTTTCATCCTTTTTCTTTTTCTTCCTGATTAGGTCAGGTATCCACTTGAAAGAATTGAAATAAAATATTCCTGCAGGGGTTGGTAAAGGTTTGTTACCTTGAACTTGTCACTCCAACACGGGTACCCGGTTTTACCCCACAGGATTAGTCACACTAAACATGGCGTCATCTTAAACGATAGTAACTTACAGATCGGCAAAACCTAGCGGAAATAACCTCTTCCAACATTGTGTCTATTTTCTTGAATATAAAACAAAGATGTTACTAAGTAGTTTGTGTGAAGGGTGACCTTTCAAACAGTTTTTTTCATTTTCGAAAAACTAGGGAAGATAGCGAGAAAATATTGTTCTCAGGCGGGACCTTGCAATTAATTGATGGGCACCGACAACTCATTTAAGACATGGCCTATAAGCTCTATTTCATACGTAAACCGAAAGTTTGCTGCAGCTGCTGATGAAAAAGAGGTGGATATCCGGTTTTACCCCACCTTTCCCTATGTAATTTTATACCACGACAAAGCTCATAATGGAATAACGTTCAAAGAGATCATTTTATCACAGTCAACAATTAAAATTGATTTCCATTATTTAAGTAACTTTTAAATTAATTTTCTTTATATTATGTATGTTACATAACACATAAATATGCACACAGTAATATAAAGTTCAATTTTTAATAAATCTTTCATCCGTTTTTTCCCCCCCGATGAAGTAATCTAAGTCATTGGTCGCATTCTTTTTCTCTCGTTAACCAAATACCAGTAACAGAATTTGCAGAGATAAGCAAGATAGTCTGAATAATTTTTTAAAACTCTTTATTATTATTTATTTATTAGTTATTTAGCAGGGAAGTACGAGTATAGATTTTGATAAAAGTTTTAGTTTTTTTTAGTTTAATTTATATTTTATTTTCAAAACTTTTTTAATGAAAAAAGTACGGAATTCTTGTGCAGCGCCAGATGTTTTATTGAACTTAAAAAAAAAAAAATCTGAGTTGTGATTTTAAACGGCTTTACACCTTTTTTATTTTTAAAATATTTTTTGACCGTTTTGTGTAAGAGTTGAGCGAGTATATGTGTGCATAAAGATGCTACAATTTCATCTTTTTCCAATCAAGAATGCCTCATTAGCTTTGATTTAATTATTTTTTTTAGTTTCATCTTGGAACTCATGATCTATTAACAGAAGTTTTAGAAAAACACTAAATGCTAATAAATCATGAACTTAAGATTTTTCAAAACGGATTTAAATGGGGCGGATTCCTTTACTTCATTAACTGTATTAATCTAGAATATAGAGAGATATAAAATACATTTTTAGCTACTCAAAGGGATATTGTTTTAGGTGGGGCATTTTGGTATACCGGATCACTTTTCAATTCTTTGCCGTTTGCTTCAATTTTAATTACATTTAGCTGATATAATATTCAGTTTAATAATTTATCATTTGCTTTATTTTTTAATTACATTCAGATTAAATATATTCAATTAAACAATTTATCGTTTCAATTCATTTTAATATCGGAAAAGTTTACTATTTTCCATTTATCGATATTTCATCGTTTACTTTATTTCTTATATTTATTTGAGTAATTTAATAATAATTATAAATAAAAGTGCACCTTAGGTGACTAAATCTGTTCTTTGAAAAATTTTGCATAGAATATTTTTTTAAAATTTATTTTTAATTTTCCTTCATTTTAATTTAGTTCATTACTTTTATTTCTAATATGAATGTCAATATTATTAAGAATATCTGTTTTAAGTTACTATGCATAAATGTAATAAAATTAAAATTAAACAATTTTAAACGATTTTTCATTATTTCATACAGTTTATACAGAACAAAACGGCAATAACTCACCCGAAGAAATTAAAATTGCTGTATGCATACAAAAATCAATATTATTCCCAAGGCGATAAATCATTTTATTCTATGAAGAATTTTTTTCCAGTTTTTTTTTTTTTTTTTTTTTTTTTTTATTAATTTTCAGTTATTAGTATAATTTTATCTTTCTTTTTCCTTCAAAAACAGTATTATTTATTTTTTTTAAAGAAAACCTATGATAAGGAGGTTTAAAAATATTTATTCCAGTTTCGTCATTAAAAAGAACTTGAAAATTAATTTTTATTAGGTTGTCCAGAATCCCAGGCCAGATTTTAAATGTCTAAAATTTCTAACTTTTTTTTTTTACGAATTATATATTTTTAGACTAGGTGTAAAAACATATGTTTTATCAGATTAATACCATTACAATCATATATTGTCATTGCTAAAATTATAAACTGCAAAATTGCGATGTCTAAGCATTATCAGTTATGACTTTCACTAGGGAAAGTAATCACATGTTAGAGTTCAGATAATCGGTATATTGTGGAAATTAAGCATACAAAGAGGACCTTTGATTTCCAGTGATGTAATATCAGATTACAGGTTTTGTTTCTGTGATTCCGTTATCCTCTAATTTCAGCAATTTGTATCACTAAACAATAATCTCGATTATTAACTAAAGCACTTGCTTGAAAATATTATTTTGAAACACATTTTCGTTGTTATGTGATTTTTTGAAGTGGGTTTAAACTCGAATAAATAATTTACATTTCTTTTTTCAGTTCCGATTTCTCAATCAAATATTTCCACTGGAATTGTGTTGTTCAAGACTGTTTCCAATGTCAAAGTGGATAATAAAATATGTGATACAATGCAACTACATAACTTTTATATCGCTTGTATTTTAGTATCAGCAGATGCGTAAACATTAAGTCTTAGCTTTTGAAATTTTATTCAAAGGAACTTCTTGAGAAATCCAATACTTCTGTATTAAATTAATCGTTATCTGAAACAGGTAATCATTTTTTTTTTGTTTGTTAAAATTGTGGTGTTTTGTTTTATCTGTTTTAATTGGAAATTAAAATTATGGAAATGTAAAAAAATTAAATTGTGCAAATGTAAGGGACAGACCATGGGTAAATTTTCTTTGCAGATATTCTATCTAAAATTGACTAGTAATATGAAATTTTTATAATAATAAAGTACCTTACAATTTCGTAAAAATGGATATCAGTAATGTAATTTAAAATATTTTCAGTACCTTTAATAATTTAATAATCTAGGGCTGAAATAATTCACCTGCGAGTAAACGTGTGTAAGACGATTCAAAGAAAGGAATCGTGTTTTAAACGAAACTATTATTATTCGCTAATAAATTACTTTTAAAAAATGTAAAAAGGTTATCTATCGTATACTTTTCGTCAGTATTTTGTCGTAATCATGATTATTAATCTCTCATTTTCCTCTGGTATGCATTTTAAATCAAGATCCCCCCCTCCCGCATGTAACGAATATTGTATTGGTATACTTAAAATAATAAAATTTATATTTCTGTGTAATTAATTCGTAGCAAAAAAAAAAAAAAAAAAAAAAAAAAAATTAAGGCCTTATTTTTTTTTCTCTTATTCTAACGAAGTTTTAAAATTTATATAAAATTTTTGTATGTGTTTTTCATTTTTAAGCCGTTTATTCGTCTTTCTCATTCTGTATTCCAAAAGGCCAGACCCAATATCATTATCCAAGTTTAACTATAATGCTTATATATATACGCAATTTGATGATCGTTGTGAAAGAGAGTTTGGCCGTGAATGAGCTTTGAAAAAACAAATCATTTAGAAATTCTTACTTAGAATATTGAGAAGTTTAAAATATATCGTTACTGCTCTAAATGTCAAATAGTTAAAAACAGTTTTTTTAGAAACATGTATGTAGTGAAAATAATGGGTAACACCTATGAATGAAGTAAAATAATATGTAAGAATTACACTATCAAACACTAGTCTTTCAATGGTCAAATTAACAAATCGCTGCAATATTCTGCGAGTTTAGGAACGAATGTTTATGTTTCAAAACATTGGGTGTCAATTAAAAAATATTTTCCCTTGTACTTAATAAAGTAACGAAAGAAACTGACGGTTTAAACTATTATTTCTTGAAATGAAATTTTATTCATTATGAAGTCAGATGTGAACAACATCTGACTTCACTGTACAAAAATTGAACTTTATATATTTTGTGCCAGATTAAATTTTAGATTTGGTTTAGTTTAATTAACATCGCATTACAAGCAATATGAGTCTTATTGACGACGGACCTCGTTATTTTTATCCTCCTGAGGACTCATCTTTGACATCTAGCTGGCTCATCTTTGTAACTTCCACGCCACGCCATTGGGAGGTTTAGTTTAGTTTTTATTAACGCCGCACTAGAAGCAACACGAGGGCTATTGGCGACGGACCTCGTAATTTTGAACCTCGGTCAAGTGACGAGGACGACACCTGAGCTGATACCCTCCTCTCCTAACATCCACGCCACGCCAACGGGAGGACTTTGGGCCCCGACAGATTTAACGTGCATCAGTCCTGGTTACACGGGGGGGAGGGGGTCTTTGGTTGCCAAGGAACAAACCCGCGACGGAACGAAAACCTCCGGTCATGAATTTGAAACCATGACCACTAGGCTACCGCGGCCACATACCATCGGGAGGACTTCGACCTTCAACAGATTTAACGTGCCCCTGCTACACGGTGGGTTTTTAGTGACATCAAGGCTCGAACCCACAACCTCTGGCCGTGAGTTCGACACCATGATCATTGGGCTACCATGTCCGTTAAATTTCTGAAGTCCTGCTGTTAAGAAAATAAACACCTCTCCCTTTCACATCTTTTAAAATGTTTCCAAAAAATTTAATTATATTATTACAAAAATAATTTTAGGAATAATAAAATTTTTTTAAATTATTATAATTGAAAATTGCATTAATATTATTGTTAAAATTGTTTATTATTGCTATTATTATTACAAAATTTCTATTGACATTAGACTTATTAATTATTTTTTATTAAAACTATTATAGTGATTTATTGTTATTATTAAAATTATTCTTAAATATTAGCTTAAGAATTATTTTATTATTGTTAAAAATTATTTTGTTATTAATATTATGAGTTTTTTTTATTTTTAAATTATTTATTATTATAAATTGTAAATAAAAAAGTTTTTTTTTTTTTTTAATTATTATTATCCAGTATTATGTATCAAAAAGTTAAGAATAAAATTCCAACTTCGTTCCTGCTCTTGTTAGTTATTTCCGGTTGACCAATCATGAAGAAAGACCGACAATAGTTACATTTCTGGGCGTAAACCCCTACTCACAATGGTTGTAGCAAAGCCCCGAATTGTAACGAGTTTTTCTTCCTTTTTCGATCCCCGAATCTGGCAGTTATCGATTGGAAAAGGGAAGGGTGAGGGCGAAGGGGTGTTGGAAGAATACACATTCATGAAGTGAGTGGAGTGAGGAAGGCCAAAACCACGCGTGTTAGAGTAAAACGTGGTGTGAATGCCAGTGCTCTTTTTCTACTATCATCGTTGTTATTTCCGCTTCTACAGTTCCAATACTTGAAAGGGTTCTCAGCAAATTATATTCAGCCTATTTGATTCTGAAGGCAGTTAAGTGACATTCACCATTAAGTGGTTTTATAGCAGTTTTTCTTTTTATAATTAATTCATCGGCAAGGCGCACAGAGAAGAAAACCCTACGTATTAATTCAAAGGGATTATTAGAGGTAAGAGTGTTTTTTATTTGCAAATGTATTAGGCCTCTCTTGCACCTCTCTATCTTTTACGTATATAGGTACTTCTTAGAAGAACCAGGATGTACAGATTAGTATTGTTTTATCTTATTTTTTCATGTATTTCATTGGGAATAAAAATTTAAGTCAAAAAATATGTAGCATTTGAAACAAAAATTGAATTATATCAGTGTCTTTAAGATTCTTTTTATGCTTTTTATTATTATTTTTATGTCATTCCTTTTTATTCATGCCTGAAAACCACGCGGTTTCCAGTATTTGTACAGTAGTTCTGAAATAATTGATCTTGGAAAAGTTATAGGCTGGAATTACTGCTTCTTTTATTATGTTTGCATTACTCAGTGGTTGGGAATATTAGTAAGTTAAAAAATTATCTCATAGTGTTTCTTCACTATTATATGAATGTTACATGACTCAATTTTAATTTAATTCAGAATTATACATTTCCTTGAGTTAATTATGTATAAATAAAAAAATAAAATTCCCATAAAAGTGATGTTCAGATTTACTGTGTATGTTGAGCATGCATATAAGAAATAATTGCAAGTGAAGTGTATTAAAGGCATCATCCAGTGATTTAAGGTGAATGATTTAAGGGTTACATGAGCGTAATTTTTCACTTTGACACGAACAGGATTCCATCTCCATATATGATTATTTCATTATTATTTTTATTTATGAATGGATATATTTCTATCATTGATTATTGAAATGAACATCAGAGGTGTCTTAACATTTTTTATTGAATAGTTTCTTTCATATAAATATAGCTATTAATTAAGATGTCATGAAGTTTAATAAATAGATATAGAAGGGATGTGTGGAGTAATTTTAATTACTATTAAGAAATAACCGAGATATCTGGATAAAATGTATATTCTGCATATGCACTGATCCTCTTATGTACATAATGATGTGTAAATGACAGTTTTTAATGCTGATTTAAGAAGCCGTAGGTTGAGTTAACCTGCAGTATTGTTAAAGTGTTAGTTACGACTAAAAGAATCGAGATAAGTTTTATTTATATTTCTTAAGACTTCTCTCTTCATAATCACCTTCCAGAATTATACATTTCTTCCAGTGTTTTTGACATTATCGAGAAACGCTGACTGTCAACGTTTCCGTCATGGTAAAATTTGGCAGTTTGAACTCTTTACCTTCTCCAAATTGTAGATTACTTCCATTTACGGCAAATCAACATTAATTAATAGTTGTACCTTACAACATTATATACACAAGGATCAGTGAATATATCGAATAAACTTTATCCAGATAAACTCAGTTATTTTTCTGTAATAAAGACTTTTCTACACTCCTTCATAATGTCCCTATCATGTGTTATTAGAATGCTATTAACTTATAGTTCTTTTGAAATTGTCATGTGAGTGGTAATTGTTCAGTTTAATAGCTTAGGAAACTAGGGACACTAAATCTTATATTAATAATAATTATTATTAATGATAACAGTTAATCTGCCAAATGGACAATGGCATTATCTTAAAACAAAGATAGAGACAATTACATTTTAAATTGTTTCTTAAAAATTAAAATAACATTATTTTAATGAATATAAAATTCAGATAATAATCTATATGTGGTATCACTCCTTTTAAACCCCACAAAGCAGCTTTGTTTTTCCACGAAACTTAATTTGTTAAAAAAATATTTGCAGTTCTTTAGTTATTTGTATAGTGTTTAAATCTTAGGAGCATGCCAGGTACTCATCATGTTTGGGCACTCGCGGCCAGCGTTGCTTCCTTTGAATCGTGGGTTTGAGTCCAGATGTCGCTAAATACCCGACATACAATACACTTAATTGAACTGATGCATGTAAAATCTGTCGGGAATTCCAAGTCCTCCCTTTGGCATAGCGTATAATTTTGTAGAGGGAGGTGACAGCTGAAGTGTTATTCTCATCATTTGAACCGAAATTTAAGTTACGAGGTCCGTCGCTAATTGCATAACGTGGATTTCTGCTACACAGTGAGAGCCCTTAATTTGCCGCCCCTGTAAAAAATAATAATTCTCAATTGCATTGCACGCGTAAAATTAAATTACATACAGTTTAATATATTAAAACGAACGAATGACCTTTTAGTGAGGGAAATAGCAACGATTTGAAAGATTAAAAAAATAAACAAAACATTTATCTTATCACTCCTATATATTCGACGAATCCAAGAAAACAAATTTACATGATTTTACTGTAACACATTTGGGTACACATGAAACTGCCAACGTTTGAAATAAACAATATCAACACTGCACTGCTCTTCTAAATAACAAAATGTTGAAGAAATTGTGACCTGCTTACCTTCTCATCTATGAGTTATTCAAAGACGATAATTCAAAATAAGTGCACGAATTGTATTTATTGCTTGGCAACAGCGCATTGTAGTCGGTCGCTTCTGTTTTGAAACTCAAAAAGTGAAATTTATTTTCTAATTTTGAATAAAATATTTAACAAGCTACTTTATTTTGAACCATTTCCACTTGTATAATTGCCTTGAACTTCTGCATCAGTACCTGCATAGTCCCGATTACAATACAGTTATATGATCTAATAACCACGGTCTGATGCTGCACACAGGATAAGCCGGCTCGATTGCTTTCTACTACTTCGCACTTCTGAGCCTCCGAGGTCTTGGCCCCCTTTTCATACCCCAGACTACACCCCTGCCTGTCGCCAATAGCTCTCAGTTGCTTCAAAGTGCGATGTTAATAAAGAATCATTTATAAGCATGTCAGTTGAATTAAGTAAAAAAAATCCTCGTATATTGGTAAATTTTTGACTGGTTATATTCTTCATTCCTAATTTCATTATCTATATATAGCTAACTGCATTTGAGAAGCATATGTTTGAATACATATGTATTAAATTACGTACCAGAAATGAATATCTGTTATTTTAATTTAAATGCAAATTATCTGCTTAATAATTGTTCATAAATAGTTATTTTCCGACTGATAACAATTAGCAAAAAAAAATTTCAATCTCTTAATTTTCTTATAAATTATATATTTAATCTAAAATAATCTCTATTCAAAATCAATCACGTTTTTTCCCTCTGAGGTCCATACTGATGCCGGTTTCCGCAGTTATTTTACTTTTAAATTCCATGCACAATTTCAAATTTAATAATTAGAGAATGTTGTGCTGCCATAAAGATTTTCTCAAAAAATTTTCAAAACGAATTTTTACCATATTTTTTTACATAAATTATAAATACTTTTCATCGTGTATATATAATTACAAAAGCTTTTTAATGTTGTTTACAAATACGTTTTTTTTTTTTTTTTTTTTTTTTTTAAAAAAAAATCTGTAAAAAGCAAACGATGGCAACAGTGAAGCGCTGGAAACACGTAATTGCATCTGTTATGTAACCATGACGTCATATGAATGATTACGAATGGAATATTACTGTTATGAATGATTACGAATGGAATATATCAGAATATTCTATTTTATCAACAATATTTCGAACTCAATTTTAATTATATGAAAACAAAAATGCATCAGGATTCCGATAACATGCGTCTCAATAATACATACTGCTTTACACGCGTTTTACTATCACTTCTTCGATAAGTAATCGCTTGTGATATCACTCCTGTAGTTAGGAATAAGATAATTCACTACCGAAGCATTTCTGTTTGTAGCAGACTTCTAACCTAATTGCACATGTGTGAAGTGTGCACATGCCATGACGGTCGCGCTATTAGGAACTACCATTCGAATTCTTTTTTTTTATTATTTTTCGCGCCCTTTTTGAAGTGGTTACATAGGATTCCTGTCTTTCTGAAAACGGAACATTTAGGCGTTTTGAAGCAGTATCTAGGGATCACAAGACAGAATGCCTAAAAACTACAGGGTCATTAATAAATAGAGGTACATGTTTTAGTAAGGGGTAGGGCACACCAACATGGCTCAGAATTGTATAGCAACCTATGACCGGAAACATCATCGGAAAGTGATATCCCAGGTAAAAGAAATGAAAGGACACAGAACAATGATTACCAGAAATATTCGTTGAAATAAATATTACAAATGCAGTAGCAGATTATTCAATTTCAAAATTGTACAAGAGATATTTGAAACTTCCACCTTTACAAGGGATGTGCCTAGCACCGAAGGATTATGGATTGGCGGAAACTGTTAAAAACATCAAATTTTTGTAGAATATCCGCAGAAGCATGTACAATTCTTGCGACCAGATGCATTTAAGACTCGATAGATGTTTCACACGCAACAGCTGCGAATGTTTCCCGAAGAAAGAAATGCAGGCTGCTTATATCCGGTGAATTTGGAAATTAAACAACCGTTGAACCATAACCAATCCATCATTGATCAAATGACACACTTGCAGGGCACACGTGCGAGTCGCTAGTAGCCTGTCGCCTTCTAATGACTCGATTTTACGGTGGGCCTTTACATGTGTCTGCGTCACCCGTTCTCGAAGTAGCCGTTGAGCTGCTCATGTATTACCAACGGCCAATTCATACATGCATGTCTTTCAGCTCTTTGTTGCGAGTCCTTCCTTCCCGTAAAGTTTTACCTCTCTTTATGCATGGGATACTCTGTAGATCAATAGTCTCCAACCGGATCTACGCGAACCCCTGGAGGTACTCGAGAAGTCGTTAAGGGTAAGCAAATCCCAGGGAGTACTCGAAAGGTCTATTCGAACCCTAATGAATACCCGAGAGGCCGTTTGAGGATGCGCGAATAAAACTATAATTTTGGTGACCCAGCTAAAAAGAACAAACGAATAAAATACTAATTCAAAGATTTTTTACTCATATAATCAGTCGTAATATTGACCTGTCAAAGGGTTGACGTGATGTAGAAGTTAGGAGTGGAGGTGCCAGCTCAGAAGTCGACCTCGTCATTTGCCCGAGGTTCGTCACCAATGCCCTCGTGTTGCTTCTAGTGCGATGTTGATAAAACCTATCAACCTCCTGTCAAAAACATTTTCGACGTGTGTATGAAAGAGAGTTACGCGCGCTTCCACTACAACATCCAATACACCCATAAGAATAAATATTGAAGCATATTAAACGCAACTCAAAATTTGAAATAGTATTTATTTTCTTTTTAACTTAATTTTCCAAAATTTTATTATTAAATGCAGTCTCACATATCCATTATTTTTTCATTTTTACAATCTTGTGTTAGTTTGCTTGCTGTCTTCAAGAAGAAAAAAATTAATGAAAAACATAATCCATATTATTTAATTTAACATACACCTTTTTCAGAGAAATTTTTGCAATATTTAATGGGTAGAGAGAGAGAGGGTATCTGGAAGATTCGAGGTTAGGGTTCCGCTTAAGGGAACCGAGCCAGTTCGGGATGGGAATCGCGCTGTAGATGGTCCAATCAAAACGGGACTTATGGTCACATTAATTATATGTATATTCAGCTTATCAATGTAAATTACATATTAGAAACCCTACTTGAAAATTCATTTTGTTTAAATCATTTTCTGCTTTTACGATGCAATTTGTCTAGTACAGTTTCTGTTTTTAAATAGTACGACAACAAAGACAGGATTCTTTTCCCAATAGATAATTCTATTTCGTGTTAACAAATCAACAATTTTTTGGCACAATATTGTATTTCGTTATTGCAAATCTCTGAATCGTCCGAATCATTGTCATCGGGAATGCCTCGTCCGTGATAAGTGTATTAATTTTAAGATATTCTCTCCTGAATAAAACATTATCCATTCGGCAACATGTAAGAAAACAATATTTATATTTCATTTCTTACATAACTATTGTGTTATACAGTGTACAATTACTGTTTTGTCATCTAATCGTGCTTCGGTTTTAGATTCCATATGTAAGGCTACAATGTGACATATTTCTCATGCATTTAAAAAAAGAGGGGAAGCAGTTTTTTATAGCTTTTTTTGGGAAAAAATGCTTATTTATTCTTTTCTTTAAAGATTCTTTAAAAAAATTAAGAGTCTTCCAATTGCTATTCATTTACTGCAATAATTATATCAAGTATTTTTTTTTTATTATTATTTTGGCGCATTTAAACGAAAGTGGAAAAGCACAATTACATTAATGAGCAGGGCTGAAATAGCATTAACAATGAGAAAATGATTATGTAGACCTAACATGCTTAAAATTAATTTAAAATGTATTTTAAGAATTTTTAATCCGTTGGCACAGGAGCTGCGAAATTACTATTTTACTATTCATTATCTCTAATGTATTTAATTTGTCCAGAAACTGTCACTGCATCGAAAGAATACAATGCGAATATATTATGAACCAAAACATAGTAATTATACGTTGTTTGAGAAAGACGGAAAAAAATAGAATGGAATTACATACAGTGGCTCCAAAATTGAGTATACACCTCTCTTTCTTTACTTTAAAAACACAAGTGTGTAGTAAAATGTTTTATGTAAATGTATGTTTTAATACGGAATCATAAATCACTTCTCCGAAAAATGAACATTAAGTTAATATAATAATAAAATTATTATATTAACTTCATGTAAATTCTCTGACTAAATGACACAAATTGATGTTACAAAATTAAGTATACACTTAGCAGAAAGTGATCGCAGCCTCTGATAAATTAGCTACTACTATTTTATTAAAGTTTTTGCGTTTAATACTGACTTTGCATTTAGATCCTAATGTATAAATTTCTTGTAGAAATATTAATTTTTAATCTTTAAAATGGGTTCCAAAACGGAAACTGCAACTCAAGATAGAGAGCCGGTCGTTAAAATGTCTGAAGAAGGTAAATCTCTCGGGAAAAAAAAATGCAAAGGTAGTTCAGCGAAGTCATGGATGTGTTCAAAAATCATCAAAAAATAAAAAGAGTTGGAACACTTTAAAAATATTCCCGGAAGAGGACGAAAGGAGATCATGGATGACAGAACAAGTAGGAAGGTCTTACGAAAAATGACCGAAACTCCTAAGGTTAGTGCTCCAAAAATTGCTGCAACCACTTTTACGATACAATGACCTGTTTCTGCAGAAACAATTAGAAGATTACTCAGGAAAGCAGGCTTTAATGATCGTGTGTCCAAGAGAAAACCTTTCATTTCTAAGCGAAACCAGATGAAAATGCTTTCATTTGATGAAAATTATATTTCAAGGTGTCCAAACTTCTGGAATCAAGTTATATTTAGTGACGAGAGTAAATTTAATGTATTTGGAAGTGATAGATGATGCTATGTTTAGCGGAATCTGAACAGTGAGTTGCTTCCTAAAAGCACTGATCTTACTCTAAAGTATGGGAGTGGCTCTCTACTCGTATAGGGCTGTATATCTGCGAATGGTGTGGGAAGTTTAGTGTTTATAGATGGGATCATGGACAAAATTCAATTATTGAACATTCTAAAAAGAAATTTAAAACAAAGTGCTGAAAATTTGGGCTTAGGATCGAGTTTCAATTTTCAACACGATAATGATCCTCAGCATACAGCTAAAAGTGTTCAATTGCGGCTGTGGTACAACTGTAGAACGCAGTTGCACACTCCACCACGATCACTTAATCTCAACATTATTGAAAATGTATGGTCACAGTTTGAAAAATCTGTCCAAAGGCACTATATCACGAGTAAAGACCATTTAAAAACAATTTAAGAGAATCAATCAAGAGAAGAATTTAAATCACAAGTGAAACAACCCATAATCTGTTTAAATCAATGCCACACAGTCTGGAAGCCATCATTAATTCGAAAGGATGTGCAACCAATTATTAGTTTATCTTTTCATGCTTTCATTTAAAAGTAATGCCAGGTGTATACTCAATTTTGTGACTTAATATGTTGGAGTTTCTGCTTAAAAATTATATAATTAATTTATTAAACGGGTTTCCTACCTGTTTCCAAGTCTAGTATATTTCTTAAAATGTATTTTATCACTTAGACATATATTTATTTTATATAAATATTCAATATTACTTTTTTTTATACTCTTAATGTCTCGAAAAAGGAAGATGTATATTCAATTTTGGGAGCCACTGTATGTTATTTGGATCGTCTTTAAAAAAACATAATTTTGAAGGTGGTAAGTAGAATTCATCACACAACACACGCACATATATAATGCGGCCTGCAGGAATAAATTGCTTTCTCAAAGCTGCCTATGAAATTTTAAAATAGCGGATGGCCAATCAAAATTTATATCGGCCCTTTCCACCAATTTCCAGAATTCGAAAGAAATTTGTCTACTCCTGTTTATCATTTCTCCAAAATGAAGGTTATTTATCACGTAACGTTATACGAAACCTTCAAGTATCGCATAATAAGGTCACATTTCATCAACCTTCAGGATGTTTGTAATGTAATCGCTTAATTTAATGTCCGGATACTGACAACGTGACGATAAACATCGTGTTTATTTCCCAAAGTGGTAATTAATTACCAAAATTCTCCCGTTCTTATTTTCTTTGATAAATTGCCCGACGGGGTGACACGGAATGAACGAATCGACTGTTCTAACAAAAATGTGCGAGACTAATTAGTTATAGTTTTTCATTGAATATGCTGGCATTTTTGAGGGCGGGAAACATTTGCCATTATAATTTTTATTTGCGATCTTTTATGGTGTGAAAGGTACTGTTAAAGGGATTTACAAGAATTTTAAACATATGCGTTTTATATTCTTCTTTTTTGTTATGAAAAAAATGTTTATACATTTTAAGCCATGATTAGAAATTAGGTTGCATGAAATAGCGAATATTATTGAGTAAATTATTCACAAAAGATTAATACCGAACTTCCTTGAATTATTTGGCCTCGGTAGCCTAGTGGTCAGGGTTTCGGATTCGTGATTGGCGTTTTTCTTTCAGTCGTGGGTTCTATCCTTGTCTGCCAAAGACCCGGCGTGTAGCTGGGGCTGATGCACGTCAAATCTGTTGGGTCCCAAAGTTTTCCCGTTGACGTGGTGTGGAAGTTATGACAGAGGTGCGCCAGCTCAGATGTCGTCCTAGTCATTTGACAGAGGTTCAAAATTACGAGGTCCGTAGCCAATATATCCCTCGTGTTCCTTCTAATGTGACGTTAACAAAAACTAAACCAATCTATCATTGAATTATTTAGTTTATGTATTACAGTTACTATTATTGTTTTTACTATAATTATATCTTTCTTATTTTTGAAAGTCGAATCCACTACGCAACACATACGACGGTTATTATCTAACTTTGAGAGATATGAAACAAGCCGCCTGTACATTTACTTTTTTTTTATTTGCAATAAAGTTTACTCTCAGAGAATACAATAAATTTATAGGCACATTACTTCATTTCTATCATCTTTTGGTTACAAGTTGACTCGAAGTTGGGAGAGTTCGTTCTGATTCTTCACTTGCCGGTGCAATAGTGAGCAAGAGCTGTTCCCCTGTTGTGTTTTCTCTCTCCCCTTTCTCTTCATGTGATAATAAAAGCCTAGTGGTCATGATCGCGGACTCGCAGCCTGTTTTTGTTTTCGTCGTGGTGTGGGTTCGGGACCTAATGTCACAAAAAACCCACCGTGTAGTCTAGGTCCCAAGTCCTCTCTTTGGCGTGGCGTGGAAATTTGGAGAGGGAGGTGCCAGCTTAGGTGCGGTCTTCGTTACTTGACCGAGGTTCAAAATTGCGAGGCTCGTCGCCAATGATCCTTTTGTTGCTTCTCAGTGCAACGTTAATGAACAATCAATCAAATCACGAGAAAGACCTAGGCATTCAAGGATGTGAACTTGAGAGGCTGTATGGCATTTAAGGCATGTCGGAAAAGTCTTGTATCCAAATAACTGGTCATTTCTTCATGCAACATTTCAACATCGTTATGAACTGCCTTTGCATTGATTGATAGTTTATTATTGTTACACTGAGATGCAATATGAGGACTAATGGTAAAGCACATCGTAATTTTGAGCCTCGATGAAGTGACGAGGACTGCAATTTAGCTGGTACTCCACTTTTCAAACTTCCTCACCATACCCTTGTGAGGAATCAGAGCATCAGCCCCGTTACACGATGGACTTTAGTGGCATCAGGACTCGGACCCATGATTCGACGGAAACAACGCCGCCCGAATGATATAGTAGCCGAAGAATCTTGTTGTCATAGTCGAGAACCTGCGATCAGCTTTATATCGTTGAGTCACAGGTTCGAGTCCTTATTCCACTAAAGATCCATCGTGCAGTGGGGTTGATGCACGTTAAATCTGATCGAGGTTCCAATTCCTCCCATAGGCGTGGTGTGGATATTTGGAGAGGGAGTTGCCAGCTCAGGTGTCATCCTCATCACTTGACCGAGGCCCAAATTTATCAGATCTGTTTCCAAGTGTGACTTTGCTAAACCATGTTTTTTAGTCAGTATAAGACATGGCTGATGTAGCAAGGCACACGTGAAATATCTCTGGAATCGGAATCCTCATATTAACATAAGGAAATAATGGAGGATATGACACATACTCTCAGCGTCGATCTCGTCATCTGATCGCGGCTTACAATGACAAGGCGTATTTTTTTTTTTTGTGGGGCATAAATGGACAGTAGGAAAAAAATATGTTTTTAAGAATCTTAAGAAAAAGTCTTAATCAAAGGATACAAACCTTATTGCTCATAACTGAATCAATCAAGTGTAACATGATTTTTACGTATTTGTGTAATTTTTCGCACATATTCTTCCGGCTTAATTCTCGATTGATGTGAATCATCGATAATTAAAATGAATATTATATTAATATTTTTGTGTGTGCTTTTTGTGAGGCAAAATAAACTACCAAGATTTCTTAAATTCTTCTCTCAAATCTGATGCATGTTAAATGTGTCGGGGCCCAAAGTTCTCCCGTTAGCATGGTGTGGAAGTTATTATATGGGTGCCAGCTCTGGTGTCATCCTCGTCACTTGACCGATGCTCAAAATTACGAGGTCCGTCGTCAGTAGCCCCCTTGTTGCTCCTAGTGCGAAGTTAATAAAGCCAAACCAATCGTGGTCATGTAGGCGTTTCTTCAAACCTCATGTATATATATATATCACTTATATATACACATATATATATGTGTGTGTGTATCCTATATATATATATATATATATGTGTGTGTGTGTCATATATATATATGTGTGTGTATCATATATATTATATATATATATATATATATATATATATATATGAAATTAAAAGGTTAGATATTTTCTGATCTTTAGATGAATATCGCC
>BMAW01014786.1:241891-291290 GCA_019974015.1 Nephila pilipes
TGAAATTAAAAGGTTAGATATTTTCTGATCTTTAGATGAATATCGCCCCTCAGCAGCTTACCTTCTTTAGGTAAATACTGGAATAATAATCCCGAGGCACCCTAGAGTTCTTTTTCTTCCTTATGTGGTACATTGTCTTTGGGAAATATGGGTGACGCACCTTCGGGACACTTCAGCGATCCTTATCTATTTTCGACCCTCCTTGTCTATCAATTTTTCTTTCTTTCTATCTATCGTCTAGATGTCAGTTATACAAGGTTTGACGTTGTTTTGCCAAATTTGGCTCTAGCGCTGTAAACTTCTGTCACTCAATTGGGTGAACATCGATTTTTTATCAATGATGTGTCAGCTGAGCTGTCATGATTGCGAGCTCGCGACCGCCGTCCTTTCCGTTGAGTCGTCTTTGGAGTCCTGATGTCACTCAAAACCCATCGTTTACCTGGGTTTAAAATTTTCCATTTGGCGTTGTGTGGAAGTTTGATGAGAGTGATATCAACACTGGAATCGTTCTCCTTTCTTGACCGGGACTCAAGATTACGAGGTCCATCGCCATTTTCTCTCGTATTATTTCTATGTGTGTGATGTTAATAAACGACCACTCACTGTTTTCAATGACATGTAAAATATTTATAAGGTGATAAGTAAGGAATAGCCATATATATATCTGGGTTTGTGATAAAGTGTAACTTTATAAGAGGCATGCTTACTCATATTTGTTGCTGACCTCTGCCTTAATCCCTTGCAACGTCTAATACAAAAACGAAACTAGGGCTACTATAGAACGGTCACGAAACTAGTATCGCTGACATATTATTACATAGATCTAAATATATATTACTGTTTTTAGCGTTACGTATAGTTTATATAAGGTTTTTTATTGCAGAAAAAGAAAGTATTTTTACTGAGAAAATTATTTATTATTAACCAGATGTCTTTTGCATTTGATAAATTATATGCACCTAAAAAATTTCTGTGGAAAATCATAAAAGGCTGCGGAAGATGAAATAATATCAGAACAAACTTACTCCAATGGAAATCCGGCGATTATTGTACTAGATTTTCGCTGACTTACCGAGAACGTTAGATTTTTGGAAAATCACTAACACATTGTATAAAATTGTATAAATAAAATGCCGAAACACTCGAAATAAACTAAAACTACAACAAATGCGCAGTTTTGCATTCATAGCTTCATTATTCTATTGTACTGTAGAAACCTGGTTGGTTTTATTAACGTCGCACTCTATAGAAACAACACGGGGGCTATTGGCGACGGACCTCGTAATTGTGAGCCTCTGTCAAGTGACGAGTAGTGTAGAAGACAAAATAATGTCTGTAAAATTTTATGTCAGTGTAAAAACGCTAGATTATTGGCAAGGCCGGAAAGGAGACATTTCCTTCCTTCATCATTTTTTTCTAAATCACGAGCGATGATGTGTACATATATCCTGTATTTACTTCAATAAAATTGTGTATGTATCATTTTTTTTTTTAATTATCGGTAGCGGAATATAGTTGTAACGAAACGTTTTTTTTTTTCTGCGGGGGGGAGGAAGCAATGTATCATAACGTGTCACCACAAAACATAAGGAATATGTATGGTATGCTTGTCATAAATTCCGTCTGTCGTAACATGTGGAATTGGTTAAAGAAAAGAGCTTCATTCAATGGGACGAGTGAAAACATTTTGGAATATTTTTATTCTTTTATTTAATCGGTTGTTATTTAATAAAAAGAAAAGTCTTCTACTTGGTGAGTAAACTCGCGTTCTTTGCTTTATAGCATATAGAATAAAACTTATATAATTATCGGACGGTTTTTTTCAAGCTTAACGTATTGCATACGGACTTGTTTCGTAAACGCAGTGTAAAAACATATGAGAACGTATCTCACGAGCAGTGTGTGTTAATATCTTTATTATCTGAGCCTTATTGTAATTATATTTATTCATAACAGTATTTGGTATGAAAAAAGTTATAATTTGGAAATAAAAAAAAGGGGTATTCATTCTGCCAAATACGAGAATAAAAATATTCACAAAAGGCTTAAAATCTTAGTTTAGATTTGTTTATTGGTTACAAATTTATATCCGTGCGTACTAAAAAAGAATAATGGTAAGTGTTAAAAAAATCATTAAAAGTTTGAGATAGATATGATCTTTAATTTACTGTATTGAAATCAGGTACGCTTAACATTTGAAAGACGTACTTTGAATTATATATTCTTGGGACAAAAAAGGGTCATATTATTTGTAGTAACAGCTTTGTTATTACATTAATATTTAATTTTTTGAATAATATATATTTTTTATGTAAAATTTCGCTGAATTTTTAAAACGTTCAACTTTACCCCTTTCTTTTTATTGCAGAGTATGAAAATGACTGAAGAGAAAAAATGTCCCGTAAATCTACGTCTTCTTCCCATCAAATCCCATTACTTTTTCTTTTTCGGAGGTAAGCTGAATTTGTGATGCCTATTCTTAATTTCAACATATAGCACTTCTTTTTTATATTATTGTTGAAACAAAAATAATAATATATAAGATTGATTATTCTTACATATATTTTGTGTTGAAAATATCAAAGAAAATCATTTGATATTTAATGGTTTTTCACTGTTCATAAACTTTTTGAAGTACAGTGGAAGATCTGATTACGTCGTTATCTAACAGCATGTGGTTTCAGCAAATTTTCTCTCGACTTGTCAAGTTCAAAAACTTGTATAGTTGATGCGTTCGAGTCAATATGGAATTTGAATACCTACACTATGTTAGTTGAAGGCAAAATTGAGGAATGTCCAGGCCCAAAGTTCTCCAATGGAGTGGTGTGGAATTTAGGTGGAATTCAAAATTTCTTTCAGATCCACATTCACCGTCACTGTTGTGATAGGGATCTCTCTTTTTCATCAGAGGACGCTTCATCATTATATATGAGGAAGCCTTTTTCTCGGACATAAAAGTCGTGTAGATTATTATCATTGCTCATCTGTTTTATGAAATTTGTGCCTTTATAATCAATATAAACTCAAAGACAACCCAACAGCATCAAAACCCACTTTTCTTTCTCCAAAAAACACGTCGCATCTGTACTAAAAAAAAATCGAAAACATTATCATGCATTAGCCAATAATCTCATCGCTCAAATGTACTGGTAAGTTTTATACGGTGACTTGATTAGATGAATAAAGATATGAACATACCTTCTTCGGATAAATATGAGAAATTATGACCCTAAAGGTGATGTAGTGATCTTCTTTCCCATTTTTACTGTTTTTGGTAAACACGAATGATGCATTCCCTGGATATCTTAGCGACCTTCCTTTATTTTCGACTCTTCTTTTTGTCAATCAATTTTTATCTTTACTTTTTTTTCTATCTAGATTACAACTGAAACAAATGTTTGACGCAATTTTACCAAATATGTCTCTTGTTACATAAATATTAATATTTATTCACAATTTGCATCTTGCTTCATAAACCACTACTTTCACACACTCACTGCTAATGATAATGAATTATTTTATGATAATTAATTATTTCATGCAGCTGATTGTAATGTATCGGGTGAGAGAGATAAGAAGTTTTTTAACGGTTTTTGATTCTGGAATTTTTTATTCATAATAGAAATATATGTATTTCAAATTATTTTTCCAATTTTTAAAGTCTTTCACACACTTCGTACCCGAAGGCTCCTTTTACACGTTAAAATACAATAACATAAAGATAGGAAATACATAAAGCTAGACGAAAACTCCGTGCATTTTAAAATATATATATATATATATAAATGGTATAGGGAGCCACAGCAGAATGGTCATGTTTTAGACCTCACGACCGGTGTAGTTTCAGGCACTTGACCGAAGTTCAAAATTACAAAGTCCTTCGCCAATATTTCTCGCGTACTTCTAAATGCAACGTTAACAATCAATCTGTCAAATCCTTTTTTCTGTATAGATTACATTTTAAACAAATGTTTGTTAATTTGACTCTTGTGACATAAGTCTTAGCTGTCACTCACTTATGTGCAAAATTTATTCATATTTTTTGGTGAGATGGAATTTAAATTTTCAAACTTAATACTGCATCTCAGTATGATATTTTAAAATTATTTACTTTTCTATCATTACAGCAATGGGAGGTGTGATTCCCTTCATGCCCGTACTAGCCAAAGGACTCGGCATCAACGCAACAGCCGTTGGGCTCATCTACACCGTGCTTCCCTTCTGCGTGTTCTTCTCAAAGCCGCTATTCGGTTATATCACTGACTACTTCCAAAACATAAAACTCATAGTGTTCCTGCTAGTTTGCGTGACGTCTGTTGGCTACGTATCCGTTATTTTTCTGCCCTCAATTGACAACGCCAAATGGACGCAAGTACAAACTCAGTGTCAGCCGCAAAGCGATTTCTGGTCTATTTTTACGGATAAATACGAACAAAAATGCTTAAGAGACTCCCTCAAACAAAGTGAAGTGGGCGAACTCAGTTTCAAACCTTGTGATCGTAACTTTTCCGTAAACTTGTACGGAAAGGTCAGCCTGGAACAACCAGGAAGCATGAGTAATGACGAATTCTCAAATGACACAATGTGGTTGAAGTTCAAGCCAGACACGAACTTCTCTTGCGGTTGCATCGCTGACAACTCTTCTATTTTCAAATGTGAAAGCATCAATTCATGCTTGTTAAACGGTGTCACTTCATCTGTATATAGAACATACCAGTTTTGGGTGTTTACGTTGCTGGCTGTTATAGCCGGTACAGGATCTGCAACCGTGTTTTGCCTCAGTGACGCTGCTTGCTATGAAGTTCTGGGGGAGCATACGAATCTCTATGGCAAGCAAAGAATGTGGGCGACTATCAGCTGGGGTGCGGTAACTCTTCTGGCTGGCTTCTTCAACGACATCGCCACAGGAGAGTCTTCAGTCACGAATTATGCTCCCGGATTTTACCTTATGCTTGCTCTAGTCGCCATAGATCTGATTTTATTACTGAAAATTCAACTAACTAAGGCCAATTTGTCCTTGAATATATGGAGCGATGTAGGTAAAATTTTTTCTTCGTGCGAAACTGTTTGTTTTGCCACCGCCGTCTACATCATCGGAGCTCTAACGGGTCTTATCTGGAACTATCAGTTTTGGTTCCTACAGGATTTAGGAGCCACACAGACACTGCTGGGCTTGTGTGTGGCAGTGCAATGCCTTGTTGCAGAGGTACCATTCTTTTTCTTTGCCGGATGGTTCATCAAAGTGTTCGGATATTTTAATTGCCTCACTGGGTCTTTCTGTGCGTTTGCAATCCGATTAGGATTGTATTACATTTTGGAAAACCCGTGGATGGTTCTCCCCATCGAAGTGCTGCATGGGTTGACATTTGCTGTGTTTTATGCTTCCATGACTGGGTATGCTTCAGAGAATGCTCCACCTGGCACCGAGGCGACTATGATGGGCATATTAGGAGGATTATTTGAAGGATTAGGTGAGTGTGATTTTACTTTTTGTTTCGAACAGAATTTCTTCACGAAAAATAATTTAAATACTAATTTTATTTATAATTGATGTATTTTAACCAATGAAAATTAAAAATATGCATATTCGAGATGTAAAACCTTTTTTTTATTCAAAAGTTTCTTTGATTAAAATATAATTTTCAGACATAATATATATATATATATATATATATATATATATATATATATATATATATATATATATATATATATATATATATATACACAGTAGTGCTTTCTAATAAGAGAAAAACTCCTTACCAGACATTCTGTCCCTTAAATAGAGATGTCCCTTACTAGGGAATTTCTGTATATATATATATATATACTAGCTAGCAAACCTTCAGCAACAAATGCATTTTTCCATATCCAACCATGAAATTCTAGAAAAAGGCTTTTTACTACCCTTAAAGTGAAAAGGTAGCTCAGTAGAAAGATGATACATGTGACAATACCATATCACTGTGAGATCAGGGAGGACCTCACGACATGCAAACGCGTGAAATACGCGAATACATTACCAAGGCAACTTTAAAAGGAGAAAGAACGCATTTCCAGACATTCCTTGTAAGTCAAGGTGAAATCGTACGTTGAATAATGGTTACATGAAAGTGGCATCAAGAACAGGAAGGCTAAAAATCTCATCAATAGAGTTACGTTCTGATTACTGATGGCAGAGTCTCTTCAGTCTGAGCAACGATTCTTGTATATGGAGGGAGGGAGGGACATGGTTTCATCCCAATAAAATCAGGGAAAGAGATCGTTGGGTAGTCCTGGAGTGCTTGTGTGGGAGGCGTTATAATGAAAGGAAGAACAGAGCTCTACATTTTTGACAGCGTCTCACTTACCGGAGATCCTTATTGCGATGAAATTATCCTCCCACACGTGCGTTTTCCGTTGTGCCATTGGTCGATAAGTTATTTTTCTAGTCGACAATGCATGTCCACATTGGACATCTTCTGTTGAGTAGCTTCTAGAAAGTGAAGATATTTGCAGAATGGATTGGCAAGCGGATTCCCCTGATTTAAATCCAATTGAACATGTTTGGAATGCTTTGGGGAGACGTCTGGCAGTAAGATCATATACTCAGGAGAACACCAGACAATTGAGACAGATACCTCCTACAAGAGTTTCAACTTTAATTTCATGAACTGTTGGATAATTTGGCATTGAGTATGAACAGATGGTGTCACGAAACCATTGCAGTTAGGGGAGATCATATCCCTTACTAAGGGACTTTGGTTTGCTGTTCTTCCTCATGATTAAAATACATTTTATATTAACAGCATTTTGTCAATAAAGTCTCTTTCTTCATTGTTCCATGATGTATTTGTACAATTAATTTTTGGCTGTTATGCTTTCATCAACCTTTAAGTGCTACATTGTGCCTCTGTAGTATGAATTTCATGTCACCTGGTTGATAATTTTAAGAATTGCAGCACAATCTAAAAAGTTAAGTTTTGCACACTAGTGTGTATATATATACATATATTTTTCCATACACACACTATTTCAAAAATCTTTGTTTTCAAAAATAATCAACACAGATTTTTAAGTAAACGTGAATACAAAGGGAAAATATGAAAGTTTCATGTTGCGAACAAAAAAT
The DNA here is from genome assembly GCA_019974015.1 of Nephila pilipes. Lineage (NCBI taxonomy): Eukaryota > Metazoa > Arthropoda > Arachnida > Araneae > Nephilidae > Nephila > Nephila pilipes. The sequence goes on from BMAW01014786.1 coordinate 249,003, forward strand.
AAATAAATAAATAGACCTTGTGTGTTCCACATGAAGCCATTTCACGAAAACTGTTTTAAAAACTTTCAAGGAACGATCTCGTAGTTGGATCAGTCGCAGTGGACCGTATGACTTGATGTTGCACAGCAGACCATTTAAGTCACCTGATATGATCCAATGCGATTTTTTTGAAGGTTTGTAAAAGATAAATATATGCATCGCCATTACCGCCAAATTTATGTGAACTTAAACAACGGTTTTCTGCTGACACTTTACAACGTGTTTGACAGGAATTTACATATCGAGTAGACATTATGTGTGTTACTGAAGGAAGTTATGTCCAGCATTTGTTGAAAATAAACTTCCATATTTTCTTTTAGTATTTATATCATTCTGTGTTGTTTATTTATGAGAAAAAAACATTTTAAAATCGGATAATTTATTTCGAATTATTCTGTATAATTATGAGAGAAAATAATCAAAATATTGAATATCGTTTTATTAGTTAAATGAAGAAATCCTTTGATAAAAATAACTTTTAGCTTTTCTCTTACTAGACATAAAAATTAATTCCAATTTATAATATTAATATTGATTCCATAATTAATAAAAAAATATGGGGTGTTTGATTTATAATTAAATAATTCTAAAGATTAACAGAGTAATAATGAATGTAATTGCACAGATTATGATGAGTTTATAAGTGAAGAATTCCTATATGCAATTACATATAATCTAATTATTGCAATTATTAAAAATCTTAGAAAGAGAAATAAATCTCTGGTTTCAGGTTTATAATTTTTAACAATAATATCTATGTTACGAAAAAAAATTGATAAATGTATTGATACATTTTTAACTAATTAGATTATTAAATATAGTTATCTATTGGAGCATTTAAAGAATGTAAATACTATGTTAAAGAAGAAATTAGTTATTTAAATTTTAAGATTAAAATAGGTCATGAAGTTTAGAAACGTAAAAGGTTCAATAAAAAATCTGCAGGATGAATTTATTATTTGTTATGTTGATAAGGTCCTGATTCTCATGAAACAGATTACTTAGATATTAACTGGAAAAATGTGGATCACTGGATGTGTGCGTATGTGTAATAATATATTTGTTAAAAGGAACAGCTATTATTTTTCTTTTAAGAAAGTACCGTTCTTTCCCAGCAATTTGTGCTTGAATATGCTTTAGGAACATTTATGTTTTAGGAAACATTTATATATATATATATATATATATATATATATATATTATGTAATAAATAATTTGTTAAAAATTATTTATTAATTTTAACAAATTATTAATTTTAAAAATAATTTAAACTTTCAAAATAATATGAATTCTTTTTATGTATGTGTTCAAGCTGATTACCCAATTAAATTTTTAAGAACTAATTTAGAATGTAAAAAAATTATAAATAAAATAATTTTCTTTTAATTTTGTTCTTTAATTTTCTTTAATAATTTTTATTATGATTTTAATTCAACTTTTTTTTTAAATTTTTAAGGGAAATTTTTTTATAAACTTTGTTTTCTAGAGATGTTTAATTTTCTTAATTCTGAATTTGGATCACAGAGGGGGATTCCAGTTGGTTTTTTTTTTATTGAGGTTATTTTTGATGGTACATATTTAGATAAGGATTAAGGTTGTTTAAACTTTGACTGAGTATTTTTTTTCCTATATTATTTCTTAACTTTTACTGTCTTCCTTCTCTTTAGAGTTTCTTTTTCTAAAAGATGATTAATTTTTTTGATTTTAGCATTTTAAAAATTTGTGGGATTGTGTGTGTGCTCATTCTATTTGGCTCATGATTTTAGGTTATGCCTATTCATTATAAATTTATTACTAATTGCGAAGGTTTGATCATTAATACATGTATAAGCAGATTCCACTGTCCTAATCGAATGGCAGTATTAAATAGCTTTATTTCCATTTTATTGTTTTTAAATTATTTTTTTTTCTATTTTCTCTTGCTATCTTTCATTGTCTCTTCCATGCTTTTCTTCTTCTTATTTTTTTTTAATTTTATTTTACTATAATTTTAGTTTTAAATAATTCTTATTTTTAGGATTTATTAATTTTTAGGTCTTTTATATGCCTATTATATTTCAAAATTTATTATAGTTGCTTAATATTTAGATTTTAACTAATTTTTGTATGGTATAATATTCTGTTGTATATTTTTGCATTTTTTTTTCAATTATATATATATTGTGCGTGTAAAATAAATTAAATATGTCCTCTCTTTCCTTGTAATTAAAAATTAAAATCTTTTAAATACCAAACCTATCAAAAATTTAAAATACTTTGACTTCCACTTCTTATTATTGTTATTTCTTCTTTATGAATCACATGTGATATGTTTATTAGAAAGGTCCCAAACCCTATTTAACCGTTGAATTAGTAACACTTGGGGGAATCTCCTTTTCCCCCCTCTAAAATATAAAAGCTTTCGGCTCGATTTACCACACTTTTTGAGTCTCACTTTTTCTCTTCCGACACCTGTAGCGATGGACGTGCTAACTTCTCACTCTGTAATACTTTAGTCATAGTTGGGCAATATCTTATATCAACAATAGATGAGTTCCAAAATAGTTTAATAAACAACATGACTGAAGAATCTATAAGCGACTTCCAATTACCTCTGCTAGACAACATACATTGCTAACTTTGAAGAAAATGTTATATATAATTTTCTATTAAGTATCGGCCGTAGTAGCTTAATGGTCATGATCACGGATTCGTGACCGACGTTGTTTTCGTCGAGTCGTGAGTGCAACTAAAGTCCCATCGTGTAATGTGGCTGATATACGTAAATCTAGTTCAAGTCCCTGGTCCTCCCTGTGGCGTGGGGGTGAACTTCGGAGATGGAGGTGCCAGCTCGGGTCTCGATCTCGTCACTTGACTGAGTTCAAAATTACAAGGTCGATTGCCAATAGCCCTTGTATTTATTCTTAGTGCGACGTTAAAAGAACAGTCACAATCCATTTCTTTTCTAACATTATCTAAATGGCCCTAAATAATAAAATCAAAATACTAATAAAGTTAATAGTCGTAGTTTTATATATATGTTGAAATATTTTTATATCGCTAATATGCCCAGATTTATTTAGGAACATTAAAAAAATAGCCACTTTGAAATAGTTAGTATAAAAATTACTTAAAATTACAGTAAAATGTGTTTATATATATTTTGGGTTTCGTGTCCCCCCAAACCGTCTTCATGGAAGACCCGCCATGTATCATGCACGTTAAATCTGTCGTGGCTCTAAGTTCTCCAGTTGGTGTGATGTAAAAATTAGGGGAGGGAAGTCGTCCTCTTCACTTGACCGAGATTCAAAATTACGAGGTACGTCACCAATAGCCCTCTTGTTGCTTCTTGTGCGATGTTAATAAACCAAACCAAATTCCCTCTTTATGTGTTAAAATGAGCTCCTTTTAATGCAGTTCCATTTAGTGCTTTGTTGTCTAGGAATGCAAGAGAAGCCCCAAACGAGATCTTGATTTAACATGTGTTTAAGGCTACACGGTACTCTTTTTCAAAAAAAATTTTTGGAGACAGTAATATTAAAAGTAACTTATGTATTGTTTACATACTATATTATTAAAATGATTCTGAAAATAAAAAGACAATTTATCAAGCCCTTATTTTAAAATTTAAAAAAGTTTAAAATTTTTGAAGTTTTTTTAAACTCTTATATAATACACAATTTTTGAAATTTTTTAATTATTTTGAGTGATTTATATTTCATACATTATTGCAAACAAAAGTTAGTATGGATTTGAAAATCTGTTTCCTTGTTGATTTTTAATAATTATTTTTCTAGCTAAACCTGGAAAAAACACAAAATTTTTTAAAATATTAACTTTAATATTTTTTAAAAAATTAACTATCGATTCCAGACCTAAGTCCATACTAACTTTTATAGAACACATATATCTAAGTATCTATAAAAAATTTCAAGACTCTATCTTGAACAGAAAAAAAGCCTTAGGGATTAGAAAACACTTGCATCTTCAAAAATAAAAGTCTGAGAAAAATGCATTTAAAGTTTTTAAAGGCATAAAACAAAAACTAATAATACTTGCAAAGCTCTAAATTTTTAATATATTATTTAACTACTTATATAATATATGAAAACACTACTTTAATTAAATATGATGGCAAATATTTTTATTTATTCAAAATATGTTTTTGCAAAATGTCGATATAGCATTTGTTACGATGACAGATTTTTCAGCTTAAAGTTAACATAATAATTTCACAAAAGTTTTAAAACACAATACACTTATAAAAAATAATAATGATATAAATAAAAGTTTAAAAAAAGTTAAGAACAACCAGGATTGTACATAGCACCTAATGTTTTCTGAATTTTAAGTCAACGCAATTTAGCAAGTTTTATTTTTTTCTGCGCAACTTCAAAATTTGCAGATTTTCTTTTCTTTCTAAAATAGATTCTCCTACAATCAGTAAAGTACACTAAATGTTCTGATGACAAACTTGTTACAAATTCAATTAGCATCCTGAAATGTTTTTAGAGCTTTTAATGTTCCAACAATAAATTCAGGTATTGTACTCGACATGGCAATCAACACACGACTCTTAGAAGCTGTATTTTATTTGGAATATTTGTTCCATATCATCGAATGTAATGCTTCATTAGAATTTTGTGTCAAACCTCTGACACACGTGCTTAATAATTCAGTTGATGCTAATCGCTGATAAATCTGCAAGATTTTGGGCAAATATTCTTTGCTGATTGGTATATTTACCCAATCTTTGTGAATACCTGACTTCTTTCCACGTGCTAATGATGACTGGTAAAAACACCAAGAGTCAAAGAGCAAGATTGTGTACCGGAAGCCAATATTCTCAGATCTTTCCCATAATTTCACAGCTGCATTTACTTCCATTGCACCATATGATCCGACATATGTTGTACTTCAAACATCTTGATGTCTTCTTATAAAATACGAAATTCAGCACTGTCTCTCTCCAAGCTCAAATTTAGTCTGTTCACATTCTCCACACCGCTTTGACATTACTTCGTAGTCTATCAGAAAGCCAGTCAGCAAGTTGATAACATATCCTATTCCGATATTTAACGTTGAAGTATGTCCTCCTGTCAACCAGCTTCCATCATATGACACTCCAATATCGACAATATCTTTATCATTCCTTGAGCCATACGCCTCAATGACATCTTTACGAATATCAAGCAACGACTGATTTGACCCAACGAGATGTCCTATCAGAACTTTTGGCTTATAATGTCTTTTAAAAGTTTTACTAGACATTATATTTCAATTCATATGCATGCAAAATTTTTCCAACACCGAGTAGCCAAGTCACAAACTTAACATACCTTGCACTAATATCATATTAACATCAAATGGAACATTAAAAAATTGATGCTTGCTAACATTTGATATTTGATGTAATATAGAATTAACCAATTGCTATGAACATGTTTCACTTTAGGTTTGGTCACAATTAATACATACAACATTCATTTTATATGCAAATTCATTTCTTTGAACATAGCAAACTTTTAAAGATGCACTATGACAAATATTACTTTAATTATCTGTAAACAAACATTCAGTATCCACTATAATGTAATTTAAAACATACTTTTATCAAACATCTTTTTTTTTATGTATTCAAACATTTGTAATCTGAAGTTTTGAGGCAGGTTTTTAGAACTGTCATTTTCAACAGTACTTCATCTGTTAGAAATGTTGCTTCTCTTCTCAAGCTGCGAAAGTTTTGTTCGTGGCATTTTCTCAACAGAAAAAACTTAACTTAAACAATTTAAAAAAGGTTTTAAGTTATATAAATTATATGCAGAATAAATATTGGTCTTGAGAAAGACCTTTTGTTGTGAATTTTAGCTAAGTAACTATAAGCACATCAAAAACTCAAAATATAAACAAACAAAAACGATTTTAGTAGTGAAAGTTGAAGTTAATATCCACTACTCTGCAAGTATCGATTTTATTTAAAAAATATTAGTAATTAATTAAATTTAAGAATGGAAAAATGCTTTAAAAGAAACCGAAACTAACCACGCCCCCCCTCAGCTGTCAAAAATAGTGACTGACAATACTCAGAAAACTTCAAATATCTTAAAAACTAATTGGTTATTCGATCTAATATTTGGGGCCAAGATTCCCAAATGTATGGGCTACAGGAAAATGCAAATTTTTTTTTTTCGATAAATTTGTCATTTTTAGGGTACTGTGTAGCCTTAAGCTTAAAAATATTCTTATTAAAAGGCATGTATTTCTTTTCAGGTGTCGCAAGTGGAAGTCTGCTTGGTGGATTTGGATTTGACAAACTAGGGGGACGTAAAACGTTTCTAGTAGCTGCAGTCGTTAGCGTGATCTGTGCACCCTCTCTCGCCCTTGTCACCGCTATTCGAAGAAAACTTCTACCGAAAGGCTCTAATCTGGATCAGTGAATTCGATTAGAAAAGATGGCATCTATTGAAATGATTTATTACTGTCTGAACTGTCATTGCTTCATATTTTGACGCGAATCGACTGTCGGTCTTTACTTAGTCACTCATCCTAATTTTGTTTTCATGTATTTTAAATTATCTCTTTTCATTGTAGAATCTCATATCATGTCATCAAATGGTTTTAAACGAAACAAAAACTGTGTATTTTGATCACAGAAAGGATGTAACAAACCAGTCAACTCGTTTTAATTTCAGGCTAGTCAACTTTCTGAAATGATTGGCAAAAATGGTTGGATCCTATTGTTAGTCCACACCTTGGTGATGGAAGACAAATGGGCACTAAATCGAACTAAACTTACGGTTGCATTAAAGTACTGTCTAGTGAATAACATTACACAAAGGCTGCCGGTTCGGTGCACCTACCTAACTTTTTTTTGTGCCAATTTGTTTTACTTCGCCTAAAAGTGGACTAAAGTAAGTTTATACCTGTACAAAAAATTAAACTTACTTTTAAACTATTATTTTTAACAAAAAGTGATTTACAGTATTTTTTTAAAGATATAGCTGAATCAAAATCAACCTTCATTGAAAAATTGTCATTATCTTATTTAAATATCATTTTAGGTTGATTCGGTATTAAACATAAAATAAGATAAAATATGTGACCCTCATGAAAAACAATGCAATTATGAAATCAAATTTACAGTGAACTCAATGGTCAAATTCTGGTTAATAAATTAATAGACCAAATAATCGAATACAACTTGCAAAGAAGGTAAGCAAGAATTAAAGTCGTTCAAAAAAGTAATGAAAATTTATTCGATTTAAGAAAGTGGTCAATTTTAGGATGTCGTCATCTTCGGAAGTTCAATTGTGTTTGTTTTAATTAAATTTATTTGACTAGACCCGGCCTGGATGTAACAAACCCATTTTAAAATAATTCTTCATAGTTGTCTACCGTGTGTTTTATTTTATTTATTACGGTTGTTGATATTTTAAAATATTTGAAACTTATATTTTGACAGTAGGGAGTTAACATTCGATAATATCCAGATTTATACTTCATTTCAATAGAAAATTTTTTTTAAATGCATTTTAATGTACTATCAACCAAATAAGAGTGGTTTTTGTTTGCTAATTCAATTAGTCTCTTTAAGTAGTTTTGTACAATTTTAATGTGTATCGTGTAAATGCTCATGTCAAATCCATCGTATTGCTATAATTATTCAAGTATATTACGAAATAAATTCCTTTTTTTATTATGTGTTTCTCATTTTATTGACTCGTTGCTTCTTAATCATAGAAAAACTATAATCAACTAAATATTGAAATGGGCAATTCAGAGATATACATGTTGCAGAATTTAAAATTTTTGCTTAAAAAGAATTAGAATACACTGCTACATATTTAGTTATTTTAAATGATTATCAAGTATTGGGAAGAAATGTCTTTTGAATCTTTGAACAATCCTTCCTTTTTCAATATGTGCAACGGTGGGCTGAGATGTTTCCTGCTTGGTAAAGAACACGTTTTTCTTTTTTTAAATCACATTTTTCTTTTTGTGCCTTTTTTCCAACATAATCCCTACAACGACTAATTCACTTTTTATCGGTAATCTAATTTAATGGTGCCATTTTTATTAAACAATTCGTCGAGCTCTTGCAAATAGGTATTTGCAAGATCGATAACTTCCTCGTTGTTCGCAAATCGTTGTCCACCAATTCTTTTTTTTAAAGGTAGGAAATTGGTAGTAGTCTCTAGGAGCTGAATATGGTGGATGACAAAACGATTCGAACTTCAATTTGTAGGAACATTGTCATGGGGATACAATATTTTTTTCGTTAAATATAGTCGCTTTATCTGAACATCGTCTTTCAAATGCTGCAATAGATTTGCATAATATTCACCAGTGATGGTTTTACTCTTTTCTAGAAAATCAGTGAATATAATTGCCTTTGCATCCGAAAAAACAGATGACACAATCTTGTTGACTAACAAAGTGGTTTATGCCTTCGTGATTGGCTCATTAGCCTATGTCCATTATTTTGACTATTGTTTACTTTCAGGAGTGCGGTGATGGATCCAAGTCTCATTCATAGTTATGAATCGATGCAAAATTCCCTGGGTTTCCGCTTATAAAACTTTTGATTCTTAATATTGAATTTTAGCTCAGGTGTTAACAAACGCGGTTCTGACCTCGTTACAGCTTCTGCACGCCCAAAATGTCCTGTAAAATATTACCTACTCACTCTTTTAATACTTTTACAGTTTCAGCTTTTAGTTTTAATCAGCGGTCTTCTAGCATGAATTTTGGATCTTTTCTATAATCTCACGAGTCGTCACCTTAACTAGGTGTCCGGTGCGAGGCGGCTCGACTTTAGTGCTTGTTACGACCTTTTTAAATCCATAAACTCACTGTTTTATCGTCGTATACGATAGGAAAGAATCTCTTAGTGTTCAGTTCATTTTTCGTTGGATCTGAAGTGGCGTGAAACCTTTAAAATAGAAGTTTATTTTTATATATATATAACAGCTTGTTTTCCCAATTTATTCATTTTCATAAGAAGATTTATTCATTTTATCTCTACACGTCTCACTCGAAACACTGTTACAAAGCAATTGTCCTGAAATTTTATATATGAGACAGTAAAATATATTCCAGGGAGATATTAGTTTGCTGTGGCATCGTATGTAGATCAATCCTGAAACTTATCACCCACTCTATTAAGAGTCCTCTAATTAGCAGAAGCGTAATACAATGATAATAACCATTTATTTTATTCAAATCAATGAATAATCACTATTTTATACCTAACCTACTTTATTTGTTTCAATAGTCTGATCTAACGTTTAATACAGTAATTTAATATACGTCTTACCGAACCAATCGAGTTCGAGTCCTTTCACGATTTGTTGATGAGAATTCTAATCTTTGACGTCCTCAGGAGCTTGCCTTCTTAGGGTACGGGAAGCATGACTCCAAAGCACACTAGTGATATTTTTCCTTTGCCATGGGTTTTGCTGTCTTTGTTAAACTCGGATGACGCATCGCCAGAATACTCTAGCGACCATCCTTCTTGCCAGTTATTTATAACTTTAATTCCACTTTTTTTCAAACGTCTAGAATATAGTTACACCCTGTCTTGGCGCAGCAAAGACATATCTAGTCTTGCGCCATAAAACTTCATCACACATCCGCAATCTAACCTTTGTCCTTTTGTGGATCCTATCCTCGTTCGCTTCTAAAGCTCCTTACTCAATTCAGGTCTGATAAAGCTGTTTCATTTGATAAACAATTCACTATATTAATCACTCACAAAACTACCTACCACCGTATTCACTGGACTGGGGAGATCTTCAATTCAAACAACAAAAACAAAGGTCCTCAAAGTGTTAGTTGGAAAAATAATGCAATATAAAGCCCACGCTGTAAACTAAATGTTAATGCTCTACTAAAATGAAAAGTGACAGCTCCGATAAACATCGGAAAAAATGCGAGCATTGCTGTGTGGCGACATGGTGGTCAAGGCCAACTAACTTCCGAATCTACCCCAAAAAAAAAATCCGAAATTCGATCGGTGTAGTGTTATCGAATGGGCCCCACCATCGAATACCAGATTAAATAGCACTTGGGGGGTTACCTTCTTCAGGTAGGAACTAGAATCATGAACCTAAGGCACCCGAGTGATCTTTTCCTTTCCCATGGCTATCTGTAGTAAACACGGTTGACGTGCCCTTGGGATACCGTAATAATCTTCCTCTGTGTTTCGACCCTCCTCCTTGTCAATCCACGGCCCCCCCCCCGTGGTTGGGGGGGGGGGGGGGCGGGTGCACCAAGTATGTCGTGACATAACCTTATGTGGGCACGGATTTATAATAAGACAAGGCGGATATTTTCTCGTTCTTTTTGTGAATTACTGTAAATCGTAAAATTGGGCATTTTGTGGAGAATTTCTATTTTGATGTTGATTAGTATAATTGAAATCAACTGTCTGACCAATGTCTATAAAAGTACATCTGAAGGTTACTTGTATATTGTTGGATTCGATCGAAAGCACAGAAAAGCGTTGATTATCTGAAACTATTGGGGAATGACGTGTTCGGATAACTGATTTTTCGAATAATCGATCAGGTACCAAACACAGTTTGTAACGAATTATATTCGTTGTAATTAAGAGACACAGTGTTGCTATAATAATCAGCAAAGAGTTTTTAACTAGTTTAATCAGACTTTGAATAAGCAATGTCAAAATAAAGAAGTAATGTAGAGCGGTTAACCAATTGCGTCCTTAGCAAATATTGTGAAGAAGATATCTCATGAAATCTAAACAGTCGACTTCAGATCGCTGAATCTGATGCAACTGAATTTCTAGTGATTGGATCCAAGTCTGTAGTATATTCTTCAATGTGGCGTTCCTCGTCATTTCAGAATTATGACATTCGTCGTCAGTAGCTCTAGTATTACTTCTAAGATATTGTGAACTTTCGGTTTTAAAGAACTTTTTCACTGGTATCAACTGAATTCTTATCTAATTAAAGCTTAAGGTGAACTCTCGAGGAAATAAAAGTCAGCTTACAATGAACAGAAATTTCCCTTCCACAGATTTTCAAAGCTTTTTTACACAAACGTATCCCCGAAATACTGAATTCCAAAATTCCGTTTCAAATCCTATATATTTTACCTATCCTCCCCTACTTTTCTAGGAATCAACCACCGGTTCATTACCCTATCCACAATATTCCTCTTTCTCTACTCTCACCGACATTTCTAAGAACCCACTGGTCCACTAAACAGATCACGCCTTTCAAAACACCCCTCAAAAATCTGAGGACCGCAAAGACGTCCTCTAAAGGTTCCATCTTTTTTTTTTTTTTAAAAAAATCTCCATGGGCTCTTTCATATTCATACGACCAATTCGGATTCAAAGGACATTTTTCCATCTCAACAGTATAAAAATAACGAATTTCATAAATAAAGGAAATGATTTTTTCAGTTGAAGATAAAATAAAAACAATAAATAAATCTAGAAATTTGGAGCCAATCGAATGGTGATATTCAAACAACTTTCTTTGTCAAAATCTACAGTTTCCAACATTTAAATCTAGATGGAGCTAAGAAGCTATGTTGGACTGAAAAAGATAATGTAGTAGAAGCTCTTTTAAAATGGTTTTCGTCACATTCAAGTTATTATTTATGTAATTAATAATTTATTCATAAATTTTGCGTTATCATATACACATTGTCTTATTAAATTGTATGTTATATTCTTAACAAAATTGGATATTGTGAATTCCTTGTTGAGTCCGCAGAGGCTCACTAAAGAAGAGCTCAACTGTAAAAAAAAAATGTTCCAATTATAGTATAGTTTCCCCTTTATAATCTGACACTTAACCGTTCAGGCTCTGCCAGTAATCAGGAGTTTTTACACAGGATGTTAAGTCGCAGAAAATTATTTTATGCCTTCTTCTTCAATGGAATGTTGCAGGCTATCAGTACAAAACATTATATTTTTTATAGTTTTAGTTATTTCGTGAGTTTGACACCTTACTTGTGCGTAACAGCATCAAATTTTATATAATAATAGTTAGCCTTTGTTGTTTAAATAAGTTATTATTAGTGGTTTTCCTATAATTTGGTGGTTCTTTGATCCGTTATCTGCCAATTTAATAGGAAAATATTGCACTCATGAAGGTGGATCAGATATATACCATGATTTCTTAAAATTTCGAAACAATTTTTACATTAGGTCTACCTGAAATTTCTGTTCATAGTTGTAAAGTAAAAGAAAAGAATACATTTTATCATACATTTAATAACATTTATTTTTCAACATAATTCCGTCATACTCATGACCATCGCTAGCGGGATGATCATGTGCAAATGCCAATTTTTGAAAAATGCCTTGTCCTTAGAAGCGAATAACACAAGTATAATTTGGTTAAATTTCAGTTTAGAATTTTTTTTTCTTTCACAACATTTTGTAGGGAGAGAAATAAGAGAAAATCTGAGCAATCTCTGAGTTTATTAATTAATAAATTATTTATAGTGAGAGAGTTTGCATATATAACACATGGATCAATAAGTTCCGAGACTAACCCAGAGATGGCGCTCGTAGTAAACCAGTAACCAGGTCTTTCTAGAGTACTAACCTTTGCATGAAACGTGTCAAAATTTTAAGTCGATCGGACCAGAAACAGCTGAGTTATCGAGGTTGGAGTAAAGTCGTTTTGTAGTTTGTTTAAAAAATGGAAAAAACCGAGTTTCGTGTTCTGATAAAACATTGTTTTTTAATGGGTAAAAACACCGTGCAAGCGAAACAATGGATTGAAAAATGTTACTCGGACTCTTGTTCATCAAAAGCAACGATTTGTTGGTGGTTTGCCGAGTTTAAACGTGGTCGTACCGACACAAATGACGCGGAACGCTCGGGTAGACCTGTGGAAGCCGTTACACCTGAAAATGTGAGTGAAGTGACAAAAATTATAATGAAAGATCGTAAAGTGAAGCTTCATGAGATTGTTGAGATGACACAGATATCATATGGAAGTGTATTTACTGAAAAAGGTTTTTTGAAGTGAAGTGAAAAAGGTTTTTTCCAAGTGGGTGCCGCGATTGCTTTCGATGGAACAAAAACAGCAACGAGTCGATGATTCAGAAAGCTGTTTATCGCTATTTACTCGCAACAAAAAAGATTTCTTGCGTCGTTACGTGACCATGGACGAAACATGGATACATCACTACACTCCAGAGTCGAAGCGGCAGTCATCTGAGAGGCGCACAGCTGGCGAAAGCCGTCCGAAGCGTCCGAAAACGCAGCAGTCAGCTGGCAAAGTCATGGCGTCAGTTTTTTGGGATACGCATGGTGTGATTTTCATTGACTACCTCGAAAAAGGTAAATCGATCAACAGTGATTATTTAATTGACTTGCTGGTGCGTTTGAAGGAGGAAATCGCAAAAAAAAAACGACCGCACAGTCTCGGGACTTATTGATCCATGTGTTATATGTGTGTGTGTGTGCAAACTTTCTCTCTAAATAATTTATTAATGAATAAATTCAGAGATTGCTCAGATTTTCTTACATATATATATATAAAAAAACGTTTTATTCTTTATTTGTTTAGTCGCCAAATCCCTGAAACGGAGCTGTCCAGTAAGTAATGTCACACACAAAGTGAAACTGTTCCCTGAAAGCAAAAACTCTCATATCTGCTGAACAAACTATTACTACTATTTTTTGAGATTTTTTTCGTGACCGACGTCAAATAAATACAGTTTACTTTGGAGAATGCAGAAGCAGAATATCTAGCCAAAACTTTTCCCACTGCGGTTCACAATGCCATCCTGGAACAAATCCCCACAGAGCTGGTGTAACACAAGAAAAACTGAAACAACGCTCGAATATCCTCCTTATAAATGGAACATAGCGCTTTCGCATTACTGGTGGTTTGGATTCCCGAAGAAAAATTATGAAAATAAAGATTTTTTTATCGTGGTGGGAAAATAATTTTGAACAATTCACTTCATACACGTGCGACTTCTAGTTATCGTATTGAAAGAGTAAAAAAGATCCCAATATGATGGGGAAAATATGTTGAGATCTTAACGGAGGATACATAGAAAAAAGAAGGTAATTTGAAGGTAAAAATAAGATAACGTACCAAAATTACATTGGTTTAATTTTGCTAATTATGTAACGTTGACTCTACATAATGCCCTGTCCACTTTAACTAATAATTAGGGACTTTTAATGTGATGTTGTTCGAATTGAAAATCTCTCTTGATAAATAAAACGTATCTTATAAGTAGATTAGATTAAAGATATTGAAATACAATGAATAATTGAAGAGATGCATATGTTAGCGGTGAAGCATTTAGATCTAGGGTTGGTATTTTAGTTATAGTCAGTTACTTTATAATAGACGCTTCAAGGCCACATATTACCCCTCCCCCACTGCAGTCTGTAACTATGGCAACAACAGTAAAGAATGGATATCACTTCCCCCCCCACCTCGTTTTATTTTCGTAAGCAGACTTCTAATGGAACCGAAATTTTGAGTTTCACGATCATCGTTGGCTGTTGTTTTTTAATCTGTATCATTAAAACATTTGCTTAAAGTCTGTATAATATTTCATAAATATTGTTTACATGTAATTAAAAACATCTAATTTTCTTACACCTTTATATAACTGAACTAAACAACTCATTAGAAATTTTTAAATTAAATAAATTTGTATATGCATAGGTATTATATTAATATTTTATTAGGATATGTTTTAATAATTGATTCACTTTCATTCAAAAAATTATCGTTTTGAAAAAAGAAACACGTTTTTGTAGATATGTAAAATAGACTTCACATTTATCATAAAACACATCCAAATGCAAAGGAATACAGACCTCTACTGAAGTGTTGAAAATAAATGCAGTGGCGATAGTAAATTAGTTGCCACCTTAGTAATTGATGGTGGAGAAACGAAAAGGAGTGACCTTGACATGTAAATTTAAAAGTAGCAGACTATAGTGGAAGAGATAGTGAACTAAAGTTATCTATGATAGACATCCGTATCATATCTGAGCTGAGTCCGCAGTTTTGGGAGTGATCATGGATAGGACCTACTAAAGGTTAAGGATTCGAACTCTCTTTTACAAATCGTCAGTGGACTTAATCTCGATTAGTTCTGTAAGATAAGTATCAAATTATTATATTAAACGTTAGATCTGAGTCGTATAATGAACTTTCCCACATATAGAATAGGTTAGGGATTGACAACTCATAGAAATGAAAATAACTTAATTGTCAGTATTTTAGGACTTTTTATGCGCGTTGGTCTATTTATTCTTGACTATTTATAAAAATAATAATGATAACAGAAGGAAGTGAAACTGAGAGTTCCAAGTTATATTTCATAGAAAACATTTTTAAAAAAGTTTCGTTTATATTTTATTCCTTTTCCCCAAGTAAAATTACCTTTTAAATATAAAATTAAACATTTATTTAAGAATTCATTATTTCCATAACAGTTATAATTTAATAACATAAAAACCAATTGCTTAAATTAGAAATTTAACTCCTTGGCTATAATTTTTATTGGGAGACTGCTTAAGTTAATCAATTTAGAAAGTGAAGGAAGTGGTATTGACCATCAAAATGTTTCTCTCAGTAAAAATATTTGCTGATTTGGTCAATGAAAGACTGTGATATCCTTTTTTTTTTTTGTCACGTAAAACAGCTTGAGAAGTTCCGAAACCTTAATATAGAGCTGATCAGAATTTTAATTCACTCTAGACCTTGACCTAGTGGTGTACAAATTCGCGTCATATCTTTCCAGAAAATTTACGAAATGCTTCTTTTCTTAACCTTCGAAAAGCTATTTTTAAAATTCCCAAACTTATTCGGAGAAAAAAGTTTCCTGTAAAATACTTAACAGTATGTGCATGAACCTCAAATAACGACTAATTAAGTTGCTTCTTATTAACTTTACTTAAACTTGGTTACTTACTAGAGGCGCGCAATGGCTACAAATAATATATGACACATACCGCTGACGTGTACGTCGGCACAAAGGTGTAATTGAAAATTATGCTCTAAAGATTTTCCTCATATTAAATCATTAAAATGTGTGCTTACAATAGAATATTCTAACTTCGAAGAATTTCTACAACAAAATGAAAAAAGTTGCAATCTTTTTGAAAAAATTAAATTAAATTAAACATTTTAAAGGTTATAAAATTCTAATTGCTCAATGTGACCACCACCAGAAACAAGAACGATATCTAATCGATAACACATTGGTGTGCAAAACTTAAGCAACAATGTAAATTTTAAGCAAACAACCATGAAATTGCAGAAAAGGGTTATTGCGATCAGTATAATGAACGTGTAATTCAGTAAAAAGGGGATGTGTTTGCAAATGTTGGGGGGGGGAAACGTCATAGGAGACGTGAGTGTTCGCAAAACGCGGCACTCGGGGCGCGCAGCTCAAGATTACCATAAAAGGAAAAACGGAGGAGCAATTAAAAACATTCGCTGCAAGTGCAAGTGAGTTCTTTCATAAAATATAGCTAGAAAAAATCACCTGTACGACTTCACACGAGGAAGAGTGATCGAATAGCTGGAGAAGGGGCGTAGTTTGACCAGTTCAGCTGAAAAGTTCGGAATCAACCAAAGTGTCGTTTCGCGCTCTTGAAAGCCATCCATACCATAGGTACGGCTATTAGAAATGTTGTTGGTGGCCGCCCTAGGAAGACAATTGCAGTGGATATCCGATATATCATTCGCAGGCGAAAAGAGTCCGATACCAGTCAGCCAGAGCGACTGCTCAGCAACTGTGTACCGCAACAGGGCGACAAGTGTTGCAGTTTACTGTGGCCAGACGCCTTCACAAAGGTGGCCTATTAGCCCGCCTTGAACGCTGTATTCCTTTGAAAGTTGGCCATCGGCGTCACCGTTTAGAGTGGTGTAAGGAGCAGAAAAACTGGACATCTCATCAATGGAGGTGTGTCCTCTTTACGGATGAGAATCCTTTCAATACCACAGACATTTCTCAACGCCATTCGATTTGGAGAGAGGTCGGGACATGGTTTCGTAACAGTTACATCACGGGAAGAGACCGTTACGGTGGTCCTGGAGTTGTGTGGGGATGCATTATACTCCACGTTTTCAACAAAGATTCTTTGGTGAGACGTCTTGCAGTACGATTCCATCCTCCGGAGAACATCCAACAACTGAAACAGATGTTGATCGAGGAATGGGTGCTCTTACCTCAAGAACTGTTGGAAAATCTGGTGCTGAGTATAGATAGACGGTGTGAAGCAACCATTGCAGGAAGGGAAGGGCATACCCCATACTAAGAAACATTTGCTTGTTTTTATTCCTCTTGGACAGACAATCATGTGTAACTATACTATGAGTTCAATAAAGTCTTTTTTTTTTTGTTTGATTCCATACTATATGCGTCGTATTCTTTTTTGAGCAACTATAATTTCGTCATCGTTTAAGTACAAAATGTTGAATCTCATTTCTGAATTTCTTGCCTCTTAGATGATTTATCGCTGAATTATGTCAAAAAAAAACACCCCTGGCTTTAGTTTTGCTGACGAGCGTAGAATTCCTGCCACACTTTTTTCAGCATTTTTGGTGGTACATCCTGAATGATTCTGAGTATCCACGTTTTCAGTTCGTCAATGTTCGCTGGTAGTGGCGGAAAAACATTTTCTGTAACCCAAAGAAGAAGAAGAAAAAAAAAAAACTAAAGAGAGTTAAATCTGATTAAGAACACGATCATCGTCTTTTTTGTGACTCATACACTGTAGCAACAAATTGTCTCTTAAGTATCCATGAGCAAATACCAAGGTATGGAAAGTATTGAGAAAGCGAATGATTTTCGAACTATGCAAGTTACAGTTGGTACACGCTCTTACCCAAAATGATGCAGAACCAAGAAATAATGTTTTGAAAATTCGCTCTAAATGAGCTCGACAAAGACGAGTTATTCACATTTCCGATTGTCTATGCTGATGAAGCGACATTTCATACCAATTGTAAAGTCAATCAACACAATTCTCACTCATTTCGTGCAGCAAACATTGAAGAGGAACGTGATTCGCTGAAGATTAATGATTTTTGTGCTATGTCACAAAAAATGTTATCAGCCAATTTTTTTCAAGAGTATATATTTATTGTCTTTACTTACTTGGATAAGCTACAGATTTGGTTGTTTCTACAGTTAGAAGAAACAGCTGGAGCTGGTTCTTTTGTCGACTATAATATCATTTATGTTTCTAGAGGTGGTCGTATTGAGCATTTACAATTTTATAAGCTTACGAGTTTAATTTGGTTTGTTCCAGAAGATTGTAATTTCTTCAGCTTTTGTAGGAATCTATTTATTTAAACTATTATTAAATTGAAGCTATTAATTTAGAGATTAACTATATTTAATAATCAAAAAGGCTAAATGATTCGTGTCGTGGGAGACAAGAAGCTCCGATCATAGATGAGAATGGAATAGAATGATTAACAAATTACTCAATGCGAAGACCATAATTTGATGCATTCATTAAATTTATAATTTTATTAAGACAGCTAAAATTTAAAATCAACAGTTACTTTACCGAAATTGACATTACTGACATATAATGCGCGGAAGTATAGTGGCGTAGATATTAATGAATAGCGTTGTTAATTTTTGTATATATGATGAATGTCTGAGGAAATCATGAAGGTGTCTGTTAATTTTGGAGAAATTTCTTATTACAATATGATGCTGGGAAGGAATCTAGATAGCTATAAAGAGAAATATAGCAATTTTTCATCCCGAAAGAACCGATAACATTCCAGAACATTAAGTGCACATTTGCCTTTTTCATGTCTTTCAATTATAAATTCAAAGAGTTCAAGAGGGATCGTCACAAATTAAAAACCTCTGCTCCATGATCGTATCACATATCTCACTTTCTTTTCTTATATTCAAAGCTGTTAGAAGGTCTTAGTAAAGAAAATATTTTTTAAAAATACATGGATGAAATAAATACATGTTATTAAAGAAAAATTCGTACATTGCTTCTTAAATTTAAAAAAAAGTAAAGAAATTCTTTGTGTGGACCGTCCTAGAGATTTAAAAGGCCCGACTGAAGGAAGTGTTATTGTACCATTTATTTTCTAAGTTTTAAACTATTATATTTATTTGAATGAAATGAAGTACGTCCGAAAAGCGTTCAACAATCGGACTTTACCCTTTCACTTTTAAAATTATTTTATGCATATTTTAATGAATTATTTGTTGATTTTTACATCTCATAAAAACTTTTAAAGTTTTTTTTCTCTTTCTTATATCCTTGAGTGGATTGAAACAACTTTTGTAGTATAGATTTGACAGAGTAAGTAAAAATTACACAGAATTAGCATTACTTTTAAGAAATCAAAATGGTTGATGCAGGGCAGCTTTAATATACTTTTATTTTTCTTCTTAATTGGCATCCTTTTTAAGTAACATCTTTCACGTCATATGTGTTCTACTTAAGCAATTCCACAATAAGTTAAAAATTCTGTGATAATCATTGAATCCCTGCACATGTCAACAGAGACGGCAATGAGTGTACAGACTTGCTTGACAAGGAATCACGAATTATGAACCAAACTTCTCTTATCGTCCCCTTTGCTGATTTAAACACTGTGGCTAACCTCAGACCTTTCAGCCAACTTCTGAAGGAGCTCACAATTACAGACCTTGACTCCAGATCAATAACATTCTCAATAGCAAGACTCAGATTAAATTACTACAAGATTTGAAAATTCACCCTGAAAACAAGCAGCCTGTTTGCAGAAATATTTCCATGCTACCCCGTTGACACCAGAGAACATATTTATAACTATCTATTTTACCTCACCTTTTTAAACTTGACATTACTTTGCACATTTATTTATCCCCGCATGAATTTTCCTACAGCCCTAGGTACTTGATCTGGCAGTTGCTACCATTTAGGCCTTTGAGATTACCTAAAGTATGCTCTGCATTACCTATGAGCTCTAAAACAATGATAGCGTTCTGATATGTAATTCTCTTCACTTTTAGCCAAATGTCATAGACTTATGTATATTAAATCATTTCAGTCAGTATGAAATTCGGTGTTATCAGTGGTATCATATTTATTGGCGTGATGCATAATGGGTTGGCCACTCAATCATATCGTTGGATTTAAGTAAATTAGAGTTTACATTCAAATATATGTATCAATTACGACTGCTGATGTGAGTTTCAAAGAGATGACTAAATGCACAATTAGATGTTTTACTAATTTAGAAGCAAAAGGAAAGGGTCCTTTCATTGAATGGTTTCAGCGGTAGCCTAGTGGTTATGGCAGTGGACTCGTGGTCGGCGGTTTCCGTCGAGTCGTAGATTCGAGTCTTTATGATACAAAATACAGGCCATGTAGCCGGGGCTGATGCACGTTAAATCTGTTTAATCTGAACGTCCTTCTATTCGCGTGGTGAGGAAGTTAGGAGAGGAATGGAAGGTGCTAGTTCAGGTGTCGTCCTCGTTACTTGATCGAGATTCAAAATTACGAGGTACGTCTCCAATAATTATCACGTTGCTTCTAGTGCGACTTTAATAAAACTAACCAACATTCATTGAATGGTGCATGAAAGTAAACTAATTGAGTACATGTCTAAAATGTGATGAGAACATGAGGTTATCTAAAAAGAAAGATGTTCTTAATGGATATGAATGGCGTTGCAGAAAGAGAGGAGGACATTTTCATGATGTATGTCATCAAGGCCTTCATAGTGGTCGCAGTAGCCTAATGGCTAGCGGTATTTGTCGATTCATGAGTTCAAACCCTGATGTCATTAAAGACACGCCGTGTAGCCGGGCTTATACACATTAAATCTGGTCGAGATCCCGAGTCCTCTTGCATAGGTGGTGTGGAAGTTAGGAGAGGGAGGGGCCAGCTCAGGTATTGTCTTCATTTGATTGAAGCTCAAAATTATGAGGTCCGCCACCAATAGCTCTCAAGTTGTTCCTCAGTGCGACCTTAATAAACAATCACAATCGACACTTTCTTAACAGCTGAAATCTACAAACCTGAAACTAAAGATACACCGAAAAAATATGTAACTAAAATATTTTTTCCTTTTTTTTTTTTTTTTTTTTTTCATTTAGCGCTCGGCGGAGTTAACGATACTTCATCAAAACTCGCCGTTTTAGCGATTTTTAAAATCACGCTAAGTGTGGGAGCTAAACCGCTTTTGCACCAAGATTGTATATTTGAATTAACTTAAGACCACAAGAACATATTTTTAAGATAACTGAAATGCCTTAGACAGGGACAAATGAGATTAATTTGTGCCAAGTTTAAATTATTCTCACTTTTTAAGATTAAAAGCGATGAAAGTCGTATTAAAATATTGCGATACCTGTATATTTATATAATTGTTTATGCAAATAAAATGACAGTTTTATGCATAAATGATTATGTAAGAGCAATTAATAATCGTTAACCGTTTTTTCATCTGTAAGTCCCTTACTTGCTTATTTGTACCTCTTGAATAATGCCGCAGCATTTATATCTTTAAAAAGTTACAGAGTACTTGTAATCATAACATTCTACACACTAAACATAATTGTATTTTCAAAAATTAAATATAATGAAATATTTTAAGAAATTAAATTTATGATTTGAATTTATACAAACACATTTTATGATTCGAATTTATGCATTTAAGATTGATTGTTAGAAAAAAATCATGTTCACTGCGTTGGAAAAATACCGTTTTATATTCCGGAAAATACCAGTCATATAGCTGAAGTAGATTTGGAGGAAACTGTACTTTATCAAAATCATAAAAAATGACCTTTTGAGAAAAATACATAAACACATTTTTTTTCCTCCATGGTGTGATACAACTGTGCACAATTTTAAAATTCGTTCTGTTTATCAAATTCTCATAATACATCTGTTGAATAAACAAAGCGTGTTCTATTTTACAACAGCTAAATCAAAACTTTCAAGAGCTTTAATGTAAATTAACTTAATTTGATAATTTATTTAGGGAAAAAACAATTGTTCTTGATACTTTTAGAAAAGATTCCTGGATAATAGTTTTAATTAAATATCGAAAAATATAATCATTCTAGATTCCAACCGCATGTTGTTACAGAATAACAATCGATATAACCAATAAAAATAATGCAAATCCATACTGACCTTACAAACCTTGATTTAATATTCTATTTAATACTTAGACCATATTTTCTTCTGTTGAAAAATACGCATCAATATTAGCGTCTTTATCTATTCATACTTCATTCGAATTTCGTAGAATTATTTAAAAACAGAATTTACTCGTTTTTCCAGTTCCAGTTTGCTACCAGCTTACTAAAATGTTTTGAATCGGATTGCATGATTCTTGCTGTTAAGACAGAAGATGTCAGAGTGATGCCAAAATCGGTTTCAAAATGTACGTGATGCAATTGCATTTACTCCGAGGACAGCAAATGCGAAAGCGATCAAGTTTTACCTTTGATAATCATCGGACTGTTTTACGAAGGAAATGTAACAGAAGTTCTGCTTTGCTTCAATAAGCTGGTTTATTTTTCCAGAAAGGTAATTATTATTATTTTTTTATTATTCCTTAAATTAGTTTAGTTTTTAAGGTAACTGTGAAATTAAAATACTTCAAATTATAATTTTTTTTTATTTTTGTTTTAAAAATTAGACGCAGCTTCGCTGATTTAGTAGAAATATTATTATGAGAGTTAGACTAGAAAATTTAATTTTAAAATTGTAAACAAACGTGTCCCGCCAAAAAGAAATATATATGCTTTTACATTTTTCTCTAAATGTGCCTTTTAGGGAGAGAGAGTTCTGGTACTCTTTCCTCCAAATCTGTTTTATCCATAGTATTGATATTTTCCACATTATGAAGTGAGGTTATGTCTTATGCAGTGAATATAGTGTTTTCTAACGAAAATTGACAGAAATTAAGTATTGTACAGTATTTGTATAAAAACTACGGGAAAGTTAAATCATAAAATTGAACTTAAAAAAATTTCTTTATTAAATTCAAATTTTAAATTTATTGTGTTCAGCGTGTATGTATAATATTATGTTTATATGTTATTTTTCAAAATTACGAATAGAATGCATTTTATGCAAGATGTACCTAAAGGTAGATACGATTTACAAATGTAAATACAATTGCTGACTATCAGTTGCTTTTACGTAATAATTTATGTATATAAATATGATTTTCTTCCCATAAACAGTTACAAACATATACAAATATTTCAATGTTAAAATGTGACTAACATCACTCATTATTTTAAAAAATGGAGAATATTTTAATTTGGTATAAAAAAGGCTCTTTTTTTCTTGCCTTAGACTTTTTTTTTAAAAAAAATTTGGATTCAAAAACATATTTATTTCAATTGTAAGTAATATTCACTTTCCCCTTTCACTTACAAATCGAACAACATCAATTTGATTCTAAATGATATAGTAGCTAGTCGTATCTTCTTCTTCTTCTTTTTAAATTTTGTACATGTTAACTGTCCGGGGAAAATATCATAGATTAATCGGTATGTGTTATAACAGACATAAATTTTAACTTTATGTTTTCTTCAATTTAATCTTTAATAATTTATTCATGTTCCCTATGGTGTATTTCTAAACGTGCTTAAGGTAACCAAGGCGTCTTCGATTCGAAGAAACGAACTTGTTTTATGCAAAGTTTAAGTGATCCTCACTTTTTTAAAATTAAAAGCAATGGAAATAATATTTTAACATTTACTTATCTGTATACCTATGTACATGTTTATGCAAAGAAATTCACATTTATAAACAAATAATGATGTATGAGCAGTTAATAACCGAAAGCCAATTTGCACTTGAAAGCGAAATACATTTATGTGCATCATGCTGAAAATGTACTACATTAATGACTTTAAAAATTTACAGAGTACTTGTAAACATAATAATCTGTCCATTCAACGTAATTTCAATTTGAAAAATCTATTTAATGAAACTAAAAAAGTTTATATTTTCTGAAACAAATTTTCCATAATTTTTATACAAATATCGAGCAATACTAAAATTTTCTGAGTGTTTATTTAAAAAAAAAACATATTCACTTCGTTTCGTAATGTAGCAAACATCATTACCATAGATTATATATAAGTAGATTTTCAAGAAGGTGTACCAGAATCCTAAAAAACTACATTTTGAGAAAAACACTAAAACAGATATTTTCCTCTATTGAGTGACACGGGTGTTTACAATTAAAAAAATTCGATTTTAACGGAAGTTCTTTATTTTCCAAATTTCATTAGTAATACATCTACGCAATCAAAGATATATCCTTTATTTTTTATCAGGAAAAAAGTAAAATTGCCACATTTGAAGCATTTTAAGACCATTTTCGCTTAATGTTAAGAAACGGGACTCAAAATAACATATGGTGTTCTAATCAGCAGTCATATAACGCACGCGAATTTTCAAATTTATTATTACAAATTGCTTCCCTACATGCTCGGCACCAGGCTGCACGGCTGAGCAGCCGGCTTGGAAATCGTACTTGCAACTCGTCCGTTACAGGCAAGGATGCTGTATGGTATACTTTTGCAAACAACTGTCACATGCGTGTTACCCAGGTTCGCATGGCTTTAATACCACCATAAGGAATTGTCTCGTTGCATTTTAATATGATTCACATCTGTTTCCACGCATCATCTTTTCTTACATTTTACCAATAGATTTATTAATCAAATTATGATTAATAACTATGTATTTTTTAGTAATACAATAATGAAAGGAGTCTAAATCTCTAAATTTTCACATCTCGTTCAAAAGCTTAAGAATCTATAAATTCTCCTACATTTTAAGAACTCCTACATTTACAAAGAAATTAGAATTATAAACTTTTTTACGGAAATATTTGTAAATATAATGTATTTCGTCATGTCTGGCATTCGAAAATATTTTTAAAGAACTCGGAAAAATTGCAGTGATTTGAACGCTTTGCAGAACAAATGGTTTCAAATTCAGCAACAAATTAATCCTACATTGCCTTATCAAAGAAATATATGATGTAAGAGGCCTTCAAAATTTTACCTTGCTCGCAATTAGGAAATTCTAGATTGGACGGTGAAGCCCAAAATAAAACAGTTTCAAAGTTGGTTCAAATCCCTAAATTGGCACCTCCCTCTCCTAACCTCCACACAACGCCAGTGGGTCTTTGAGCCTCAACAGATTTCACGTGCATCAGGCCCGCAACTTGGTGTGTACCTAGAGGCATCAAGGCTTGAATCCTCGACTACTAGGCTACCGTGGCTTCAAGACCAAAATGAGAGACGGCTCGGAATTCAGATTGATTCATTTTTTGGACCTTCGCTCTTTAACCATACGATTGTCCCATGCGGGGCGCCAGAACTTATTTAATGAATCATTGAATCGAGAACATATAAAATATTTAATTATTTCAAATTAGGATGATGCATCGTTAATATGTTATCTTTTGATATATGTTATCCGTTTATATTTGAGGAATATAGAGGCGACGTTTAAATAACCATACAAAGGACAATAAAAGTTTTAAATTTTTCGCTGATTGGCACTAAAGTCCCTTGACTCGGCACTGCTCCGCTGATCAGTGGTTGGGAAACATTGCTGTAGGTTACTTCAATCTACAGCTTCCTGAAACCAAATCAATCAACATAAATAGCCGTCATTTACAACATTATGTACATGAGAATTAATTAATATGCAGAATAAATTTCATCCATATATTATTCCACTGTCATAATTAAAGCTTTAATATTCCCCCTCATATATATTCAAGACCTTATCTCAACAACTTAATTTTTTCATAGAAATTAGTTCAAAAATGTTGAAAGTAAATCATCCCAAGTTATGACGAGAATATTTTGTAAAATTCATAAACTATCTCTTTAAGAAAATTTAGTTCCATTTTTTATTTAATATTTTTTTAACCTCTAGGTTGTAAATATGCCTTTCAATAAACAATGTCACATAAATGTCAGCCTCCTTCCCATCAAGTCTCATTATTTTTTCTTTTATGGAGGTAAGTTGCTATGGTAATTTTTTCGTATTTTATGTAGCGAATTTGAAGAAGATACTTATTTTTCATGGATTCTCTTTATAAATATGTAGATTAATATTCATTGTGAATGATATCTTAATGTATATTTTTTATTTATTTATTTTAATAGAATGTTTTTTAAAACGACTGTATATATGAATTTATTTATTTTGTAATATTTAGCATTCTTACATAAAATTGCAAAGAGTTTATGAAATGATTACTATTTTAATATATTGATTGCAATATATTTAACACATTTAAAATTTCATTTTTGAGATTATATTTACCCGGCTTTAAATTTGTATTTAAAATATCATTACTCATAATCTTCACTTCTTGATTTCTAATTTCAATTTTCGTCAAATCTTTGAAACAAAAAGGCAGCTATTGTTTTCTATTTCCTTTTTAAGGTATTACAAACTACAGAGCCAATCGCACCGGGTGCATATTTTATAATTAATTATTCCAAATTCCTTGCTTAAAATGGAAACATCAAGTATGATTTACAAAGAAATATATTTTGACATTCGAATTTTCTATGTATGAATGTGTGAGAATCTAAATTTTCTGAACTGATAAAATTGAATTATTAAACGTATAGAAATAACGCTGTGTGTGATTTCTAGTTTATCATTGTCTGTTAAATTTTTAAATATCAGTATATGTTCAAAAATACTAAAATAGGTAACAAGTCGAATGAAATGCTCAAGAAATTCGTCTATGCTATATTTCTTGCACAAAGGGCTAACTTATAATTAAAATTTACTTACTTAAAAGAGTTTGGTTCTGTTTTTAATCAAAGAACTTATTTAAAACTCGCCACAATGTATATACAAAAACAAGAAGAAGAACTTAAAAACATCCTTGTATTTTTACCGCGAGATAGATTATTTTATTTAAAAAAAAAAACGAAAAATATAAGTCTTTCAAAACTAAAATTAGATTTTATGGCAGCTTTTTATATTTAACGCCATTCGTAAATAACATAACACATGGATCAATAAGTTCCGAGACTAACCCAGAGATGGAGCTCGTAGTAAACCAGTAACCAGGTCTTTCTAGAGTACTAACCTTTGCTTGAAACGTGTCAAAATTTTAAGTCGATCGGACCAGAAACAGCTGAGTTATCGAGGTTGGAGTAAAGTCGTTTTGTAGTTTGTTTAAAAAATGGAAAAAACCGAGTTTCGTGTTCTGATAAAACATTGTTTTTTAATGGGTAAAAACACCGTGCAAGCGAAACAATGGATTGAAAAATGTTAACCGGACTCTAGTCCTTCAAAAGCAACGATTTGTTGGTGGTTTGCCGAGTTTAAACGTGGTCGTACCGACACAAATGACGCGGAACGCTCGGGTAGACCTGTGGAAGCCGTTACACCGGAAAATGTGAGTGAAGTGACAAAAATTATAATGAAAGATCGTAAAGTGAAGCTCCATGAGATTGCTGAGATGACACAGATATCATATGGAAGTGTATTTACTATCCTTCATGAAAAATTGAGCATGAAAAAGGTTTTTTCCAAGTGGGTGCCGTCCGAAGCGTCCGAAAACGCAGCAGTCAGCTGGCAAAGTCATGGCGTCAGTTTTTTGGGATACGCATGGCGTGATTTTCATTGACTACCTCGAAAAAGGTAAATCGATCAACAGTGATTATTATATTGACTTGCTGGAGCGTTTGAAGGAGGAAATCGCAAAAAAAAGACGACCGCACATGCAGAGAAAAAAAATCCTTTTTCACCAAGACAATGCACCCTGCCACAAGTCGATGAAAACAATGGCAAAATTGAACGATTTGGGCTTTGATCTGCTTCCCCACCCCCCATACTCGCCAGATTTAGCCCCCAGTGACTACTGGCTCTTTGCTGATCTTAAAAAAATGCTCCAGGGAAAAAGATTTGGCTCAAATGAGGAGGTCATCGCTGAAACTGAAGCTTATTTTGAAGCGAAAGATAATTTTTTTTATAAACATGGTATTGAAAAATTGGAAAAGCGTTGGACCGATTGTATCACCCTAAAAGGTGATTATGTTGATGAATAAAAAAAAATTTTGCAAAAAAAATGTTGTTTTCAATGTTAGTCTCGGGACTTATTGATCCATGTGTTATGTGGGGCATTAGACAACATATTTAAAGGCTGTACATAGATCATGTAGAATTCCCTTACAAAGTAGTTTTGCTACCAAGTCAATAAACTATTAGCGTATGACGAAGATATTATTTTAGAAATCTTTCTGAAGATATACATTAATTAATAAACATGTTTCTTTTTTATATAGTACAACATAAAAGGAAATAAAAAGCATACAGTGATCTTAAACAGCATCCAATGGGTGGTGATAAACATACTTCCCACCAGAAATGGGTCTTGAAATTCACGTTCCTTTTATCTATTAAAATAAACCAATTCATTTTATTAAATCAGTATCAATCCCAAAACTATTTTAATATATCGTTACTAGAAACAATGGTCCCATAAAGGTTAATAAAAAGCCCGTAACTAAAACTATTCAATTATTTCATTTATAAACAGCGATTCACATTTTCGAATCAAAGTCAAAAAATGCTTTAAAATCCATACTAGTAGCATGCCTAAATTTTATAAATGTTTTCTAGTAAGATTTCAATAAACAAAAAAATTCATTATGAGATGATTTCCATTTTTAGAAATAATTTTGAGCATGAGACACATATATGGGTATGAGACATAAAAGTCACATTCCGAACAATTTACTACCAATTTGAGAGCAATCAGTGCAAAAAAAAAAAAAAAGATTTTCCCCAAATGAGGAAGATATTTGTAAAAAGAGTTTTTCAAAAACATTTATTTTATCGTTGTACTTGTTCTTTTTCATACTGCTCACCCTCTTGGGGAAAAAAACCAACATTTCTCAAAAAATAATTTTTTTGGCTTCCTTAAACTGAATAATATTTAAATTCTCTGTGTTAGACTTCGAATTTGACGAGCTTAATGTACACAGTTACTCTTTCCCAAATACTCGTAGACCCTATAGAAGTTGAGTTACTAGAAAATAGCTTTAAGTTTCATTTAAAAATATCGCCAACGATATGCGTATCAGCCGCCGCGATCTATCTAACAGATAAATTGCGAGACATTTTTAAGAAATATATTTACTATTATTCAAAGTGCTTATAAACTTGTTGAATGATAACAAACCGATTAATAAATATTTACAATAATATGTTCTATATGTTGCATTTTAAGCGACTTGGTTTTCTTTAGTTTTTTTAACATCACACTAGAAACAACACGAGGACTGTTAGTGACAGACCTCGTAATTTTGAATTTAGGTCAAGTGCCGAGAGCGATACCTGAGTTGGCCCACCTTCTCCTAACTTCCCCACCACTCCAACATTGGGACCTTGAGCCTTGACGGAATCAATATGCATCAGCCCCGGCTATACGATGAATCTTTAGTGGCAACAGCGTTTCAAACGGCAATGGGAAAATTATAAAAATTTCTGGAAACTCTCCTCATCTCAAAAAGTCGTTGGCCATTAAAACTTTCAATACAAGTTTTAATGGCCTTGTGTATCTTCAGCCTCCTGAAATGAAAAGTAAATGAATAAACTTGATCGTCAGTAATTTACACACATTAGAATAAATAAATAAAAAAAGTTTAAAAAATCAATTCAAAATTGAAATTTCGAGGCACATGTCATTAAAATGAGCACGAAATCGAACCGTAGCTTTATAATGCCCCTTTATTATTTCATTCACTTTCTATTGCTAATGATTTAAATAGTCACTAACCGATAAGTCAATGACTAAAAAGTTATACAGTAATGATAACAAAGTTATTTTATTCAGAGCAGCTATGAAGTTCTAACCCTAGCCTACTAAATCTGTGAATATATCGTGTCAGAATCTAATGCTTAGTATAATAACTTATTATTTACCTCATCTGAATCAATCGGGTTCGAGTAATAAGTTGATTTAGAGATGAGGGTCCTATTCATTGACCCTTTATAGATTCATTCCATGTTTGCTTCCAAAGCTCTCTACTCTCCGCAGGTATGAAAAACATGTTTCAGCTCACTATCTCTTCTACGAACAAACTAACCTTGTACTAAATTCATCACTGCTAATTAATACAGTTTATCAAATCTAATCACTTCTCTTACTAATTCTTATCTAATCTACAAAAGTCACGTTTTATCCTTTGGGAGAGTTCCGCATCTGAAACATCATTTGAAGTCCCAAAGTTGCAAGGAAAAAATGCGTTGGAGCCTGCTTTATAACTTTAACTCAATATTTATTGTACATATAAGGTAGCATTTATTTATTACTTTTAGTTGTTAATTATTTATGTTATTTTCCCTTATAGCTATGGGTGCAGTGATACCATTCATGCCTGTTCTAGCAAAAGGTCTTGGTATCAATGCGACAGCAGTTGGACTTGTCTACACAGTGCTTCCATTCTGTGTGTTCTTTTCGAACCTACTTTTTGGTTTCATCACAGACTATTTTCAAAACATAAAAGTGATTATTTTTTTACTAGTATCTGCGACAGCTGTCAGTTACTGGTCTGTTATTTTACTGCCTTCAATTGATAACACTCACTGGACACATGTACAAGTCCAATGCCATGTACAAAACAACTCCATTTCCATTCTTACGAACGATTATAACCGAACATGCGTAAATCGCACACTGATAGGAAGTGAAAATGGAGAACTCAACTTCAAATCGTGTGAAGACAACAGTACCATCAACCTGCATGGGAATGTTAGCATTGATCAGCA
Source organism: Nephila pilipes (assembly GCA_019974015.1). NCBI lineage: Eukaryota > Metazoa > Arthropoda > Arachnida > Araneae > Nephilidae > Nephila > Nephila pilipes. The sequence continues at coordinate 279,820 of BMAW01014786.1, forward strand.
AAAAAATATGAGAACTAACGAATCGTATCAGTTCAAAAACACTATGTGGTTGGAATTCAAACCCGAAAGGAACTTTTCTTGCAACTGCATTGCCGAAAATTCCCCAATTTTTGCTTGTGTTAGTATGAATCCTTGCTTGTTAGTGGAAGACAATGTTTCAGTGTACAAAACTTATCAGTTCTGGGTGTTCACTTTGCTTGCTGTGATTTCTGGTACAAGTGCAACCACTGTGTTTTGTCTCAGCGATGCTGCTTGTTACGAAGTTTTAGGTGATCGTACCGACCTTTATGGTAAACAAAGATTATGGGCAACCGTGAGCTGGGGAATCACTTCTCTATTGGCTGGATTTTCTAACGATATCGCCACTGGAAGTTTTAAATCGATCAACTACGACCCTGGATTTTATCTCATGCTAGTTCTAGTTGGCGTCGATCTTATACTGCTGTTGAAAATTCGATTGACGAAGGCAAAGATTTCTAGAAACATATACAGTGATGTCGGCAAGATATTCTCTTCTTGCGAGACGGTTTGTTTTGCTGTTGCTGTCTACGTCATGGGAGCTATGTCTGGTCTTCTCTGGGGCTATCAGTTCTGGCTTCTGCAAGATTTAGGAGCTACCCAGACACTACTGGGTTTGTGCGCGGCTGTACAGTGTCTAGTTGCCGAAGTTCCGTTTTTCTTCTTTTCTGGATGGTTCATCAAGACATTCGGATATCTGTATTGTGTGAGTGGATCTCTGGCTGCATTTGGACTCCGATATGGATTATATTACATTCTGGATAACCCATGGTTCGTTCTTCCCGTTGAGGTTCTCCAGGGATTGACATTTGCTGTGTTTTACACAGCAATGACTGGATACGCTTCAAATAATGCTCCTCCTGGCACAGAAGCCACAATGATGGGAATATTTGGAGGATTATTCGAAGGTCTTGGTAAGTTTTCTCTATTATTTTTATTTTTAGAACTAAAAAAATTACACCAAGTGCATAACCATTCGATCACTATTAAAATAATATTCTAATAATTTAAAGAACTTAAATTAAAATCTGAAGATAGAAACTCTCATAACAAATAAGAAAAGATTCATATATATAATTGCATATTATTATTCACTTTCATTGTATACATACTTGCATGGTATTTAATTTTTAGAATAATTTATTGCTTCATAAGCCACATTAATGGATCCTCTGACATAAGTCATGAATTCCACGAGCGTGTTTTCAGATTGAAGCACTATGTGGCACCTTATAATTATTTCCCTTGCAAGCCTGCGTAATACATTCTATGATATATTATAAAGGTAAAAAAACATCATTTAACGCATTGAATTAAGAAGTTTAAATCGCTTTAATAAGTTGATCTATTTTTGTAGACGCAACTTGACGTTTAATATTCTTATATGGTATTAAAAAATCCAAAATCTAAGATATTTTAAGATTCAGAGAGCTGTCGGGAAATTGAAAACACAATTGTATGCTTCATATATCTTTATATCCCCCTTCAGCTTCTATATCATCAAGTTTTCTCACAGTTTTTTACTAATATCTTATGACTTTTTACCAATAACCGCTATTATACCATGCTTTGTTCTTAAAATTTTAAAGTTTCTCAGTAGATACTTTAGAAACGGATATCTCTTTACAGATTTAAATTGCGTTTCTTCCTATAATTCTATTGAAAAGAATGAAAATAAATCGACGTATGATGTTAGAATTCTGTTTTAAAGGAGTGGAATGTAATGTATTCAAAATCCTGCTTCTATCTCCTCAATCCGATACAAATTTATAAATCGAATAACCATTTCGACAAGGCAGAGTTCATTTAATTGCGAATAACTGAAAATCAAGAAGACACACTGCCCCTTAACTTTCACTCATGTAACTTTTTCCTGAAGTATTGCCTTTAAACTTCAGACGAAGAGTAAACTTGATTTTACAACAATAACAACTTTATTCCTCGGTAATTTTAACACATTACGTTGGTCAGTAGTGCAATTAGTACTTTTAGCTCGTAACGCATAGGGCATATTGTGCTGCAACTAAAGGCTTTAGCCTCTAATACAGATTTTCTTGTTAAAAGATTGCCTCTATATTTGACTTTATTGACTTAATTAAAAATAATGAATCAATTTACAGCACGTCTTCTTTAATTTTAATGTATTTGTTATTAAAGGAAACTTCAAGAAATTTATTGCTTAGCAAAATACACTTCAAGAAGTTCATTACTTAGTCAAAACTTGTAGGATGAAATTCATTTAAGAATTTATTTAGTCTTTGTAAAGCTACATTGGTGATTGCCATTAGATGCCAAAATTCAAATGCTGCCTATAGGAAAATATGTTTGTTTATTTCCTATAGACATATAGAAAATATGTTAAAAATATGTTTTAATAAATTCATACTTCGCCATACTTTATTCGGTTCTTATTATATATTCTTGAAGCAAAAATAAATTATCTTAATATGAATCAAACTTTCTTGCTATCAAATCAAAATAGATCTCTACAAATTCTTATGTAAAGGTTAATAAAAAGGTACCTACCATTGTCATAGAGCTTTCTTTACGGTAAGCCATAGGTACCATAGTCGATCCATCAATGTTTCCACAATCACATGGAAACTTATTAATTTTTATTTACATATTTGAATTTCATGGTGAGCCTCAGACAACTACAAAACATAAAAGTTAACAAAAATGTATAATAATTGCCTCACAGTGCTGCAAATTGGAATTCTTTATCCAAACTAACTGCACATAAAATTTTTAATCAGAATGACTCCGCCCACACATACGCGAAACTTAGAAGTCACCATAGACGGGAAAGCGGTGCAGTACACAACAATTGTTATTCCTTACTCCGTGACCTAAAACAGGTGTTGGGCAATTATTTTAGCTAAGGGGCCACTTTGTGAAAGTAGAAGCTAGCAGCGGGCCGCATCTCTTAAAATGATTGCATTCATTAATTAACTTTGTATTTCAGGAAATCTATATTAATTGTAACATATGTTAAAAATCAATAAATATAAATTAAATAAAACAATGGTAATTTAAATCATTAATTTCGTATCATCTATAGCTGCAAGCACATTCGAATTTAGAATCAGTTTAATGAAACAAATGTACCCTATCACACTTTGCTACATTTTTTTTTTTAAATATAGAGAAAAATTGCGTGTTGAGATTCTCATGACAGCTTGCAAGTTAACGTCTGTAAGATTCACCGGACTGAAAAAAAAACAATATAGGTGGCACTGCCATCGATACGGAGAGAGAGAGAGGAAACAATAACAGAAGAGGAAGAATGGCGGCTATGACCGGTCGCATGATGAACAAAATGGCATGAAATATCAGCCAAATGTTTAGTATTAGTGAATTTTCATATTGTATTAATTGTGTGTGTTGTGTGGCTTTAACAAAAGAATAATAACTTTAGCCACTAAAGTTTGTGTATCTGGTAGTGAATGAGTCTTCAGAAAATGAAACAAAGAACCTACAACACGAAAAACACGCGAAATATTACTACGTCTGTCAAAGAGCTTCTATACTTATTCTTTTTGATCTTCAACCAAGAAACGTTTTGCTCAAAATATATCTGGACCCCTAAATATAGAGAATATTTTTGCAATAAATTTTTTCATACATGTAAGTTTTTCAGCAGACAAAAATTTGTAATAGTCAACTAATGTCATAGCATTAAACATGTCTTTCTCAGTGTGAATAAGTTCAAACGACCTTACGACCTCTGTCTGCATGTTAATAAGCTCAAGCTACAGCTCCTCGGGGGCTGTGTCAATAACAGAAGTGATAGGATAAGGGAGATAATCGAAATTAAACTTAATTTTCGCAATGCCTGAATTCTTTTTGCGGCCTCTTCCAAACTTTGCAGAGGATCTCTAATCTTAGCAGAAACACTTTTAATGCACTTAATGTTTTTCTAATAAAGGGAAATGATAATAATTGTCTTATCCTCCTTGCTTTGCAAATGGACCTGGTTTTTCTTTAAATGATTTTGCGCACGGAAAGGAAATCTGAGTGCGAGACGGATTATTCTGTCTTGGCCGGTCATCAAAAAACTATTAGAGGGGCACATGTGATCCGTGGGTCACTATGAATCAGGGAATTTTGTTCTTCAGTAATTCTTATGAACCCTTTTTACCATATTGCTTAAGATGATGTTCATTAAATCATATTGTAGATTCCTAATGATACAATTTTGCTGTTCATATTTGATATAGATTGTTTAGTAAATATTACAGTTGTGCAAGTAGCTTATCGGAATGCGTAATCATAATCATAAATTTATTTATTTTGGAACATTAAATTATACATATATAATTAACCATAGCAGAAAAGAGTTACATTGTGGAATTTTTTTTTATTACTTTTTTCCATTTTTTCTCAATTTAATTAAGTATTAAACAACCAAGAACATAAATTACGATTATTGATTATAATTTAGAAAATAATTACCATCAAATTAATACTTATTGCCGAATTATTCATTATTGTTTTCGTTTCTATGTAAAATATATAACTAAATGTTTTAAGAAATATTTTTAAAAAATGATTTTAAAAACCTTAGAAAAAGTGCATTTCGAAAATCTTATTAAACTAATAATCTTTTAATTGTATAGATTTTATTGGTTTTCAAATAATGTAAATTTCAGAATTTTTTTAAAGCACGTATATTTTTGGATAAAATATCAAGTGTTTTGAAACTGAACGATCAAAGAGCGATTTTTAACGTTTCTTTTTAACTTTTTCTGTGCTGCTAAGTCGGTATCAGTGAATTTATGTATATTATTATCCATACGATTTTGAACTTCCTCGATCCTTTCAACTGAAATTTTTTTATTGAAAGTCAAAGAAAAAATATGAAATAATATTACAGTCTGATCCCATTAACACGTGGTAGTGAGGATCCGTGGTTACTAAACCGAGAATTATACTATTAAGATATACTGAGCGGTAATATAAATTCTGATGTCGATATGAATTTTCTGCGCTATGAACGTTATCCACAAACTGACGAGGTTCATCTTCAATTTTTAACTACCCATGTAGTATATACTTAAGTATATTTAATTCTCTAGAATTTCTACTTGTATTACCCCTTTTCCAATTCGTTCGATAACATAGCAACTTTTTTCGATCGTAACAATTCTTTGGTTTACGTACGTCTGTACACTCTTTCGATATTATTATGAAATATTACGGAAATCACTTTAATAAGAAAAAAACATCTTTATAACTAATAAAGTTTGAACAATTCAAAATGATTGAACGTTCGGCTAATCTCATAGACCGCGAGATCTTGATAAAATTCCTTACTAAAAATAATCCACTTTCCGACTAATAATGGTTCATAAATATAAAATAGGAAAAAAAGCTATTTTATCTGCTCTTTTCAGGAGGCCGCTACGAACAAAAGGTTGATATTAATTTCATAAAATTCCAAATAAGAATTTTGACGTCACCATGTCTAGAAGTGATATCGTAATCGATTTCTTATCGAAAAAATTACGTGTACAGCAAATATGCGTGTTGTTGATCCGCGGGTTAACTGGGTCCGACTAAATTAAAATCTACCTTTTCTTGAATGTAATAACAAAAAAGGACAAATAACTCTACACAGATATCATTGGAGAATTAGAATCCTTTAAGGAAGATTGAAGGAATTTGCAAAGCTTGTAGGATAAATTCAATAAAATTAAATTTTAAATAAAAGGTTTTTTTTTATTTATTTACTTTTATAAATTTTTCATTCATCAACAATTGAATTACATATATTACTAATTATAATAAATTTTTTAGAAAATTATACGTTCCGATTCCAACGCCATTAAAAGTTGTCTTAAATGCCGTTCATTTATAATAGTATTGTTTGAAAAATATTGAAATATACATTAATTTTAGCATAAATACTCATCAATAGAATATTACATAAAACTGAAAAAGTTTGGTATTTTCTTGTTCAGCAATATCAGTTTTTGGATAGTAATGTTCAATTATTAGTTAACTGAATTCGAGTTTTGTAAGAAAAAGCCCATCAGAATACTGCACGCAGAACCGGAACTCGTCTGAAAATACAACATTGTGCCACTCCTGTATCCAGCGTTGTCGTTCTGCGCACCGGAGTCGCCGTCTTTTTCTCTATACTGCATTGTCAAGGGAAGCCGAAGTAATGGTCGCCGTGTTGACAGTCCACGCTGTTGCAAACGTCGTTGCACTGCACGAGCGGAAACTGGGTATGCTTCAAACATGCCCATTTCCTGACTAATGGTCCTTGATGTGGTTGTACTTTTTTGCAGGGCCGACCACTCAATATGTCTGTCCTCTCGGACGTTAATCATGGGAGGGCGTGGAGATCCTGCTTACTATTCAGTAACCCATTGATTCCAGATTTGTATGACAGTGGTTACATTTCGACTAGTGTAAAGGGTGATATCACGGAACGATAATCTACACTCTCGATAGGCAACGATCCTGCCTTTATCGAATTCCGACAGATTTTGGTAAGCATTTCTTCTTACTCGAGGCATAACACGATATTTTGAGCAAACTTCGAATTTTCAAAGCTCTTTCCAAATGAGAAATCCACTGCATAACTTTTATTTTATGCAGTGCTTCATGTGTCATTTCTCCCTTCTGCGTCGTCTAAATGCGCTGAAATACAAATCCTTCACATATCCTAATCTCTTCTTCCTTTCATGAGATTTTGACGTTTGTCAGATCATTCCTTCCTGGTGATGCAATTTTAATGGCCAGGTCAAACAAGGTCGTAATTTTTTAAAATAATGATAATGAACACGAATCTGGTTGAAACGTCATTTTAACTGCTTTCAAATCCGAACAAATAGAATGAACATAATTACTCTTCAAAAACAATTTTTTTTGCTACACATTTGCTAACAAATAATAATATCCTACTTGTTGAATATCCTAGAGAAACTCTTTTATATATATTTTTTTATTTTTAGGTGTGGCAACGGGAAGTCTTCTCGGGGGAGTCGGATTCGACAAGCTCGGAGGTCGTAAAACCTTTTTAATTGCAGCCTGTATCAGTTTGGTGTGTGCTCCTTCATTAGCTATAGTCAACACGGTTCAAAGAAAACCTTACCGGAAAGCAGAGACCTCGAATCCTAACTAATAAATATAACAGCAGAAAAGATATTCACCTGAATAATGCAAGACTTTTTTCGAAAAACAACATTGTTTAATATTAAAGCTACAGTTTTAGGTGTTTCTAGCATACACATACACAGATATATATATATATATAAATATATATATATATATAGTTTACTTTGTATCTCCCATTATTATTTCCTTAACCTTCCATTCTTAATCAGATATGAAAGAATAATCTAATAAATAGATAGTTACAAAGTGATAAAAAAAACAATGGTCAAATGAATAGAAGATCGATCTCATAGTGATGATACTAAGTTATTTTTTATTCAGATCTATCAACAGTTCATTCCTAACCTACTCTATCTGTAGCAGAGATCCCTATATGCGTCTGATTTATCGCTTAATATAATAATCTAGTGTTTATCTTTCCGTACCGAGTCTTCAGAAGATTTATAGATGAGAGTTAGAATCGTTGATCCTTTGCAGATCCTTTCAATGATCTCTCCAAAAGTTCTCTAATCAGCGCAGGGAAGATATGAATGTCTCACATTGATAACGTAGCTCACAATCTGTACCATTAACTAAATTACCAGCTCTCGTATTAAACGCTTCGCTGCTTATAAATGATATTGTTCTAACCAATTCATTTCACTCCAATAACTAATCTAATCTACTTGAGTCACTTTTTTTTTTTTTGGGGGGGGGGGGGAGAGTTTGTAGCATCCACCCTTCGTTACTTAATTCTTCAGAAACTCTGAAGTTCAATTAAATAGTCCACAATGTCACACATTCAATTCAAGAGACGTCGGAAAAAGTTTACTAACTATTTTCATGGAACATGTTTGGTCGTTTTCTTATGAATCTCTCTTAACTCGCCTGAATCCTACTTTACAATTAAACAATAAAGTCCAACTCACTCGTACCGAGGGAGACATTTCTTGAATACTACACATTAGACTCCTATTACTCTAACCAGAAATCCCTCCTCTAGCTTATTTTATACAAACAATTAATTACAATAATTCACTCCAATTAATTCACAAACATCTCTTAGCTTGTCGTCAACATCTGTTTCCCTTTTTATTCCTTTCAATTCTATTTTGCTAATATATCACTATCCTTAATTCAATTCAATATACTTCTTATCTTCATCTAATTTACCTTATCACGTTTTATTTGGTTGGCAAGACGTTGGAACTGTGTACGATTCCCATTGTAAAAAGTTTCTAGTGTTAGAAAAGAGAAAACTGCGAATATATAACCGAACGCCATAAGTTTCAAATCAACGAATTCATTCAAAGTTCCAAATGTGTTTGTGGAGGGTGGAAACGTAAGACAGCCTACGTTACTACTTATTTTTTAAGTGCTCAGCCCTATTTCTATCGATTAGTCTTTTCATTTTAATAACATTTATCTGACTCTTTTATTTCAAAATCCTACAGAGATTAACTTTTGTAATTGCCTCCAGAGCCAACACGAACAAATATGGAGCTCGGTTCAAAATTAACTTGAAGGACCTCGAAACAAATTTCGTACAGTAAAATAATCTATGTATGTATGTAAGTGTGCGTATATATATATATATATATATATATATATATATATATATATATATATTCATTTTGAATCATTAGTTACATTGAACAAATTGATATAGCATAAACTTTATTAAATAATAAATCAATAACAAGTAATGCACCAAAAATAATATTAATTATGTATACCAGAGATCGGCAAACCTCTTTCTTGGGGAAGACTATGTAATAACATTTTTAGGCTTGGCGAACTAAGTAAGCATACTCAATGGTATTTATGCGTTTTTCAATTTTTCAACGGTTTCAATTTTTATTAGCAAGTGAGATTTTTTTTACTTAACATTTGCGTACACATGCTAACACACACACACAAATATATATTTCCGTTTATTAATAAACGTATCATAGAACTGGTCAAATGTTATGCTATAGAGATGAATTATTTGTTTTTTCTATGACAATATTTTGGAATTGAAAATTAGTACTTCCTATAAATAAAGTTGTTATTAAACAGTCTTCTTTTAATAATGATCTGATTGCTATTTTTACATACTTCATTTTCGAAAATATCCTTTCTCATTGGTAAGTAGTCCCCAAAACACATATAAATCCCGAGTATATCATTTGGATTGGCTTATTTATCTTTTGAAAAATATTTATAAAATAGGACTTGGTCCATTTCTTTTAAGCATCATTGTTAGCATATCATCATTTTGCTGATTATTCACTTTCTGTCGAGGGTCTGATGGTGCCATAGAAGCCAAAAATCCATAGAAAAGAATTCAAACATTTTTTTTCTCTTGGCATTATTAATATAAAAATAACAAAGTTAACGTTTTGGGGGAACAGAAAACAGATATCTGTTTTTGCTCTTTATAAGTAAAATAATGCCAGTCTAAGCTGAATTTCGAAATCTTCGACTTCAATTCCTGATCAAAGAAGTATAGAAATAAAGTTACTCAATTTTTAAAAAAAATATTAGGAAGTTAGAGCTGTATACATATAAGTCAACAAATTTGTGTATGTATTAAATGTACTAAAATTTGTGTAATATATGTATTAAAATTTGTGTATTATATGTATTAAAATTTGTGTATTAAACGTATTAAAATTTCGTGAGTTTTTTTCTTTGTCATATCTGACTGTAATTTTCATGTATTTTAACTTAATGCCCGAAGGTAAATAAACGCTTGCATTTGTATATATTTTACAATTGAAATAAAAAATATTTATTAAAATGAGTAACGAATGTATACGGTGCATTTATAAATTGTTACAAGAATGAAGAAATGAAGAACTTACAGCCTATAAAAATAAACTCTTTTGCTTTAACAACGATATTTGTTTTTTTATTCAATGCTGCGTTCCTTAAGACATAAAAGTATTTGAACAAACGCAGAGTCGTTTACTTTTACACTTGACCCTTGTTCTAACATAGAAACTGATGTCAAAAGCAATCCCAAATATCTGATAACTGTTTCAAAGAAGTGTGCTATTCATTTTATAACTAGTTGCAGCCTGATACAACATAATGTTTTCCTGTAAGAAAAAGTATTTGTATATTTTCCATAAATCCCATAAAAAGAATGAAACAATCAACCATCATACGTCTTTATTGTGAACAATATAGGTTTCAGGTAAGGATAATATGATTGAAAGTTCAGCAAAGACTTAAAAGTCATTTAATAGATGAAAAGTTTGAGGTTAAATGCATGTACTCAATGAAATTCTTGTGTTTTGTTAACCAAGAAGACAAACATATTGGAAATGATTCACTGAGAATATTTCCTTGTATTTCTCGTGAAACATTTCTTGGTTTATTACATGTGAATCAATGGATCATAATTCAGAAAGGTTTGTGTATTTTGCCGGTGAGTTTTTAATACTAATCTTAGTATCTGTAGCTTTCAAAGCAAGTTATATTTTTGTGTGTTTGTTATAGAATCCTTTCATGAGTTGAAAAAAGCCGAGTAAAATTTATATATATCTATTATTCTATATTAATAATAAGACATTATTAATAATAAGACATTATTAATAATAAGACATATATTAATAATAAGACATAACATAGAGGTCGTTTCACCAATAATAACTTGTGGGTAAGAGGTAATAAAATAACTTGTGGGTAAGAACTTTTTTTTACATATTATTGCTATCTAATCATAAAAATTAATTTTCGTTTATTGTTCATTGTGTAATTATACATTGATACATATAGATACATCTCATTTTGATCATTATAACAGATTCGATAATTGTATTTAGAATTTGACGCATTTCATATTTATTCAATATATATATATATATATACACCCGTCCCTCGATTTACACGGTGCTCGATATACACGTTTTCGATTTACACGGTTTTTTAAATTCAAATAAAAAAAATTGTCAAACTGTCAAATTCCGCATAATTTTAATTCATTGATTTGGTAACACCACATGTGCATGTATATGCGTCAAGATTACCTTAAGATACCAAGATTAAGGCATTCTTTACGTAATCTGAAATTAAAAGGTGAGCAAGCATCTGCTGATTCAGATGCGGCACGACAATATCCACAAAAATTATTTTATTTTATACTGAATAAATGATTGAAAACACTTTGAATTTATAATAACTAGCTCAATTTTGTTTGTTTTTTGTTTTTTTATTTAATTTTATATTGAATTAATGGTTTAAAACGCATGGTTATAGCTGTTTTCGATTTACACGGTTTTTCATACAAAAATTTTAATTTTCGCTTTACACGGTTTTCTCAGGAACCAATTAACCGTGTAAATCGAGGGACAGGT
>BMAW01014788.1:0-46783 GCA_019974015.1 Nephila pilipes
TTGTTGTACTACGTTCAGTTGCATTATTGTAACATATAAACAACTAGAAAACCTTAACATTCTCCTCTAATGCCTTAGTGTGAGTAAGAATTGATGTAACATTAATGATATCTCAAGGTGCCGAAATTACAGTGTTAAATGCATTATTAATTAGTGTGTTATTCAACTCATTAACTACAGAATACCTTTCTCTAAATATCAGTGTTAACATTTTGCTTAATCGTTTGTGGGCTGGGCAAGAAGGAGGTGTTTTATAGAAAAATCTTTAATGAAAAAGTTGTGCTTTATGTTGTTTGAACATTTTCAAAGCATAATTTGTTTGTCTTTATATTAAATAATTAATAATCATTTTCGAACCAAAATAAAACGAAAAGGTATAGTAAAAAAATAAGAAAACTGCTGGCCGTAAAGTGCAACACCACCGTAAAGGGAAGAGGAAATACTAGAAATATATAGATATTTATTGTACGTCCAAGACTGTGGCTGAAAAAAATGGAATAAATTTTGAAACAGTTAAAGGAGAGTAATGGAGTATACAAACAGCTGCCAACTGGGTATGGCCGTCTACAGTACTACTCGATTAAGTTGGAATGGACTGATCTGAATGAGAACGGGAAACTCATTCCATGATGCTTCAAGTTTATGCCTCACTAGCAACTGTATAACTGATAATAGGTGGCGGGCCAGTCGTTATCCAGCACTATATATTTTTAAATAAGGTGACAGTTCTAAAGATCGTGCTGGCCTAGGCAGTAATCTAATTCCATGTTTCTCGAGGAAGATTAAAACACAGATAAAAGTGGTCTTGCATTATTTTGTTGAAGATGGCATTTGACAGGACTCGAAGATAGGGCAAAACCACTGGACGTAACATTCCAGAAATGTACTGATCTGAGTCAAATTACAGTCAATCCGAATTAGAGATGTAACGTTACGTTCCCAATAGCTGCCTAAACCATCACAACTGTGCAGGTCTCTATGCCGACACAGAATGCAAGCAGGCGACAGGTGATTTTCAGAGCTTTCCGAAACGCATTCTTCCATCAGATTTCAGCGCAAACCATAACTCGCCTAATAAGACGACATTGTGCCCCTGTATCTAGCTTTGTATTTTGGAGCACCCAAAGTCGCCGTCTATCTCTATGCTGCATTGTCAAGGACCCAGCAATGGTCCCTGAGACGACAATTCATGCTGCTGCGTCGTCACATCGGACGAGCAGATATTGGGCAGGCTGCGAGCTTGCCCATTACCTGACTAATGGTCCATGATGTGGTTATACGGTTTCGCAGGCCAACCTCCTCACAATATGATTGTCCTCTCGAGGGTTAGTTATGGCAGGGAGTTCAGATTCTGCATGCTGCATTCAGTATGACTCTAAGCAACCTACTGATTCCACATGCGTATGAGAGTGGTTGGATTTCAATCGTTTGACTGGCGATATGGAACGATAATCACATTGTCGATTGACAATGATCCAGCCCTGATCAATCGGACTCTTACTGAGTAAGCATGACCGTTTTCTTGATTGAAGGCATACCAGCAATATTTTGATGAAAACTCTTACCTTACAAAGTGTTTTCCGAATGAGAAATCCACTACACAGCTTTTTTTTCTTTTATGTAGTGCTTCCGATATCGCTTCTCTATCCTGCGTCGTCTAAATGCGCTGAAGTACTAATAATTTCCATATCCTAATTTCTTCCTTTCATGTAATTTGACATTCTTCAGATCTTTCCTCATTGGTGTTGTAAATTTAATGGCCATACGTGTACATTGTATATTTTTAAATATAGTTACAGCAGAAAAAGTGAACTATATCTCTTATTCAATGTGTTCTAAATAAGTGTTTTATTTGATGTTCCTTAGTATAATTTTCAAGCCACTTCATTTATTTTTCCACTTCAGTTCAGTTATTGTCAATTACCTTAAAATTGAATGCAAAATAAATTCAAATTACAATCAATAAAAAAAATTACTTCTCGAGTTCAATCCTAAAATAAAATAATGGAAATAGATGTACACGCATTATTTACATTTATAAATAACTCAATTTTTTTAATAATATAAATAAAAAAGCTTATTATTTTTTTGGAGGGCTAACTATATATTTTTAACAAAACTCTATCTTTATCAATGATTCCACGCATTTTGAAAAGGAAAAATAATAAATACTTTAGGTGTAAAATATATGTAGGATAAAAAGAACTATTCTATGATCGTAAATTTCGGGAGAAAAATTCTTACTGAACAACTAATTCTAGAACCAACAAAAACAAGGAATACCTTTTGTTCTTCCTGATGACATGTTAAATTTGGAGTAGTGCCAGCAAAGAGAATTCGATTGAAACGAAGAAGAAAATAAATATTTAGTGAAACTAAAACAGGAATAAGAAAGAATAGTTTGTGGCTGAAACATCTAATTTTTCTGTCGATTGGGTAAACTTTACAAAGAATACTAATACATTTATTGAGTTATGTTTGATTGGTTAGAAATACTTTACCTGACGCATTGCTTTGTTTAGTTGTTAAAGTGTCTTTTCATTGACAATTGCAAAAACGCTTAGAAATTAAATGCAGTAAAAAACATTTTTATATTTTAAAATATTTCTTAAAGAGGAAAGATAAAGTCCTTGAATTTGTGTGAAGTATATTCTTAAAACGTGTAGATATATTTTTATAAACATAATGCATTTCATAAGCAGAAAACATTTAATATTGGTGTTAAGTTTATATAATGTTATTTAATTCATCCTAACTAAAATTCTTAGCTATCATAAATGAAAAGTTCAATAGTTCATTTACCAAGTTTCTGAGTCTTTTCTGCTAATGGTCTTGTTTAAGTGATACCTGAAATATTACAATCAAATCCGTTTAATGAATACGGATATATAATTATCAGCCCGTGAAGAATGTTTCAAAAACATTTTAATTCTAAGGAAACTTAGACTTTTTAATCACTCTTTCTAGTAATAAAGATCTGTAGTTTGGGAAAATGTAATAGTTTGTAGGATAATAAGGGTATGAATGCTTTTAAATATAACTGAACATTCAATAATTTTAAAATACTTATTTACAATATATATACTGTTATCTAAATCTTTTATTTTAGAAAATACATTTCAAAAAATTATTCTGCTTAAATTAAATCTTGTGTTTTCATTATGTGAATCAGATAATTAACTGTGTTTTATAAAATCTTACGGATAGTAATGATTTTGAAAAAAAATTCGCTTATCAACATATTTTCTGACACATCTCTTAATGAAATATTTTAACAACGAATTCATTATTCGTACCCGTGCAAAATTAACATCTTGCTTCATAATCAAGATTTTATGTGGAACTGTCATGATTTAGGAATGGGAATGCAAATTTTATATGCAAACATATTTAAGATTTCAAATCAATCTTAAAATATATTCTGATAAACTACATGAAAATTAATGTTCATATATCTTTTTACCATAAAATTTAATCAAAGTGCCGCATATATCATGAAGTACCATAAGTAATTAGCTAGCAATTTTCAAATAATCAGATAACAATAGTATCTCTTTAAAAATAGGTAAATAGGCAACTTAATGTCATGACTTTTATTTGTACATTAATGATCCATATCAAAGGTTTTATGACTTGATTGTGACCACACGATGGGAGTTTGTAATGCTTTTTAAAGGGAATTCTAGTAGGAGCTAGATGCATAGAACATTTCATTTCGGAAATTATTGGAGAATTCAATATTCCTTTATTCAAAGTGTTAAGAATGTGCCAAACGCATAATTTAAGACATTGCAACCTATCATGAACAACGCAGCGGCAAACCGCGTTTAGTTAATGGTGGAGATCGGAAATGTTTTCTTATAGTAGGATATGGCAGAAGAAGATATACTCGTGTGTCTTTAATCAAAAGCCATCAGATACGACACCTCTTATGTTGTGAATATATCGAATGGACCACACACTAGAAGAAAACTGCTTGGTCAGATGAATCCTAATATTAATTGCTAACCGATGCTTAAATTTCGAGTGTGAAGTAGATCGCTCGAAGCCATAAATTATCATCAAGGCACTGTGCAAGTTCGCTGGGCTCCACTATGTGTGAGCTTTTTTTTATGGCCTGGACTGTATTATATAGGTAGACTGGAACAATCTTTTAAAATCAAGAAATTTTTAAGTTCAGTTGCTTGGAAACCTCTTTGTGGGCTTTTATTGACTTCATATATCAGAACAACGAAATAATTTTCCAGAATGAGACTAAATCGTACAAAAAAATTGTATCACGTAATATATTGTATTCTGTGACATTGTTCACTTCAATGCATACATGATGAATTAGAAAAGATGGGAAAGCATTTAACAGGTGGTATTTCACACCAATCCAAAAATTTTCTTCAAAGAGTGCATGATTTATAATAAAACTCAAAAGAGTAAGCGCGTTTCGAAACGACATCTCCACTATCATTAAACCGGCATTCCTGTTGTGATTTATCAGGCGAAAAAGATCACTAAGAATTGAAATGTAAGCTAAGAAAGAAGAAGAACCTTTACCAAATATGCGTCATAGTGAATAAAAAGCTATGATGCCAGTCTTAAGAAATTATTCTACCGTGCAACAGTTATAACAGCTGCAAGATTATGTATTAACTTATTAATAAAAACAATACGAAATGATTTTTTTACGATTAGCCACTGACATTGTGTTTGAAAATAGCTACACATAAAAAAATAATTTCGTGTATAAGAAGTTAGAAATATCAAATTCCGTTAAATTTCCCTAAAAATTTATAAATTTTAAACTTGCTAGTAGAACGCAATATATGGCATCTTACAATTGATAAGGGAGAGAGAAACCTTTTAAACTTGCACCCTTTGCAGTTCTGCTCAAGCTCCTCCCGACCCTATTTTAGCTGTATGAAGATTGACAAAAAATACTGATTTGCTACACCTCTTCTCTTTCATGACTGTTTGAGGATTTTTGGAATCATGAACTTGGTTTAGCTATTGGCTAGATCATATGGAATAATTTATACACACATACATATTATTACTTTTAAATTTCTCCCTTTCTTGAAAAAAAAATATACACAATAATTATATATCAGTGTTCGCTTCATAAATAAATATTTCCAGTTATCACACACACAAACAAGTAAAGATATATTATAAAATCTTGAATGAATTTTATATCCGATTCATAATCAAAATCTAATTAAACGATATTTCACTATCATTTCATTTACATTCTCTTTCTCTCTCTCTCTCACACACACATATATGTATATATATATACGTGTGTGTGTGTATATATATTTACTATATATATATATATATATATATATATATATATATAATTATTATTAATAATAATAATAATATAAAACATTTTAGCCAAAAAAGAGTAGCACCTAGAGGGAGACAAAGTAAGTGCAAATTGTTTCGTCTCCGTTAGACATGCTAATGGTTTCAGTCGTAACCGCGTTTGCACTATTGATATCAACAATAATGCGACTTACTGCGTCTTTACAGAACCTTAAAAATCTTTCTTGAATGTTGTTTGTGTTTGTATCTAGTGTGTTTGGGTTTAATTTATCACTGTAAAGCATAGAATGCTTTGAGAAGAAATCGACAACCATTTGAATAGTTGGATATCTTTCATAAGGGTCATCTCGTAGTAATACATTATAACAGGAGGCTTTCCATCACATTGTGCGTATAATCTTCAGTTTTCACGCTGTTAGTGGGGTGTAAGAGGAAGTTATCGCTCCCGACAAATTGGCTCAATGAGTGTTACTCAGTAACATGGAGGAAAAATTGACAAATCATTCGACTTCAGCGAAACACATCCCCTGCCTTGAATTGCGGAGATCATGCGAACAATGATGTCTTTTCTGCGTCATTTCATGAGTTTCAATGTCATTAGAAAATAACTGCATGCTTCTGGATTGTTTCTAAAGTGGTCAATACGAAAATAGCCCCTGCAACTGCAACAAAAACACCAGAGATTGCAATGATGTCACGAGAGAGCAGCGTGGACTCATACGAAATTCAGCTGGTTATCATCAGTGATGAGTCACGCTTTTCCTTAATGAAGAGGATAAACATCCCCGTGTATGGAGATGACGCTGTCAACTCCACGAAGTAAGACTTTCTATCACGCTTCTCATGTCCAGACAGCAGAACATAATTGCTTGGGGTTCGATATCGCACGAAGGTCTTTTATCATTTTACTCCACCATAGCCACTTTGAGGCCTCCCAAGGTTTGTTAAAGACGTCCGATGTCTAGAGGATATTACATTCGATAACGGTTCTTTCCAGTTCTCTATTTCAGCAAAATAATGCTCGTGTTCATACCGCTATAATCTCAATAGCATACTTCGCAGCTCTTAACACTATGCCGTGGATAGCATATTCACCAAAACTGTTGCCCATGGAAAATTTATAAGATGCTATAGACTCCAACCCTACCACAAAATCTCTTAGAACCTAAGTTCACCATGAATGAAATGAGTTCTGTAAGGACACCGTTAACAGCGCCTACGACTCCATGCCGTAACGTATGGCCGAATGTAATATAATTAGTCGCAACCCGAAATTCTACTGAGATTTCTAATTTCTTTCGAGTGATACAATTTGTTTCCCCCAATTTTAGATTTTAACCTTTTTTTGTTTGAGAGTACTTATTTTCAAATATGTATACATACATGCGAGCGATCATATTTATGATGTTTTAGCTCACTGATATTCGTAAATATGAAGATTTAATTAGTATTTTTTCTAATTAAATATGGTCTATATGGAGAGGAAAACACTAAATAAATATTTATTAAATGACTTTAAAACTAACCAATAAAAATCTTTAATAATTATTTTTGCTTTAAAATTCCTCTTCTATAGTCCATATGTTATTCTTAAATAACTGTAACTCAGAATGTACAATGGATTCGAAAGAATTATTTAGTGTATTCCCACTCATCCTCACTCAAAAATACACACACACACACACATATATATATATATATGTGTATATATATATATATATGTATATGTGTGTGTATATATATACGTGTATATATATGCACGTGTATATACGTGTATATATATATATATATATATATATATACGCGAGTACAAAGTAGTATATATGTTGAGTTTTTAATTAATGATTGTACTAAGTTATTTTTACACTGATATATATTTTTAAACTATCATTTCTAAACTACAGACTATCTAAAATCCTATAAAACGCCAGTATCTCCCCTTCATTATGAATGAGTTTTGAATTATATAGTTTCGGTAAAACCATAATTACATAATTACGTCTCAAATTATTCATATTTTATAATTACTGACGTATTGGCTTAGGTATAAAATAATGAATAATAGAGTGTATATATACATGTTCAAGTTCTCACATTCTTAATCTTGTCATTTTTTCTTATATCTTACATTTTTGAAATAAAAATATTCTTTGATATAAAATAATTTATCAAAAAACACTTTAAGCAAATCATTTATTCATATTCTTGGCATTGTGTTCTGAAGATGAGGACGACATGCAGTAAAAACTTCTAAAACACAATCATCTTCTAGAGTTAGTGAAAGTTCTGTGGAGTTTCCATAATGCCTCCATCCATCTCAGACTGTCAGCGACGAAGAAAAAAAAGGGCTTCATTTGTTATTTGTTTTACTTACTTTTATACATTTTTTTCATTGATTATGTTTTTCACAACATATATTTTGTGTGGCATTGTTTTCAAAAGAATGTTTTTTTTTTTAGTTACGCTTAGCAGAACATTAACCAGAGCACAGTGTGGAAATGCTATCAAGAAAAGTATTAGAAGTTTAAGGGAAGAAACAAACTTCTATATGCTATTTAAAACATGATTTTCTTCACTCACAATGATTTCTAAGAAAAATGATGATATGTATAAATTGTACATAATTAACCTGATTTTATTTACAAGAATATATGATATAGTTTTCAATACAATCATTGTAGAGAAAATAGTTGCTTGTATAAATATTTCACCTCCAATTTTGTTTTAATACTTTGAACGGTATCACGTTGTCTCATTACAGAGTGCAGGTACTTTTCTGTTGTTGAGCATTTAAATTAACAGTCCTTGAGATAAATGAAAGGAAGGCTACATGCTCCTATTTTATAATTATACACGTTATTTAATAGCTTGTTCTATTGTTGAGATTGGTAAAGCCGATGCACAATATCTGATGTTATTCTATTTTTTACAAATATGCATAGGATAACACAATTAATTATCTTTATTCTAGTGTCTACCTACAGAGAAATACTGAGTTATTTTCATAAATATCAATTTTATTTCTAAGTGGTAGTTAATATTACTTATAGAAAAGTAAACTTAATATTCAGTTATAAACACAAATTACTTTTATTTAAAAATTACACAACCCCCCCTCATATTAAAGTCAGAACAGACTAGGTATCGAGCAACGCGCCGAGCTGACCATCCGGTTTCCACCATCCCTATGATTCTTAACTCTAGAACTCTGACATTTGCTCATATTTCTCCGATGGTGGCTTATTGGCTTATCTAGTTGAGGTATCCCAACACTTTTGGAGAATATTTTTTGAAATACATTGGTATTTGGTATCAAAATATTTTTAAAGCTGAAATATAACCTAAAAGAATAAAAAATACATTTAATAATCTACTTTTAATACAAAAATACGAAAACAATTTCGGAGTGGAAAACAGGGTGAAAATATTACATAATTTGATTATTATAATAACTCTCATAATTCCAAAGTAAACAAAAAAAATCATTATTCTATAAATTTTATCTTATTCATAACAATTTTTGGGGCTGGTACTACTTTCATAATGAAAATCAATATTACAACAATTTTTATTGTGTTTCAATTATAATAACAATGAAAAATCAAAAACAAAGTTATAACAATACATGATTTACTCCTTTGTTACTAAAAACGTATCAATTTTACAACCATAAAAGTAGCAGGGTTCTTAAAAGCTATATAAGGAAGATACTTGTAAAATTTAAATTAATTTGGTTCATAACTTTTTCTGAAATCTAACTATATTACCATATGTGAATATGCAGAGAAAACTCATTTTGAGAAAAATCAAAAAGAAACTTCCAAATGCAATTAAAAATTAGCTAGAGAGTAAAATTCAAATCCCTGTAACTTATTTTCTTAATTATGTATAAGCAAAATTGAAACCTTATTAGAAATGAAACAGTTTAAATTTTAAATTGACTTTAAAATTAGAAAATCCAAACTTTTGACAAAAATGACATTTTAAAGAAGTACGGATACCTTAAAAAGCGTCCCTCTGCAAAAGTTTAAATAAAAGGAAGTAAGCTCTGTTTAAGTGTTTTATAATTGAAGTATAAAAAAGTCTAAAGCCATCTTGTGAAATTATGCAATTTACAATCACTCTGCATTTCTAATAATTTACATATCTGCCTGACACGTACTTCCATGCCAAGTTTTGCTAAATACCACTCTGAATTTTTGCCGCGCAAATTTGTATGCCAATGAGTGTATATACCCTTGTGCAAATTAATCGAGATAAACTCCCAAAATTGAGAAATCTAAGAAGAAATGCTAGTTTGTTTAAATTTAAACAAAATCATAAGCTTTTAGTACATAATATGATACTCACGACTCTTTATTAACATTTGGTCTTGACTCGGCATGGATTCTTCAAATTTTTAAAAGCATTCACGATATTAGTGTCCTTGCACCACGCATGAAAAAACACTGCTATTTGCTTTTCCATAGTTGTACAGTCCATATTTAACCTTTTGAGTACGGCTGGCCGATCTACAGGCCAAAAGGAATATACCCTTAAAAGCCGGCGCTGACCGATGTAGCGGCCAAGCCGTGCTTTCCCCTGTAAACAGCTTTCGAATCAGCATGAGGCCTATTATAGCCCCGGAACATCATCTGCTTGACCGGTTTCTTTTGTATTCAGCAGGGGGGGGGGAGTTTCCTCTTTCACCCTTACCTAAAAATCCCTCTTTTTTCCTTCATACTCAAATTCTCACTAGCGGTGAGTGCATAGTTATTTTTGTAAGTGATTTTGTCATCTCGATTACTTAATCATTTCATTTTAAATTAATTTGATTTTTTTTAAAAAAAATGCCTAAACGTAAAAGAGAACTTACCACGGAAGAGATTCAGAATATTTTAGCTGATTTAGAGACGAAATTTTTGATGATTCTGATTCTGATTGTGAGTTAGAAAATGAGGAAGATGATTTAGATCAATCTTTAAATTTGAGTCGAGAGGTTGAAGATGAGGTTGTCTCCGAAGAACAAAATAAAAAAATCTGGAACGACCCACAAATAACCCATAAAGCGACAATTTTACCTTTTACAGGAAATAATGTGATAAAAGGAGCCGCTGTAATGAAATTATTGGATTAATATGTTGAACTTAAACAATATTTAAATATTTGGAAATAAATTTTTAATTTCTAGTTGCACTTTATTATTAAAAGGTTCCACTTTACTTTATTATTCAAATAATAATATATATAAATATTACTAAGAAATATATGTTACACAAAAATTTTATTTCCAAAGTTTATTCAAAAAAGTGTTATAACTTTAAGTGGTGATTTTTTTATTTTTGCATTCTGTTTTTGATGAAAATTTGTGCATAATTACACAATGTATTGCTGTACAGAAGCATATTTTTACTGTTATCTTAAGTTATGCTTATTGAAAAACAGTTTTTAAGAATTTTATATCGAAACATCAAAAAAAAAAAAAAAACACCTTTTTTTTAAATCGTGTATAAACAACAAAAAAGAAAAAATATTTGCTACAAAAAAAATTACAGAAATATCTGTTATAGATTTTTAAAACTGTACATTGTAGTCTTTCGAATTTATAAAAGCAAGAAACTAATTCCGACATTTTTTTATTATGACAATTGATGTATAAAAGTTGAGTCTTCGAAACAAAAACTATTAATTCCGATATTTTTTCTTTCAAATTTGTAGGAGGCGAATATTACAAATTCTTTAGCATAAGAAAAATTCCCCGATTTATACAAAAACCTTAGAAGCAAGAATAAAATTTTTGCTTTTGTTATATATTATACTTTAAAAGTTCTACAGTGTTGGATTTCCTGATTTTTCGAAACTTAAAAGAAGTTTTTTTTTTTTTTTAAAAAAAAATATAATATTTTTTTTTAATAATATTATCGATAAAATTTGCAAAATACTCTAAAATATATTTGAAAAATAAATGTAATCAGAATCTAACAGATAGTTACATTGAAATAAAAAAAAATGTGTTCGTTTTTTTTTTTTTTTTTTTCTCGCCTATTTATTCATGAGTCACACTTTTTATGTACGATAGTACAAAGAAAGGAATGTTCGGGTGCGTTCTAAGGCACCCGAACGTTTGAAACTCTGAATAGAGAATCAAATGGCTCTTATAAATGAGCATGAAAAACAAGTTGTAAAAGCTTTCATATCGACAAAGAATGTTTCTCCCTCTTGATTATTGTTGATTCTTTCAGGTTTTGGTCATTATTGATTATCATATGCCTTTTTGGTGTAATAAAACCTAGAAATGCACATCTGCCTTCTTGTAAATCTTCAAGGTTGCTTTCATGTAGCCGGAAAACTATTCTTCCGTGGTTCTTCCTCTTATTGCCGTAATAAAACTTTAGAAAGTGATTGCCTTTTCTGTTACATTGTCGGACATAGGATAAATAGAAACTATGCCGACGAACTTAAAAGAAGGCCTTCTACTTTGCGAACGTTATCGGGAAACTGAAAATAACCGTTCAGTGAACTGATATTGTGTTAGATTTTGAGAGATAATGTAAAAAGGACCCAGTCACTTAGGGGACTGTCCAGACGAAGTGGGGGGGGAGGGGAAAAACGATATTTGAAGCTAAAGTTTTCCTTCGTTTTGAAGAAAGTAAAGAAAAATTGTTGTCAGTTTTTTCTAAACCGATTGAGGAGTCTGTGCGTTGAGAAGGAAAGGTTTTTGTAATTATTTTGAATGTTGATCGAAAGAGTTGGCTTCGTAGGAATGTATTGGCTTTGGCTCTATCATATGCACAAAATCACACACAAAAATCAGTTTATTATCGCACAAAAATCAGAGCAGTAATCTTAGAATTAAAACAATATTATGCAATTCTTTTGAAATTTTAAATAAAAAGTAAGGATTATTTAAAGGTTAAGAATATAACTTTTTGTACGAAAAGTGAAAAAAAGGTAAGAAGCTCCAGTATGTTGTCATTACTTGCAAAACAATTAAGTACAAATAAGAATCATATATTCCTTTTATATAAACAAGATTACCGAGATACATGAAGCTCCTCGGCAACTTAAAAATGTTTGCAGTCATAATATTTTGTCTTCGATATCAGCTTATTGTTTGCGTTTTACTAGAAGTATTCTAAAAATTCAAAGCATTTCCTCTTTTTTACTAATTGAAACATTTATTACTATTGGGAAAAAAATAATTTTAAATTTCTTATGTGCATTTAAAGAATTTATTTTTAGGAACACGTAGGTAAACTGATAAATTATTAATATTTCATTTACAAGTAACATAAGGGACAAAGTAATAAGACGGACCTCGTAATTTAAACAAGTAACGAGAACGATAGCCGAGCTAGAGCGTCCACTTCTAATTTCCACACCGCGGCAACGTAAGGATTTTGATTTAATGCGTATCAGCTCTGCTACATGTTGGAACACCTAATCGTCACCTTTTGTTTGACCTAACCGTCAAAACATGTGGAAACTACAATGTGGCACTATTTAACAAAGGCCAACATTTATAGCCTTAGGATACTCACATTTTAGAGCATAATGCGAAACACCTTTTTTTTAATGGTTTTGCTTTTTATTCATCTCATTTATTTGCCATAGTGAATATTTTATCATAATTTTCAGCATATATAGGAAGAATTAGATCAAAGAAAAATAAAGTTTTCATTTTTGAAAAATGCTTGTTAATAAAATTTAGACTTAATCTTAGGATTCATTCAATATTATAAATATTAATGTATCACAGTATAATGGATTATGGAACAATAAAAAATGACAATTATACATCAAATGTATCATTCCTTCATGGAAGATATATAAGAAAATTCTTAAGAGTGTTTAAATTTTTAAGATTTCTCTGGCATGTTCTAAAAGAGAAAAACAATTATAAATTAAGTAATAATGAAGTTTCCAAAAGAGCATAGTTTATTTATGATGATATGTCTATTGTTATACAAATGCTGTGAATACTTATAAGAGCTTTTAAACTTACTTCATTATCGATTTGAGAAAGTCTGAATTTTACATTATAACATCAAGAGACAGGATCAGCAATTTTGCTATTTATTTTATTTTGTATTACTGATTATAATTAGGTGCAATTTATGAAGTATCAAATTATTTACTTCTTATTTCTAATTTGATTATTTTAAGTTTTAACACCAGGTGTGTAACAAATTCCTGCATTTAAAAGAATTAAAAATAAATTTAAAATATTTTATATCTATTTTAATGAATTTACTGAAAATCAAAATATAAATAAATTTTACTTGAATAATATCAATTAAATTTGGTTAGTTTATTGTGTGTACCTTTGTCTACAATGAACTAAGCGTTTCATTTTTTTATGCAATGTTTTATATTATCATCATTGTTTTGTGCTATTTCTCTCAATGCTCTTAATAATATTGAAAAAGGAAATCTAGGTGAAAAGCGGCTTAAATTGTTAGGAAATAATTTCTTTTTTAAAAAAATAAAATAAATAAATTTCTCAAATTTTCTTGTACTGAAATCGTAATTGAGATCTCCAAGAAAATATGTTTCCCTAAGAAAGGGAGACTCTTTGTATTTAGGGACTTTCTAAGCCGCGAACATCCCCATTGACTGCGGACAGCAGCAATTATCTTGCTTCTTTTGTATGCCTATGTATGGTGCCATCCATGAGCGATAAAAAAGGGGGAAGTAAACATCGCCTAAGGCGCCGTCTTTAAGGGCCTTTTCCTCACAAAACCCGCCGTCTTCAAAAGGTTAATAGGTGATTCTTGCATTTGGCCTAGAGGTTCTCCATTGGATAGATAACAGGAGAGTTACCAGGGTATTCCATTGTCTCAATTAGGTTCTCAGATATGAATTTCTTGACCATTTTGGAACATGGCACGGAATTAAATCCTTTTGAAAAATCCCTGTTCCATTAGGGTATCATTTCTTCAACTTTGAAATAACCGTTTTATTCAGAATTATTATTTAATGCTGAGAACGCATCATAACGTCAATAGGTTGCACAGAATCAACCTCAATGCAACGTAAACCATACTGAAACACTTTTTTTCAGGGTGTTTAACAAACTGGTTAATATAACAATCCCGATTACTTTCGTCAGGTGATCTCAGAACGTATCGAGTTCGCTGGCCTTGAACGAAAAATGGCTTTCTCCGCTAAATAACCCTTTCCTCCAATTTTCGACTGTCCAATTTTTATATTTTAACACCCTCAAGTAGCGCCTTTTCTTGATTGGTTTGGTCAGAAGCTGTTTCTTCAGAGGCCGATAGGCTCGCGGACCAGCTGCAAGTAGATACCTTTGAACACTAGATGAACTAATATTTATTCCCTGCTCTTCCAAATATCTATTAAGTGTAGCACTATTCTTTGAAGGGTAATTTTTGCATTGTGGAAGTAGAAAAGTGTCCTCGTTTGTTGTTGTTTAATTTTTTTTGGCCACATTTCTCTATCCGCTTTGGAGATATGGATCCTTTCTTCTTTATTTTGTTTTATGATACAGTTAACTGTTACAATACTAACGCCTATTATCTCCGAAATCTCTCAGTAAGTATTTTACGTATGTTTGGAAAGAGTAACAATCTTTGTAAGCTTTCGTGGCGACATATCCATCAATGACGACAGTGAACTCTTAACTGATATGATCATATTTGGAGCTTTCATCTACGGAAGTTCCTGCGCCTCCGCTCTCAGAAACCCTTTGATTTATGAAAATTGTTCCTATTGTAAAGGATTGCAAACGATTTATTCATATTTCCCATATTTTAACACATTTTGTGAAATTGTTCAAGAATGATAGGAATGATTTTAAAATTCACGAAAAAAATAATAGTTTGTTTAAATTAATTTACTCAAGGGTTATATATATATATATATATATATATATATATTAATTCTAGTAACCATTACAGTTAGAGGAAAGGAAAGTAAATAAGAAAATGAAGGGTACGTAAACTGTATGGATTGAAGACAAAATTATTAATTTGTCAAGTAGTTAGGGTGTTTATAGAGGTGCGAAATTTTTAGAAATTGCTGCCACCTGGCGGCGAAAACGGCCCTTACCCGGACGACAATTTATTCAATGCTGCTTCAAGTCTATGTCACACTTCATTAACCGTATTAGTTGGAGAGTGGTGGTGGGCCAGTACTCATGACCAGATATTTTTAATGGATGACAGTTCTGGAGACCGTTCAATCTAGGGCAGCAAACGAATGTGTATCGAAGAAGGTGAGAACATGACATGTAATATGTAGCTTAGCATTTTTTTGATGATGGCGTTTCGGACGACACGCAGATAGGGTAGAAACATGGATATAAGAAGTCAGAAATGTACCAATTTGAGTTCAAATTACCGTCGATCCGAATTAGAGATATGCATGTCGTGTACCCAATGACTTCCCAAACCATTATAACATGGTCAGGATCTGTGCCGATGTAGAATGCAAGCTGGCGACGAGCGGTATTACCCGAGCCTCCAGAAAAGCATATTGCTATAAGAATTCTGTACGCAGAATTGTGGGGCAATATCGACTGAAAAGATGAAATCGTGCCTATCCCCAAATCGGTTTTGTCTTTCAGTGCCGCAGAGTCGCCTCCTAACTCTATATTGCATAGTCAAGGGAAGCCAAATTTATGGTTGTTGAGTTGACAGTTCACGCTGCTGTAAACGTCATTGCACCGGATGAGCGGATATTAGGCGTGCTGCAAACTCTCCCATTTCCTAACTAATCGTCTGTGTTGGATTATACGGTTTTGTTGGGTCGACCTCACAATATGATTGTTCTCTCGTGCGAAAGTCATGGGAGAACATGGAGATCCTACATGCTGTTCTGTTTGACCCTCAGCAACCCATTGATTCCATATTTGCATAACAGTGACTAGATTTCGATTAGTGCGATGGACAATATCACAGAACGATAATCCACACCCTCAATAGGCAGCAACCCTGCCTTTATCGAGCTCCGACACTTGCTGGTAAGTATTTTTTCTTATTAGTCGAGGCCTAATACGATATTCTGAGAATACTACGCCCTGACAAAACACTTTCCGAATAAGAAATCCACCAAACAACTTTTCTTTTATGCAGAGTTTCTGATGTCGTGTCTCCCTCTTGCGTTGTCTAAATTCGCTGAAATATCAATTATTTGCACATTCTAACCAGCTTTTACTTTCATGTGATTTTGATGTTCTTCATATCAATCATTCGTGATATACATAGTATTAAACAGTTATTCATAAAAATTATTAGAATTATTAATAAAGAACATAATAAATAATAAAATAAATAAAATGCGAAAATTTAGAAGCAAAAAATTTATAGAAATGAGTAAACTAATTGAATAAAAATTGAAATAATTTGAATACCTGAAAAGAAACTAAACATGCAAATTCAGACTAAGGACTGAGGTTAAGGGTTAAACCTGTTTTGTGGTACCAGTTTTCAACAAGTGTATCTTGCTGGTCAAATATTCAATCCCACTAAAAGCCAAATTGTAATAAATTAAGCAAAAGAAATAAGAAAATTAGAGGAAATATTCTCCAATTCCGGAAATTCAACACCAAAATGTTCAGCTAAAATTTGTCTTACGTAAATATTTAAGAATTTGAAACAAAACCATACGTAAATGCAAGCTTGTAAAAAGAATTAAGTCCATTCAAAACAGATGTAAAAATCAAATCATAAGATCCTTAGACTTATGTAAGTGAATGAGAATCACAATGGAAAAGTTTAAGGAACCTTTTAAATTAATATCTCCAAGATATTGCACTCTTACCAAATAACATTTGAATATGAGTAATTATTAATTCATTAGAGTAAGAAATGTTTCAAAAAAATGAGAATATTAAATAAACATCTCAAAACTAAAAAAATCAAATAGAAGTAAAATGTAAAAAAACTCAATATTGAATTTTAGGTATTAAAACGTTTTTGAATACTGTTAATAAAATAGGTGTTTGTAAGTGAATGCTAACTAGAAATTCAGAAATTATTCACTGCTGTACAACTAATTAATTGTCTGTGTAAATGTAATGTTATGTGTTGGGTTTGTTTTTTAATTAAAACATCTTTAAAATTCCATGAAAGTTCTGAAAGTGAATATCCTTTATGTTTATGGCTTTAATTTCCAAAATGTCACAAGTCTAAAATAATACAGAAAAATAAATCTAATTTTTCAAGATGTGAATATCAAAAATTCATTTAAATTAATTTATAAAATAAAGATCTTAGAATGAAAATTGCCACAAAATAAAAAAATAGAAATCGAATTTAAATTCCGATAATCATATTTTATTATCCTTCAGAGTCCCCTAAGGACTCCTCATGGGTAATATTAAATACGTATCGATGTGGACAATCATACAATTTAGTAGAAATATACCTTTTCAAAAATTTCATCAATAATCATTCTCCATACAATTTCCTACAAATTTCTTAATATTTTTGAATTTGTCGTTATCATAAATACATATATTCTGGACTGGAATACATTTTTGTATCGTGTTTTCTGAAAAAAAAACATTATGAACTTAATAAGAAAATTTATTATTGGCATGTCAACGCTAACTTTTGGATCTCTTTTTTGTAATTTTTCATCTTAAATCCTAGGATGCAATAATTAATGCAATTGTGCTATTTAGGATGACACGTTGCTTAATATTTAAACTGGCTAACTGTCTCAACAACTCTGTACTAAATAAAATATGATGCAGTATGAAAATAGATGATAAGTATTTTAAGTCTATTACTGATAGGCAAATAAATAGAAAAAATATAAACATTGTACATGCCATACAAAATATTGAGCTGACCTCGATATTTTTTTTGATTAAAAAATAGTGAGTGTTATGTTATAGCAAGAAAATATAATGCTTTTGAATTATTTTCTAGATTTTAAGTATTTTCTGGCGAATGAATTTTCAGATATGATTTAAAGAAATACAGATATATTTAAATAATATTTAGAATCAAATATTTCTCTTTTAGTTTCACAAAGAACTCAGATAAATATTTATCCATACTGAAACCTTATGGTAAAATGAATTCATTTGGCGGTACTCAAACTCTTTCTCTTAATACAGGTCATACATTCAAAAAAAATTAGGAATACACACATATCAGTTTTTTATGAGAAATGTTATAAAGTTAGCCATAATTTTTAACAAATAATTATTACAAACATTATGATTCATAAACAAATATTTTCTAATTATAAATGCGTAATATTAAGATTACAAGAAGAGATAAATAAAATGTTCACTAGTTTTATTGTCATAAAAAAAATTATACACAAAGTAAAAAGCATAAGATCAAGTTAGGGAAAGAAAACAATTACAAAAAAATATGGGGAAATATTCTTCTCCTGTTAATAAATCATGAATATGGCTGGAGACAGAATTAATATTTGTTCAATAAAAGAAGAGCTGTTGTGAAATCAAGGGGTGTTTCACAAGTTCACTAACAATTAAGGTATTTCTAGACCAATGGTAAATAAAAGACTACTAAAACTATACTCAGAATTCCAAGGACTTTATTCTTCTTATCCATTTCAATAGGAAGATTAATAAAATGCCGATCTGTTTGGGTTTTTAATAATAAACTGTATGGATATTAATAGATAAGAAAATCACATTTTGGACCATGAAATTAATTTCTATTTTTCTAGCCTTTCAATTCGAACACACTTGAATAAGAAATGAACAGATAAAAATAAAAATTATATTCATTTGTTCAATATGTGAATCTTGAAATTTTGTTAAATATTATATAAATCAAATTATGTAACTCACCCTACTTAGCTATAAGAGCATAACGTTTTTTAAAATTCTACTTCCACTGTTTGTTCTATTAACTAAGTTTAATAATAAAACGCACAGTAAACTATTTAAACGGTATTATTTTAAATGAAGTATTATCTAATTAGCTATATGAACTTGTACAATATTATATTATAAACCTATGAATAAGATTCTCTTATTAATACGATTCTATTAAAACAAATACATATTAATTATTGTATTATGATCTTTTCTATAAAATCAGAGTCACATATCAATTATGAAAAACGTACAAAAGGCTTCATTGAATATAAAAGAAATTCAAGACGAGTAACAGTCTCTAGATTGAAACTTTGAATCTGAGAAATAAATTTCTTGAAAATATTACAATCCTAGGGACGAATAAATTTCATCAAAAATAGAGGAAAAAAACGAAATAAAGATATGAACTTTACTTTCCAAAAGACATGCAATTCGTAGTGATGCTTTATAGCACGCAATGAACAATAAACTTTCACATTTTCTCCCAAGTATCATATATCTTACAAATACGCTGTACTCTTTCCAAATCTAAGCGAATGCGTGTTTTGTGTATTTTCAGCTCTGCAGATCTTTACTCCTTTATCACGATTTCACAGAAAATTAAACAAAGAAGTAAACAAAATAAGTGAAAATACTTGACTTTCTATCAATTTCAAACCTACATTGAATGGAGTTTTGATCTTTACTTTAAATTATTATGAAAAATAAAGAAATTATTTTATAAAAAATTTAATATAGTATTAAAATAGTTTTAGAATTTTATCGGATATATTCATTTAAAGAGTAAATAATATGTATATTTCGTACATTCTTGATGTAAAGGAATACAAACTGTGGGTTTAAGTATGAAGTAGGGGAATATGTGAACTCATCAACTTTAATTTTCCATATTACTATCATTTTATTAGATTTCGAAAAAAAAGTAATTTCGGAGATCTTTCTGTATATATTGAGAATTTGCAAACATGTGTCATGCACTTTATTTTTCAAGTCAAACGTATTGTAATATGTCTTTTGTATCATAAATTAAGAGTGATGTATTATATACGAGGAATGTTCCTAAAGTAAATTTCATAAATCTTTTCACAATTAAAATTAATTTCCCGAAAAAATGAACCATATTACCATGAACTATATATCTTACACTATTTTTCAGCATAACCATTATTGAAATTCAGACATTTGACTTAACAGGCAATCATTTGGAAGAAGCTACTCTGGTAAAATTCGGTGCCCTGCGATAAAAAGGAATTGTCGCACACCCTGATCCTCATCAGCATTGTTTTGAATGGACTTGAGCATATCTAACAAGTAGTGTAGATGCCATGTATGACATCATTATGTGCCTATTTGCTAACACTATGTCCTGCGCTGTAATACTTTTTTTTTTTTTTCATTTGTGGATGTGGCTGGACACCCACTTTGGTCTTTATCCTCTATACTCTACCTTCCTTCACTGAATATGCAACACTAAAATCCAAGAATTTGACGAGACATGACCAGCTTACCCTACACAATCTGTAGTTGTTCATAGATGACTAGTGCTACGTGTTCATTTACACCGGAAAACACCATACACTTCCATTACCGACCATGTTGTTGGTCACGTCTGGAGCACTCAGGTCTACTGCTACTCTCATTTCTTCGTCACTCTGCTCATGAATCATTCATCCTCCACGGATGCTACTTTCACCGTTGAACTAGCAACTAGTTTGAATTCTTATGGTGATTGTTTACTTTATCAGTGTTATATGAGCTCTTTCATAAAAAATGACGAAACATACTTTCGGAACATCCCTCAGAGTATTAATTTTCAAAATGAAACTCAGAATCGCATAAAAAAATTAAACAATCATTTTTTCAACAAAAAAAATTGCTTTATGATTATCTATGTAACCCTCATGTAAGTGGAATGGTAATTTAGTTTATTTCAATAAATTTAAAAAAATGTTATAAAACAATAACTACTATTCTAAAAAAAGAAATAATGAAATTTAAGAAAACATTAAAAACTTTTACTGCATATATCGTTTTTGAAGAAAATTATGGTATTTAAATATATAGTTATAAAATTTCTTAAATATGCAACATGTGTAACTGTAGTGTTAAAATTTAATTCCTAAACTACCATAACGAGTGCGCGTGACATATTCAAATTTTGGTTGATGGAATATATAACAGTAAGAATGAAAGTATTTTTTTTAACTCAAAATGAATGTCGTAAAAACGAAAGACATCTGGCATTATTGAGTTTTCTTTGTTAGAACTGACAGGAATTCCTAATTTTTCTCGTTGTTTTTAATTGCTTCATTATTTATTGATATTTTATTATTGAAATCATAATAATTATTAATCATAGATATAGATTAAAAAATTCTTGAATGTTATAAATTTTACAAGAAAGATAGATTACAATCCTTTTTTACATAAAAAACAAGTATAGTAGCGCACACATTTATAAGTACACACATACACAATTACTCTCTCTCACACACACACACATATATATATATATATATATATATATGTGTGTGTGTGTGTGTGTGTGTGTGTGTGTGTGCGTGAACACACACATTATTTCATATGTATTATGTATATTATATACACAATATATTTTAATTATTAATTCAAAATAGTTTTTAGCGTGTTTCGAAACTTTCGAGCATTAGCGTGTTTGCAGGAGGTAAATTTATTATTTTATAAATTTAAATATATTTTAAAAATAAAGTTTTAAATATATTTCAAGTTAAGTTTTTGAAATTCTTCCCCTTAATTCTATATAAAAGCAAAAAAAAAATGAGTTAATGAACTTAAGGTAGAAGACTTTTACTTATTAGATTCATGCATATTTTTATGTTGTAATGCATCTCCTATATTTAGCCACATAATTTCTTTCTAAGAAAATGTTTATGTTAT
This sequence comes from Nephila pilipes, assembly GCA_019974015.1. Taxonomy (NCBI): domain Eukaryota; kingdom Metazoa; phylum Arthropoda; class Arachnida; order Araneae; family Nephilidae; genus Nephila; species Nephila pilipes. The sequence goes on from BMAW01014788.1 coordinate 22,043, forward strand.
TAAGAGCACATTTTTTCTAAGTAAATATGTTACATACAAGCACATTGTGATATAAACATAAACATATAAAATTCTGAAGAAATGATCTTCAAAATGTTTCCTTTAATATATTTAATAATATTCGAATAATAATCATTTGGAGATGAACTACTGTTAGAAAGAAATATTAATCTAATTTTATAAGAAAGAATAAAACTAATGCTGTAAATCTGAATAATACTTTTCCTTCACAAACTTTTGATTTTAATTTCGTAAAGAGAGCAATTTATTCATAATAACACTAGCCGCAAGAAAGGATATTTTAAATTTATTGTTTCTTAGCGAAACCGAAAGAATAATTTTGTTCGGGAGATTATTCTTAGTTTAAAGAGTATATTTTATTTTACTTAATAGAGTAAAGATTTTAAAGTAAAATAATTACACCTTCGGGTTTAAAATTATACATGAATTCCTACAGCAGTTTTACGAAAACTGGATGAAAACATACACAAAAATAAGTTTTTTGAAATATAACACTTTGTAGCTTTGTTTAACTCTTATGGCGTGAACGTATTTCAATGCACTTAATATTGCAAAGAGTAATATGTTACATTCATAAGCATTCTATGATTTGAAACTGTTTAAAAATAGTGGAATTGGGCTAACTCTTAAATTTTTTTCGAAGTATCTTTATCACAGATTCAAATTATTGATTTGGAAATGAGAATTACATTTTAGAATATAAATTACATTTTTAAGTTTAACTATTAAGATTTTAATTGGCTTGTTTTAAGGAGTGAAAATAATTAAATATTCTACAGAAGGCATAATGCTTTTATATTTAGTTCCATTTTGAATTAATACCTGAATATGGAAGAAAATTATTAAAATCAACGAAATACGCATATAAGATTATAATATTTCTGCTTTTTTTTATTAAAAGCACAGGCAAATTCATTAAAAAAGAAAAATACATATTTAACATTCATTACTTTAAATGTCCATCTTTGATAATTTTATTTAATGACATTTACTTAGAAATTTGTATAAAATGAAAGCATATATATATAAAATAAATAAATGCATGCGCTTATAAGAACACAAATACATTACAAACTCAGCAAAAATTAAACATATTTAAAAAAAGACAGTAAAACGATACAGTTTGTAAGATAATTAGAATTTAAACTGAAAGAAATATGAAATATTTTACAGTCAATAAAGTAATTATATTTAAACAATTTATAATAAAAATGTAATTATGTTCCAATAATTTTGAAGAAATTTTATTTTAAATTTTGTATTAAGAATCAGATACAAAACAATCAAGAATTAATTTAATTTATAATATTTATATTTTCATTTCTTTTCAAGAAATATTGGGATGACAAGCCTTTGCACAAGTAATGTAGAGTTTATTTGAGTGCTTTTGAAAATTTAGAGCCATATTAACTAATGGGATATTTCTAAGTAAACAGTTATGTATTATTTTTTTATTCATATTTAAGCTTAAATTTTATAAAAATAGCTCTTTATTAACATAAAAACAGTTTTAATTTTAATTTTTTATTTATCATATCAAAATAATTTAAATAAACCTACTATTAAATATTTAACTAAACAGTTAAAATATGTTTCATAATATATTACATTAGTTATAGATTTAAATATAATGGATAAAGACATAAATCTGCGACAAATTTCAGTTAAAATAAATTTGTAAATCTATAAAATCATACATATTATTAAATAACTTGGAATTATTATAATTTATAAAATAATGTTCATAGAAATATAAATAAAAATTAGAGATTAAATATTAGTCTTCTTTTGGAGAAAGATTAATAAGAGATCCGTAATTCGCATAATATCGAAACTTTAATTTTAATTCTTATTAATTAACCAATATAACATTAATTAATTATCTAAAGCTTTAGATTTAAGCAAATATTTAATGTCTAAGCCATCAATAGAATAAATATGTTTATCCTTCATATAATAAACAATTTCATAACTGCTTTTAATAATAACATTCTTTTCAAAACTATCTATAGTATTTGAAAAGTCTTTTGTAACGTATTGAAGTATTGAACCCATTAGTTACGTCTCTAAATTTAATAGGAAATTTAGTGAAATTCAGGAGTTAAAAATATGTGAGGAAATTTTATGATATCCATAGTATAATCTACTTTCTTATATAAAGCTTTAATTCAGTTTAAGATTTTTCTTTATCTTAATTGTTTATATTTGATCTCCCGAAAATTAAATATCAAACTTTTGTTAAATTTAATTTCTTAAAGAACTAATTTTTTTACATCCATAGTCTCAACTTTGTTAAAAGTTTCAATAAATACTTTTATCAGCAAAACTTTTTAATTTTAATCTATTTTTCAAACATTGAATAATTATTTTAGAAACGTGTGTTTCTTCAAATATTTTCTCAAACGAATTGCATGGAATGGAACAATACCTCAGAGAAAACTAGTAAATTCTTGAATAAATTTTCATAAAATGAATGGATAGAGTGTACGAAGAAATGCTAAGCATTTAGAACTTATTTCTAAACATTCATCTATTGGTAGTTTTCCCAATAGATAAACCTAACAACCATTTTTTTTCCTTTTATTTAAATCTTTAAGCCGTTGCTAAAGCAAGAAATTGAAAATAAAATAAGAGGAAGAAGAAACATGAACACAGTTTGCTGTACGTCGAAATGTATTTGCCAAACGATAAATTTTACAACAATATAAACGAGCTTTCGGGTTTTCGAATTCACTGTAACCTCCCTACAGCTTACGAATGTACGCCGATTTATTTTTGTGTGGGACTGATAAAAAGAAGTATTTTATTATTTTTTAAGACGTGATGGTTTTCTTTTTTTACAAGCCATTTATTCAAGGAGAAAAGGGCTTTTGAATCTTTAGCACGGTAGGAATGGTGGAAAAGAATTTTTGTCTGAGAATTGAATATCAAATTACATGACATACTTTTAAGTCTTCTTAACTCTCTTTTGATTTACAAATTCAAATATACATACAAATAATGTCTGATTTTTAAATATAGAATTATATACTATTTACCAATTTAATAATTAAATTATTAGTAATTACTATAATATATTAATAATTTACTGCAATGAAATTTGAATAAGTGCTGGAATAATTTTAATATTTTAATGGAATATCAACAATAGATTCGCAAATATCCAATATATAAATATAGATGTTACAAAAATAAATAAAAAAAATTAAGGTTTTTTTATAAGCAATTTTCAGTTTAACACTCACAAAATATAAATATTAAATACTGCCTGAAAATTACTTTACATAGTATTACAATAATTATTGTTTCTTACTCATTACATTGTTCCAATATAGATAAAATTAAATGTAATTTCTTTTAAATATATTAACTTACAAATTTATAGGTGGATATTTTTTCTGACTTCTTTTACTTTCACTGTTATTAAAAGTTGTATTTTCGTGTCATTTGCAACTTTTTCCTGTACTTTTAACATACTACAATGTCCGTTATATTAGAGATGATTGATTTTATTTTTGAAACATTTAATTTCCGTTCATCATTATTTCCTCTTATTGAAAATTATGGCATATATATGTAAGTAACATACAATGTCCGTATTTACATCCCTTATTGGTTATATATTGGTTATATATTCGTTATAACTATATATATATTTGTTACAAATCCATAACTTTATTCTTTTTAAGATATTTTTAATAAATAATTTAATATAATCTTAAACATATTTTAACAATGTGGAGCGTTATTAAATTTAATAATTCTGTTAAATATGTCTGAAAATTATATTTGTTTTTTTTATGGTTTGGAGCAAAATGATGAAACATAATAAGTTTAATTCCGAAACAAAAGAAATGTTCATTTTACCTGGAAGCATTTGCATTAGATTGAGAAGAAATGATGGAAAAATAGCTCCTTTTGGGGGAAATGGGGGGGAAATGACATTTTAAAGAGGAGTGGTGGTATATCGTATTTTAAGATTTGTAATAAGAATAGATGGTTTTTAATGTAAACTGGACTTTGATCATGCAAATTATATCTGTAAGTTAGTCGTTCCTACAAATTCTGTTTTAGATCGATACCTCAATGAGCGGTATGAGCGTTTTAGAATCTTTCTTATGTCTGTAAAAAAGCAAATATTATTTTTTGGAGGAATTAATATTGTTTTTTCTTCATTGAATAAACAAAAGGCCAGGAAGAAAATTGTTTTGGTTGTTTTTATTTCCTTTCTTTTTTTAATTATTTTTTCCCTTTCCTTTTTTCTTTAAGGGTCGCGATTAACATATGACACCCATGATATTTTATATACACTTATTATATTAACTGATATATTTTATACACGAGTATTCCACAGTTGTCCGGGAACTGCAGGTTTCGATTCCTTTGTGTACAACTTTTAGACATTGACTTTGCCATTTTACTAGACAAATCTTTCTTTCCTTAGTGGTTAATTTCACTGACAATTATTCATGATTTCTAAGTGAGATTTTTTCACTGTCACTATTAATTATTATTAAAAGCTGTACCATTATTAAAAATAATTCCTATTTTATGAGTGGGTATTTAAGCTACAGTTAAAATAATTCAGAGTGACATTTATTAAATTTTTTATAATTATTTTTATGTCAAATTCATTTTTTTATATACGAAGTACTGAAGGAAATAATTTCCCGCAGGAATTTTTACATTAATGTTAATAATGTAAAAAAAAATTAAGGAGCATTAAAAAAAATTACAAATAGTACAGTCTCACTTTTTTCGTATTTATTACCTCGTTATTATATTAATGACATAGTTTGACAAAAAAGTTTTTAAGAAATTATGGATTAAAATGCACACTTATTTTAGTAATTTTATCTAATTAGTTTTTTTTAAAACTAACCTATTATAAAAATGAAAATACAATAAATGCTTAAAAATAATTGTTGAGTGCACATCATGTCAATTTTTGACATTTGTGACATTACAGATATTGGGAAAATTTGGCATGAAGTGAAAACCTCATATATCTTAAATTAGTATATGTTCAAAAACAGCACATATTTAAATTGGTTTTTTTCAAGGAAAAAAAAAGGTGGATTACTACAAAAGTAAAAGAAAAACAATTATAAAAGCTTTAAATTCTTCAAAGCATCAGATTAATTAATCTTGTGTATAAAAAGTGTAGATCATAGTTATTTACTTTAAATCCGGCCAGTATAGAAATTTATACGTAGAAAGGACTTTAAAGTTATAACAAATACCAAGAAAAAAATAGTCTTTCAATAGCATCTAAATTCAAAGACTAAATTGTATTAATAATGCCATGCCTCTCCTTATTCACCCAGAATATTTTTAAAAAAATTAGATTTATGTTAATTAAATATAATTACTATCACAAATTAACTTTTGCTTTTATTTCCATAGAAATGTAAATTTTTTAAGTAATACTCATTTATATTACAAACAGTTAATGATCTAAATAATCTGAAGTAACTCGTTTCGATTCCTTGTGAAGCTCATCATATCTACAATATTTTTTTTGTTTCTTTGAAAAATAAATTTAAAGACGATATACTGAACAAAGTTTGGTTCAATGGATTAATTTTAAATGAAAATTGTTCCTATAATTAGATGAAAAGGCAAGAGATGCAGAAATTTGTTTTTCTTAATTTGTACGTTTAGTATGAAATACATTAAAATATGGATCACATATGCTGTCCCATATTTTAATGCAAACATGTAATTTTCTTGCGATTGGAAAGCATTATTTATAATTTTTTTTTTTAAGTTTTGAGAAATTAGTTGACTTAGCTCACTATAAAATGTTTCCTAAAACTATATCATCAAGGAATAAGAAAAAATCAAATGTAAATAAATTTGTAAATTTTAGATTTGATTTTTGTGAAGTTTTAAAATTTAGAAAATCAATTAACAATTACTGAGTCAATTTTTTACTAGTTGTTTTAATTCTAATATCTAATTAAAATTAACCTTTAAACTAATGAAGAATTAAGCATATTAGTCGCTTTTCATAATTAATTAGGAGTTTGTACTTTTCTAAAGATTATTTATCGCATACAGCAGAATGTATAGAGATAAATTACGCATTTCATACATATTTAAGCTTAGTTTAAAAAACCCTTTTTCCCTTATTTTTCACAATTTTCAAAGTTATAAATTGAAAAAGTTCTTCATGGGGAATACAAAAATTAATTTAATTTGCTGCCATGAAAATTGATTTCATACTTGATTCATTTTAAAAAGTAGTTAAATTTATGAAACGATAAGGAACATGATGTATTTAATTACATTTCTAGAGCAACAGAAACGTAAAATATAATATTAAGCTTCAGAAAATAATTTTAATAATATTTTATCCATGTCTTTGCTTAATAATTTGCAAAAAAAGATTTGTTGCTGTTCTTGTAAAATATTTACGACAAAATTTACCTTCCAAATAAAAATTGAATAGTTCCAGTTGAATTGAAAAAAAAATTATTTTTCCAAGTAATCTAAGTTGTTAAAATTAAGTCACTACTTTTAGTTTTAAAATGGCTCATACAAAAAGGCATTTTTATACAGACATTGTAGTCTCAAAAAGAGTCACAAACATTTTCATTTTCCCATAAGAAAAAAATTCAAATTCATTAAATATACTATAAGCCTTTAACGGTATACAAATTCCAATTATTGACGAATACGTTTTAATACTACACATACTTTCAAAATAAACTTCTTTTGAAATCATATGCTGCAGTTTCACCTTACAATAATTACTATATTACTATCAAATGTACATTTTTCAAATAACAAGGGGCAATAATTTTCAAAAATATTTTAATATCGTTAGTATTTTTCTAAATTTTTTTAACATTAGCAATGATAAAAAAAATAAAAAGGCAGTGATGTTATTAAATTTACGTAAACGAATTATACTCAACAAATGAGACCTAAGGAAAGGAAAAAGAGAATATCAATATTTTTATTTATAATACCCATAAGAAGAAATATTTATTTGAAAATATGAAACATTTATCACACTTTTAAAGTAAAAACATACCATTTGGCATTTGAAATTGTACTTTTTATTACATCAAATTATTTCATGATTATAATAAAATATCTCACTTTGTGACGTTGGGCTATTCGTAATTTTCTCTTAACTATCCTTGGGTATTTTAACTCAGGTTGATTGCATATAATCTGAATCGACACCTCGAAGTTATTGACGACAACCATCCAGTATGTACTCTAAATGACTCCGTGGCATCTTCCTTTGTCATTTCGGAAAAATACAGATGCCATCTCCAAAAGAAGATGGGAATCATATCAAACATTTAGAAAAATCTGTACATCGTCTAGACATTAATTGTCAAATCCAAAATTTTGAGTTTACAGTAATACCAAATTGTAGTCCTGACATCATCCTTGGATGGGACTTTCTAGAAGCATCACGAGCAATGATAAACTGCGAAAGAATTGAACTGACAGACGAAGAGGTTGTAAATGAAAATGCAAATCCTCAAACCTGGAACGTACACCCTAGAGACGATTCCCCTATACCTGCTCTTTTTGTTGGAAAACATTTTGGTGCCATTTTTTACGGAAATCAAAATATCGACTGATAGTGCAAGGAAATAAAATACTGTCCTTATTAAACGGAAATTATGATACTGGCTAACATAATGTGTAATAACAGAGCAAAATTATGGGTTGCTAATGGTTAAACTTTTTATCAGATTATATCGAAGTATATGTTCGAAGGGCAATGCATTAGCGTTGGTTAGGGCTTCGTAAATAAAATTACTCTCGACGTAACTAACACTACATTCCAGTCAAAACAATGTGGTTAGCAAGTCTAGTTGTGAAGAATGTTAGTTTCTAATCTCACTTTGAAGCAAACAGCCATGCTTCTTTGAATACTTCTAAAATCTTCAGGATGTTACGAAGAACCTAGAAAATACAAAGCTGTGAAGAGAATGGTTAAATATTGTATAAATGTTGGTAACAATGAAGCTATGAGCCAAAGAGCCTATCGAGAATGAAATATATGGTAAAGTCCATGATGATTGTGAATGTGGACTGAAATTAACTCAATGAGTAAAATTCCCATAGTCTAAATTTGCTTATAAATAATTATAAATACAACGTAAACAGTTACGTACCATATAATAAAATATATTTTAAAAAGTTATCTTATTATCTGGATCTGATGAAACACCTAGACATCTACGAAAATAATCAATTTCATAGCTGTCTACGTAAATAATCAACGAAAATAATCTTAGTCGGGGATATACATATATATATTTGGGCGTGTGTATAAATATGTATAGGGATATACATTTATATATTTGATGAGCATATGAATGGGTTTTTTTGCAAGTTTTGGTTCACTTTTTCCTTTAGTTTTGCTTATATTTTAGAGATATTTATATTTCATTCTTCTATAATAATAATTTAATATAAATTGAGGTTTCGTAGATTTTTTTTTTTACTTTTGAACTGATTCACCAGATGTCTTTCGAGTGCCTTTAAGTACCATAATAAATATTGGTCAAAGTGGTGAAAACCATAGTCTCATTTTGCTATTAAATACTTACGAATACTCTATGCATCTATAGCATAAAACAAAAAGAAGTTAAAACATTCAACTCGTAAAATATGTTTTATAGCTTAGTTCCTTTAACCACTATTATTTTGTTTCCTCTTCGAATCTAGAACTTTGAAAGACGTATCATCAAAAGCATTTTAAAACATGATTTAAAAGTCAATACTACCTCGAAAATATTGCAAGTTTATTTAATGCAATTACACATAGAAATCTTGTAACTTGCTTTAGAAAACATAAATTCCGTCCATTTATTTTCTACCCTTATTTCAATGAATTTTTTAACAGCATAATTGGAATGAAAAAGAAGAAGATTTTTTTTTCAGAAGTCCTACATTGTTTTTTCAACTACATATGAGAAATAATAACCCAAAATTAACTTTTGAAGTGTATTGGTTAGGAAAACTTTTTATATATTTCCTTTAAACCTAAAATTTCAATGTCGATCGAGAAGAGGTTTCAACTTACATAAAAGATTTTATGATTGCTTAATAAAGCGTTAAAGTAAATGTGTAAATATTAACATGCATCATCAATTTTGTCCCTAGAATTTTATTGTAGATCATACAATTTTTAAATTTAAACATGTCTATACTGGTATTAATTTTTATATTTTTTAATTTTTGTTAAATTCTGTTTATAATAATAATTATTAAGATATTTATAAACTGATACATTTTAAATGCTTTTTTTTAATTTTTTAAAAGTGTAACCGCATTATGAGAAATAAATAATGATTTCATTTTTTCCCAATAGATTATACTTATATGGATTCATCGCTTAAAACTCTAAGAGCAAGCAACTTATTTAAGCCAATATTAAGAATAAATAAGATTAATTAAATCAACTTAAAAGTGTAAAGTGACCTAAAAATTTTTTTTCAGTTTTACTAAACTTGAGAAAATTAAAATTATATTTCTTAAATGGTTCTGTTATTTCCAGTTTTTTTTAAATGATTATTCACTACTATGTACTTTAAGACATTATTGTTTAATGGAAATATGTTTAATTCATTATTGAAAAAAATTGCATTTGTAATAAGCATTTCATCAGTAAAAAATATTAATTTTAAATTTTCAATAGCAATCTTAATGTTTTATTTCTTTAACAATGAGACTCTCAACAAATAAATAAACATCAGAACGAAATAATTACATAAGAGAGAAAAATTGCATAGAGATGACGACTAAATAAAATTAACATGAAATACCTATATTTTGAAAGTTATTGTATTGAAACTTTAATTATAAGTTTAATTTATCTTTTGTTAAATGTGTTAATGATCGAATTGCAAATTGTGTTTAATGCATCACATACACACCGTAGGGTTTCTGAAAACAAACAAATTTATTCCCAATATAAATAAATATATTATCCCCACCACTATCAATAGTTAATAAAAAAAAGTTTAGAAATACTACATGATATTTTCTTAAACCTTACTTAAAACAAATTCATTTCCATTCCTTCCATCTTTTTTCTGATCAATAATCATCAGAATACTTATGTTAAAAGTTTCGTTACTTTCGAATTCCTTTCATTAAGTTCACTTCATGATTGTGGAACGTGGCTAGATAGATAGAATACCCCTATTACTTTTACGGTAACATGTCTCTAGAAACCTGAAATAGGTAATAAAAGGAGCAAAAAAGTCATAGAAAGAACAATTTTGGTAGTTCCTTTATCCAAAAAAAGAAAAGTAAATAGCTTCACACTGTCGACAGAATGTGGCATTATAAACCTTAGGGTGTAATTCAGTTACAGTTTCGGTTAGAAAAAGACAAATAAATTGTAACATAGACTTTCTATTAGATATGTTATTTTTTTCTTCAGTGTTTTTATTTAAGTGAAACGATACTAATCGGAAAAGACGATAACTTCAAAATACAAGTATACATTATTACCCTGCTGTGTCTTAGAGGGTTTAACTGAATGTACATTCATATGGTGAACATGTTATTAGATATTAAGATTTTTGTTTCCCAACTGAATCTTGCTCTTTTTTTATGCCCATACTATCATTTGAATGAGTTTTTATTTTAGTGTGTTTCCTGTATGAAATTTAATCAGCTGAATTTGTAAATTTAGTTTTATGTGTCCCGATGTAAAGCAATTTTATACAAAATATTTCAAATATAAATTAGAAATTGGTATAATTACAAATAAACTAAAGTTAAAAATATCAAGAAAATAATATTGGAAGAAGAATTAGAAAAAAATTAATGAATACCTGATACTATAACATAAAATATTTGTTTTTCGTGGGGATTGAATTGATATCTGAAATAAAAATCTAAAATATATAAAAGTAATTTTATTTTTGAGGTTATTTTTCCTTCTTGTGTCTCATTTTCGCACTACAAACATTAATTTCGAATCTGCTAATTAGCTGTTAAAGGCTTGCATTGCATCATGATACTGTTATAAGTGGCGCTTCAATGAATCAGTAGATCATTGAAGAAATATATATACAAATATTAAAACGTTTCTCTGTTTCATTAAATAGTACCTAGTACCGACGAACAGATGAAAGCTTAAGCATTCGTAGAGTTGTAATAACAGAAATCATTCACATTTTCAAACTAGTTCATGTTATGAAGGAATAATTCTATTTTCCGTAAAATAATTCATGTAAAGAAAAGCAAAATTAACATAATTCTCTGCTTCTATTATTTTTCCAATACCATGCATTTACCATAACTTATAATGAAAATTACAGTGGTCCATACATATAACAAATATTGATATTGATTATATGGATTTCTTTTAGTTTCGGTAAATTTCAATCATTATGTTGCAAAAATGTATTTAAAATATTTTTTGGAGAAATTTTTAAAAAACCAATACATCTTTTGTATAAAAATTAAATATATTCCTTTAACAGATAAAATTAGTTATTTCTGAAAATAACCAAATTTTGTATTTTTAGAAAATTATTCAATTAAAATCATACCAATTTTTAAATGTATTTTCCTATTGGTATTAGTAATATAAGACAAAAATATTACTGACCAATATATTGAACATTTCTTCATTTTTAAATAAAGTATGCTATTGAGTGAAATATTTATCATAGTTTTATTCATTGAATTTACATTACATAATCCGGTATGAAATTTAATCTTACATAAAATACTTTATCACCGCATTCATAAAGTATTCCTTAAAGATACTTATTTATACGTTTTAAAATAATATTTGAAGCATAACCTTAAATATATAGATAATATGAAAGTATATCTTTAATGATGTAATTAAAAAAATATGAATAAATACTCTTAATTCGCATATATAAACGAAATAAAAAGCAACTTATTTTAATCAATCTTTCTGAGGAAGAAAACGGAACAATTAAATTTTAGTAATCTAAAAACAATTAATATCAAATGGTTAGTTATATATCTTTCAATTTTTGTGATTTTTTTTTAAATATTCAGAAAAAAAAAATAAATTTTACTTAAAAATAGAAAATTAATTCATATTTCAATTTTTTATCTTTCTCTCAAGTCAGAATTGATGTATCAGTTTAAAAAAATGTTATATTTATGAATTCAAACGCAAGGTAATCATATTTAAAAGAATTCGAGTAGGTTTTCTGATATTAAAGAAGTATTTAAAATGTAAGATATGAACGCAAGAAAGAAAGGGGAAAAGCCCTCATTCCATTAAATATTGTGATCCAAGTAGTTCCAAATATTCTAAGTACAGAAGTTTTGATAAAAGCTCAACTGTTTCAAAATATGTTGATTTATAAAGGCATACTTCATTTAATTAAAAGTATGTGAGAAGTATCCTAAAAGGATTTAATGTAATATTTAATAGTGCAAATAAAACTTAAGAAATAACTATTAAGACACTGATCTTTATGAACATGTTTTTCCTAAAAGTGCTAAGAAATACTTTATTATTCACGCATGGTCATAATCATAAATATTAGAATATTCAAATACATAAAAGTGTTTTTTCCTCGAAATGATTGATATTGCTCGTTTAGTTACATGCATAATAATAAAATTGATATGTAAATTCTTAACAAACATGTTGTAAAGTGTCAGTGATAATTAATTGTGCAGCAGCAAAAATCCGTTGCTTAAGGGCACATAATTTTTTGGATAATGGTGATGTATGCACTTTATCTTTAGCTAACACGTAAATGAAAAAATTGTATGAGACTATATCAGGTGACATACAGTCTGTAACAAAAAAATGACGCACCAAGAAGGAAATGCCATATTCATAATGAAATTTTATATCCAAAGACATTTGGACCGATCATGCAAATGTTTAAAATTTGGTGTCCAGTCAATGACTGTGCACTCAGCAGGTGTACACAAGTAGTGATTCTCAATCTGATTGTCAAATTTTCTGTTACATTGCGATTTAGGATAACTTTAAACTACTGAAGAAATGTCTCGTCGCAGTATTCGAGTTCATAATGATCAACTGTCAGAGTTTGAAATAGATCGTATCATTGGATTGAATGAGATAGATTGGGAAAATCGAAAAATCGGTAATCATATGGGTCAAAGCGATGCGGTGATTAGAAGATTCTGGCAAGAATGTGTGGGCAACGCAAATTTCAGAGTCATGATAGTAGCATTTGGGCTAGATTCATAGCAGATCGGAAAGACAGAGTGATTGTCAGATCAACTGTTACAGCGCCTGATTCATCGTTATCAACCATCATACGTGCGACCGCTAAGCCACCTACCACTCACGCCTGTACACTGTCGAGCCAGATTACAGTAGTACTTGGTTAGTTACAATGATGGTGACTGGGGACGTAAAATGTTTAGCGAGGAATCCCTCTTCCAACTGTTTCCTGACGATCATCGAAGATATGTCTGGAGACGCCTAGGGTAGTGTGCTGATCTTGCTTTATTGCACGCCACACAGGCCTCACTTCCACACTTCCTTGACAGCCAGATCTTTCTCCAATAGAGCATATCTGGGATATGATGGGAAGGCGACTGCATCTACCAGGGAATATTGAGGATATAGCTCGACAATTGGATCAAATTTGACAAGAAATACCGCAGGAGACCATCAAAGAGCTTTATCATTCTATGCCACGTCGTACGGCAGCTTGCATACAGGCTAGCGGTGGGTCAACACATTATTGAGCTCTTTAATTTGTAAATATGTAACTCTGAAATAAATCATTCAATTTTTCTGAAACTTTAATTATTTTCTCTTCTGTACATAATTTTCCTATCAACCAATTTTTGTCTGCATCGTACAATTCCTTCTTACTGCGTCGTTTTTACTTTTTTTAGTTTAAAGTAGAAGTGGGGAGCTTTGTAAACATTATGTCATCTGGTCCACTACGACTGATCGAACTGCGAGATAGTTCTGTGAAAGCTTCTATAACTGTTTTCGTGAAATAACTTCAAGATGAACACATGAATATCATCTATTGCTCACAAAGTAAAACTTCCACATTTTTCCTTTGTATTCATGAACTTCATTGTGTGTCATTTATTTCTAAAAATATTGAATTTTGAAATCCCTTAAGTCATTTCGAATAATTTTGTATTGAAGAGAAAAATTAATTATGATTTTCCAATAAACATCGTGTACCTAATATCTTTAATGGTAGTTATTGTTCTTCATATTAGTTGTTAGCCATATTTAAAATTACGACATGCTAATAATTATACTCTTGAAAGTGAAAATTTTGATATTTATTCATAGAAGTTCGTTATAGCATATAGGATAATATTTATAATACGATAGAAAACGCTGATTTTCTTGTACAGAAAGTACATTTCTGAAAAAAAAAGCTTTGTATATCAATTTTTAGTAAAGTTATATATAATAATGTTTTGTGTAATGCAATATTATTTAATAATTCTTCCAATATTCATTAAAAATTAAATATATTAAACAAATATACTATCTTGTTTGTTTTTCCATTAATTTAATTAAAAATTAATTCAAATATATGAATTATAAATTGGAATAAATTAATTTTCATGATGGTGTTGAAAATTAATAAATAGTTTTTTATTTATAATTAATTTAAATTTTACTGTTAATATTTTTTAAATTCTTATATTTATTATTCTTTATATGGTTTTAATATTTCATTACAATTCTTTAGTTCAATTACCTAAAGTTATTTTATTTTATAAATTATGATTTCTTTATAATTTTTATCTGTAGTATAGTGGTTGTGTTATATTTCTTAAATTTCCCTTGTTTGACACAAATTCTGCAAGTAAGAACACAACATTCAATCTCATGGTTTGTACATGGCATATTTTGTTTAGAAACAGTATTTCCATTTTTTTTTTTTTCAATTTTTATACGTTTTTTTAGTTTTTTGAAAATAATCATCTTTTATCTTTTCCATTTTTTGTTATAATAATCATTACATTTTTATGATACTGAATTTTTATCTTTTCTGATTTTTTTATATTATTTTATTCATTTGAATTTAAGTTTTTAATATGTTACGTAAAATAAATGCTTAGGGGATCAGTTGGGCATTTAATTCTGCAATACCTTTGCATAACAGTCTCGAACAAGTGAAATCAATAATTCACGTTATTATATAGATCCAAGTGTTTTTTCCCCCTTTTTTTCTCAATTATCTTCTTTAACGCATTTTTTCATTAGTCTATTAAATTTTTTGACTTATTCAATTTATTATACTTTTAGTTACTTTTATGTGTTCTGTTTTATAAAATTATTTCTAGCATAAATATTTTTCCATTTATATTTCTAGTATAAATATTTTTCCATTTATATTTCTAGTATAAATATTATTCTGATAATTTTATTTTTATATTATATAAACGTAATTTTAATTTGTAATACTTTTACAGTTAGAATTCAAGTAATCTTATATTTAGGAAACTCTTTATTAATGCTTACTAATAATATTAAAAAAAACTATTTTTTTATTATATTTTCTTTATTTTACTTTTTTAAACGCACACACACACACAGATATATATATATATATATATATAATAAAATATTTTTCAAAATATTTTTTATATATTTTCTAGATCAGCATGTTTCTTATTTTAATTAATTGTTTTACATTTAAGGATACTTAAATTTAGACTAAAAATACAGTATATTAAAATTGCATTTTGAATTGATGATCGTTGGAATGATTTTTAATCAAGTCTATTGTAAATTAGTTTTTTCTTGCTATACAATGGAATAATAAAATATTTTTCAAATAATTAAAAATAAAATAAAATTATAAGAGTTAAAAACTAAAAAAATATAGAAATGATCTGCGAAATACAAGCGTTTATAAATTCCATCAACCGTAACTGTCATTTTATGGTGTTTTTTCAAGCTTTTTTTTTATATAAAAAAAACATGCCTACCATGCTTCGAAAAACATGATAAAATAAAAAAAAAATTAGAAAAATGGGAGACGTACTTGTAAGAAAAAAAGGGGGAGGGGAGAGAAACACTTACACATTAGAAGTTGAGACAGCAAAGTAAAAAATAAATCCCTTTTTCTTATATTTTTTTTAATCTCTACTAAGTTCCTGACATCTTATTTCATGCAATGTTCTAGTAAAAATGTGAAAGGGAATTTATAAACAAAACGGCTTGAGATTTCATGTATACTTTATTAATGAACATGCGTTCTATATCTCTAAAGGACAATGCAACATGAAATGTAAAATTGATTAAAATAGCATCACGTTTCTATTTATCATGTCCATAAGTTTATATTTTTATTGTTCAAATAAATTGATAAATATGATTATATGCATAGATTTTATTTATTTTTTTTTTTGATAATTTTTAGACCCCATTTTTTTCTTCTTTTTCTGAATTCATGAATAGAAGTTCAATTTTTCAAAATTTAAGAACAGGATCTTGCTTTAAATGCACTGCATAAGAACACTATATCCACGGATATGTATTGACAAAATGTATACCCAAGCTATTTTCTGTTTTAGGATATATTAACAAAGTATGCTCATAAAACATTTTGTTACTATCTTTTCATTTGTATAATTATTTTACATATTCAAGAAAAAAAACAAGGCAAATATATTGAAATTATTATCTTACTTTATAACGGTTTAGAAAAACTAAATTTAATTCAAATGTGTTTCCTTGTTTTTAACAATAAAATTGTAATTAAAATTTTATATTTGCTTTCTACATAGAAGTATTTAAGAATATATCGTACTTAAAAGTAGATAAAAATTATATTACAAGAATGATAAAGATCTTATGATAAACATCTGTATACAGTGTTCTAGCAAAGTGTGAAAATTATATATTTATAATTCATAAATGTATATAAAATAACATTCTTCAATTATAAGGAAATATAAGCAACAATATTAATGTCTTCCAGATCTATATTTCTCAATATTATTTTATAATTATTCTGATGCTAAGATTTTACAATTTTTAATGTGCTATATAATTTTATTTAAAATTTCGACATTTTTAAATTGTAACCGCGTATGCGAAAATAAGTTTGAATTGTTTGAATTTTCTTAGTTTGGTTTGAATCTTGTATGCAATAAAATATTTCTCTAGGATTTCTTAATAACCGTAATTTCAAAATATATGTTAGGCTAGTATATATGGGATATAAAACAGATTTTTTTGTTGATTTTGGAAGTGAAAAAAATAATATATTTTTCATATATTTACTATATAATATAATATCCTTTGTTATACTGATTATGCCTTACCATCATGATGGTACCAATAATATCATTTTTGAAAAATGTCTTGTCCTTAGAGGCGAAGACTTCAGGTAGTGCTTGGTTGACATTTGCTTTAAATATGAGATTTTCCTCTCAAAATATTTTGCAGAAAGAGGTACAGGTGATAATCAGAGAGTACAAAGTGTTGGGGAGGATTGTGGATGTGATAGAGCTTTCCAGTATGGCTCTGCTATTTATTGACGAATAACTAAAAGAAAATCAACATGCAGTCTGTCCGTATCCTAATACAGTATGATGTCCTTTCTATTGAACATTGCAGGTATTTTTCCTTAGACTGCTTTGTTTAATCATCCGTTCTATGGATAGAATCTTCAAGAAGTGAGTTTTTATGAAGTTTCAAAAGTTCGTAATATAATGGTCCTAAGCCACCCCACCATTTACACTGCATTCTCTTATTCAGGCTCATTCACAGCTTAGAGAAGGAGGGGTCAGATTGTACAGGCTTACCGTATGCTATTTTCCTTACGATGACTTCGTATGTAATTCAGTTTACATCACCAGAAATTAACTTGTCCAATACAGGTTTGTCCTTTTTCAGAGCAAATACAGTTGTGCACATGATGACTCGATTAAGTAAATTTTTCTCATTTTACTCATGAAGCACCCAACTGGAATATTTATAACCAAATCTTAATACCGTCAGTATATTGTACAGTGATTAATATTAAATATACGAAAGAAGTGTTGTTTTCGTTCACTTCTCAAACTGATAAAATCTTCTAGCAGACCAAAACCATTTTTTACTCCAAATTCCAAATTATATGTATAAAAGTTTTAAAAGATTTAAAATAATTTAAAACATAGTTCATAAGGGATATAGAAATTTTATGTATTACTAAAAATTTTCTAACTAATGTAAAAATATACAACAAAAATACTTTATAAGATTTGCTAAGAATATTTTTGATTTTCATGTATTTTTTTTCGTGCCATGATGCAGAAATTTTGCATTTAAATTAATAATATAATTTTAATAAGTCATTTATACAATGAAAAATACAAAACTGATTTCCAAATATGCAATTTAGTATCATTGAAAAAGTTTAATTGCATAATTACAAGGATTGACCAATGTTAATTTTCTTCATTTATGACCTAATTTAACACTTTTCAATAAAAAATAGTTTAGGAAATACCACTATTGAATCAATTATGCTCACAAATCAACTGAGAAGAATGGAAACTCCTATAACTATTTTCATGTTAAATTTGTAGAGGCTTCAAGTTTTCTCATTGGTGTGGTGTATAAATTTAGAGAGAGGTTGTGAATTCAGTAATTTCGTAATTTTATGAAAGTCTCAAAATTACGAGTTCCTTCGTCAGTAGCCTTCGTGTTGCGTCTAAGTGCGACGTTAACAACACAATAAATCAATCACACTATAAACCTCTTGAATAGTTAAGATTGTTGTGCTTTTTACACTTTTTTGATATTCAAACCTTTTAATAAGAGCAGTTTTATTACAACTACAACAACTAAGTATAAAAATGATGTGTATTTATTGGCATATAACAAAAAAAGGAAAATATTAATTCAATATAGGAGACTCTTTTTTTTAAATTAACGGAGAATTAAGTATTAAATTTACTATATATGATCATTTATATTAAAGTAATGACTTCCTTGGAATTTTAAGTGACATATGAGTTACATTTGTTTAAAAATGGGCCAAAGTGATCCAATCACTCTGTATCAGTATAGTTTTTTTTATGAATGCTGAAAATTTATGAAACAAATGATTCACTTGACACCATATGTTAAAAATATTTTTTATCTATTTATATGTTCTTCATTTATAGTTTTTAAAAAGAACGAACTTTCAAAACTTATTTCAAAAAGTTCTTTTAAATTTCATTCACTTTGAAATAATCCTTGTTTGGAAATTTGGCTTATACTTTGGAATTTGAAGCTATTCTTGCTGTACCATAGCGAAATATTTTATTTGGTATCAATTTTTAAGTTACGAATATAGTTTAAATCTTATGTAATTTGAAATGAACACAAGTTAGCTGCATAATTTGAATCAATACTTGAGTTATGCAGCAAATAAATATTTAACTATAACAATTAACATCGCGTATTTATATTTGAATTTATATATCAATTAAATAGACAATTGTAAATTCCTTTATATATTTGCTGATATCTTTAGATATTATAATAGGTAGCGCAGCCAAAACGAATTAAGCGTTGACTAATATAAATGGATGTGTGTTGTAGTACTATACTTTCTCACTTGGATACAATGAATCTTTTAAAATACTTTCAGATTTACACGTTTATGATGCTGTGTTTTGATTGTTTTTGTGCAGCATATTTTATTCTAATGTAAGAGACATTGCGGGTATTGTAAAATGCATCATATTAATTTAGAGAGTTTCAGAAAGATAATATTTCATACATTCATAGAAATTTCAAGCAATTTTTATCTGTTAAATCAGAAAACGAAATGCATATAGGAAGGGATTGCCGAAATTATCAATGATATTTTTTTTGATATCATTGAAATTATATATACAATGCTGACCATGCAAACAGTAAGAAGGGTAGGATATATAAAAAGCTAAATTTAATGACGAGTTAACACTTAGAACACAGTTGAAACAATTAATTGATTCTGCAAAAACAACAAAATCATATTTGAGTATTGACATTATGACTTGCAATAACCGCTGCAGCTCGCCACGGCCTTAAATGTGTGGTGCTGCTTTACGGATCATGTTGTCAGGAATTGAGAGATGTAATAATTGTTATCGGATCAAGTTAAAAACTGTTGATGTGCCTTAGTGCTTAAATATGACCTACATAGTTAACTCTCTTCCTCACTATTTATATTTCTCGCGTAAGCTAACTTGATTTAGTGTGATTTTTTGCATATTTTTGTTAATATTCGTGTTTAATTAAATATTTTTTATATGATGCTAAAGTGGAAATTTGTTTTTGATTGTGTCGCTCTTTCTAAATCCTTTTTTTTTATAAAAAGGAATCTAATGGATTAGGATCATACTCCTTTTCACAGTTGATGATTTTTAGAACTCTGCCCGCTTTCAAAATTGATATATGTTTTGATTGCCTTGATGGAGTATGATATATCATGATGCTCCCCATAACGCTAAATTTGATCAAATGTGTCGGCATGTGGTGTATACTGATTCAGTGGTTCCAATCATCCATCAGAAGTTCGACAGATGGTAGACCAGCAGAACAGACTTTCAGAGCCTGCAATACAATTTGGTGGGAGAAGAATTCGTAAGCAATGCATGCCGCATAAATCTGATGCAAGTGCTGAAAAACAAAAGACTCGTTCTTGGGAGATAAAGTGTGTCCTAGACGCTGGACATGCGAGAATAGAGGTTCTTGCATGCGTACTAGAAGATGCAAGAATGGGGTTCAGTATAAGTTCAAATCGTAATACTGGTACAGACCAGTATAACGTTACGTAAGTCAACAAACAGTTAAGAAACATGTCTCTTTATGGATTTTCCAGACAGTAATCCAACCATAGTGGAGTTGCAGGGAAACATTTTGAATTGTATGTAAAGCCAATATTATGCCATCCCGTTGACCATGCCATTCCTTCAGTGCACATTGCATATTTACAGATAGACGATATTACAAAATGGAAGCCTAAAGTGCATTCTACTGCAATGCTAATGATATCGAGATGTACGAATAGCATCTGATTGTTGCTCAATAGAACATATTTCCTGATGTGGCACATAAATCTATTTTTGCTATACACAATATATCCCGGTCATCGCGGCCAATTGTGTCACGAGGAGGGTAAAATAAATGCCGTCGGTAAGATCTTGAGCCCCACATCCATCAGTTATAGATCAATGCCTCTATTCCTTGGTTACAACCTGCATGATCACTAATTTCTTTGAAGGATAATACACATGCTCTCTTGGCAACAATTCCTCCAATATCAAATTCAGTAACATATCAATGATGATTGCATTCCTCTTCAAATCATAATTGAAACTATTCACGTAAAATAACAATATAAATAACCAATTATAATTCTTCAAAACGGTATTATGTTTTACTTTTACATAGCGTTTGATGTTAGTTCTACTAACATCCATGATTCAGGCTGCTATTAAATATTAAGTATTGGTATACTCCATCGCAGTACCGATACGAGATAAATTTTCCTTGGTTTCAAAGATTCCTTAATGGAATTCCATTTTGCCTAGGCTGCAGTATATATATATATATATATATATATATATATATATATTATTATTATTAATTTTTCAAACATATTACATTTTATGAATATCAAAATCTAAAGCAAATCAATTTAGAGAAAAAAATTAATCATTGAAGGAAAAAACTAATTGTAAAATTAATATTTATGTAAATCAACTACACTTTACCTAAATAATTAAATAATTTAAATTTTAAAATGCTAATACCGAAAAATTTAAAACAAATATTAAAAAACCAAACAATTTAAAATCAAGGAAAATAATCAAAAAGAAAATTTAGAAAAATAGAAACATTGTAATTAATACTATTCCGTACTTTGGAATGGAATATCATGTGTTTAAACATCGGTTATTACTTATCACACAATCATACCTAAGTGAATTAATTAAATTATAAAAATAGATTGCAACAATCAAAAATCATTAAATTCCGAAATTCAACCACAGAAATAAAAGGTAAACATTATAAAAATAATCAATTTTTCAGCAAAACACCAATTTTAATCAGTTAATATTTAAAATTTGTATGACCAATTAACATTATTAATTAAAAAGTTTAAGATAAATAAAACAAGAGATAATCTCAAAGATAATCGGTCTTAAGCATAATAAAATATATAATATTTGTCAATGACATGCTATCACAAATAAAATGGAGGATCAATCTTAAAAAGATAAATCAAAACAGAAAGAAGTTAAAATCATATTCTGAATAAAACTTGAGCAGATTGGAATAAAATAAATCAAACATTATTAATAAAAATGTTTACAAAATTAGAAAACAATACACGATTTCAAAACACAACGCTTAGCTTCTCACTCAGTGAAAGAATTCCCTACAATATTAAAAATTCATTGATTGATTTAAATGAAACTACTTTAGGAAATAAAGACTTAAATAAATCAAAAATTTATTTACTTAAAATTATGAACAGAAATAGTATGGATTATTTACTAAAAAAACAGTATTCATTTAATTTAAAAAGGCAAATATTAACTTATAAATAATATCATTAAGAAAATAAAAAAAAAAAACAGATTGAAAAAAAAATAAAAAAAAAATAGAGTGAAAATAAATAAATAAAAAAAAATAGAGTGAAAATAAAATAAAAAAATAGAGTGAAAATAAAATAAAAAAAAAATAGAGTGAAAATAAAATAAAAAAAATAGAGTGAAAATAAAATAAAAAATAGAGTGAAAATAAAATAAAAAATGTGTCATCATTTAGAGTGAAAAATTTATTAACTCAATAAATATTTAAAAATAAAGCAATATCTTATAAAAATAATGAAATTAAAAAATATAAATAGAGGAAATGAGAGAGAGTGAGAGGGGAGAACATAGAGTAAAAAGAATTATATATATATACAATTATACATATATATATGTATGCATGTATATATATATATATATATATATATATATATATATATATATCTGTGTGTGTGTGTGTAGTTATGTGTGTGAATAATTTTAGAATTTCTAAAGGAAAAATAAATATTGAATTAATTTTTTTTATATATTTTTTAAATTTAAAATATTTTGGCATTCTTAAATTTTGAAATCTTCAGTTAAATTTCGTAAAATTAAATTCATTATATTTTAAAGAATTTTTAATACTGTATAAAATAGAATATTTTATACAGTATTAAAATTGTTCATATACAACTTTGGCCATATATATGAACTTGTGAAAAATTATTTTCTTTTTAATTTCTTTTTAATTTTGTTTTCTACTGGAAAGAATAATCGAATCTAAATAGGCATACCAGCCAATAACAATTTTATTGATTACGGAAGGGAAATAAATATTTGGCTTTAAAGACACATCTGAGTTTTTTTTTTTTTTTTTTTTTTTTAAAAAATGCGATGGAAAGCGAAAGGATTTTAAATGAAGTCTTTCCGTCTTTGTTTTAAGCAATAATTTAACATGAGTTTGTTTTTTTACCTCTCTTTCTCTTTTAGATGTTAATATCAAGTTAAAGAATGCATTTCCATTGTAGAATCTTTTTGTTTCTTCTTTCAAGAATAAATTTTTTTTTCCTGAGTTACATATTTTATGGGTCATGGAATTATTTTTTTCAGCGGCTTAGCTTTTAATTAAATTTCTAATTATCTAACTCATTGTAAAAGGTTTAATTAAACTTTTTAAGTCCAGCTTTATAACTTGGTTTGATGGTTATTAACCGAAAACATGAGAAGGGATTTTATTCCCTTCAATGTTTCTTCCTTTTATCTCGCCATTCTGCAGTTAGTGCAATGTTTCTACTAAAAAAAAATATATACATTTTTCATAGGAAATTTTGAATGTAATGTTAGAAAGAGATTAAAACACTATTTTTTCACTCTATTTATAAGAACTTCTATTTTTTATCGAAATGTTTAGTTTCTAGTTTCTATCGTCATTAATTTAATCTAAAATAGCGAAAAAAATAAGTTATATTTTGCAGCAAATAAAATAATCTAATTATTTTAAAAGATAATTTGGTTTGTGAAATTTTATCTAGTTTTCTCTTCACCATTTTTTATAATTTATTTCCTTTTTGTTTTTTTTCAATAACGAAGATTCAAGAGAATAAATGTTTGTGTGTGAGAGAGAGTAAAGATTTTACAGAAGATAGTATGCAATTTAAAACTGGAAGAAAGTGTTCTTCTAGATTTGGTGCTTAAAATTTCATTTTAGATCAAGTTGAGTAGGAGATATCACAGGAGATACTAAATGTATACAATTAGAGTTAGATGTGTGTGGGGAGTATTCTAAGAGTAAAGGGTGTTAATAATATATAATTTATTTGTACATTCTCTTAATCATTCATTTGATAATACACATTTGTCTAGTAGAATTTTCCATGTATTTGATTTATTTTGACAATCTAGTGACTTTGTAATAAGTTAAGTTTGTTAACAATATCTGCAGAAATATGGTTGAGTGTTTCCATGTATCAACAACAATATTGACATAGCCAAATGAAAATTGATAATCATCCCACGTTAGCTAGAGTTAGGTAGCTTGAGCATTTGAATTCAGATGAGAGGTATCGATCCTAGCTTATGATTGTCATAGACCATGGGCCCCAGTAGAGGTGTTTGATTTTCCTAAGGATTTTTGTTTAGAAGTAAGAGGAGTTTTATGAACTGGAAAGACAGTTAGACATTGGTCAGTTACTTAAAATTTGGGTTGACTTTAAA
>BMAW01014788.1:61189-94516 GCA_019974015.1 Nephila pilipes
CACACACATATATATATATATATATGTATATAACATTTTACTTATATATATATCAAATAAGTTAATACTCAAAATAACTTAGATAATTTTTACAAAACTTTGACTTTCAGTTTGAGTTAAATTTGACTATCCTATTAATTGTTAAAAAAATTTCTTATAATTTAATTAATATTTTTTTTTTATGTTTCTTAAATTATTTTGCTTCAATGTTTATTTCCTTTACTGTATTTTTATTTTTACTATATTTGTAATATATGTTAGTTCACTCATGGACAAAAAAATTAGCGCACCAAGAAAGAGTCGTCAATATGAAACGAAATTTTACATACGTAATGACTACTTTGATATAAATAAATGATTAGAAAATCAAAGAAAAAAAAGGATCATTTATTTGAGAGAAAAAGGCAAAAGAACGGAGGATTTAATACCCAATTGAACCCCTTGTAGCGCTAATGCACGTTGTGATACGATCGGGCATTGAGGCATACAAGTTCTGTATGATGTCTTGAGACATTTCATTCCATATTTGCTGCAACCTTGCCTCTAGTTCGTTCAAACTCGTGGGATGCCCAACTCGCCCTCCCAAATCGTCCTAGATATGCTCGAGTGGAGACAAATCTAGGGATCGGGCAGGCCAAGAAAGGGTAGTAACAGTGCAGAGACAGTCTTGTGACACCCTTTCCGTGTGAGGCCGAGCATCGCCTTGTTGAAAAATGGCTCCTGGAAGCCGCTGCATGAGTGGCAACACATGTGGTTGCCGGATGTCATGGGCATACCACTGGGCTGTCATGGTGCCATGAATCAATACTAGGGGTGACCGTGTATTGTAGGCAATGGCCCCCATTCCATCACACCAGCTGTGGGAGCGGTGTGTCGCTGTAAATCAATGGCAGGATTGAGGCGTTCACCCCGGAGTCTCAACACACACGAAGACGATTGTCATCACTGCTGAGATTGAATGAGGATTCGTTGCTAAAGACCACCTGGTTCCATTCCGCTGCAGTCCAGTTTCCTCATGCGCGGCACTACTCGAAACGGAGGCGTCGATGGATGGGCGTCAAGGGCAGCACACGTAATAGGCGCCGCGATCCCAAAAGTCCTTCAGCCAGGCACCTTCGCATGGTTCGAGAAGACATAGGGCCCCTAGTGAAGGTGCTACCTGTGCCTGGATGGCGGCCGATGAAGCAGTTGGCTGTAGACGTGCATTTCTTACGATGTGGCGGTCTTCTCCACGACTGGTCTGTCGAGAGAGTCCTGAGCCTGGTCTTCGTGTAAATGACATCTGTCGGATCCACTGGTCCCATCACCTCCTCACAACATAATCAGAGCGGCCTCATTAACTAGCTACTCGGCTAGCTGACCACCCAGCTTCCAACATGCCGATGATTCTCCCCTCTAAAACTGCGACAGCTGTTCGTATTGTCTTCCTAAACGGCGTAATGGCATGTCTACCTCATATCTTCCTTTGTAAACGATTCAGCACACTGAAAAAACTTTTGGTAACCGGTTTTATACTCTTGTGGGAACGTTGTTAAACACCCTTTACCGGCTAAACGTAATGCGCTATCGCGCTGCATTTGTCATCATTTACATATCTCTCTGACAGGTACCTTCATGCCAAGTTTCGTTACGATCCCGCTATTATTTCTTGGATAGCTAATTTTTTTTGTTCATGAGTGTATTTATGTAATTTTTTCTATTTTTATAATTTTGCACTTATTTTAAATTTTTGTCTACTTTTTTGTGATAGTTTTCATATATTTAATGTTATTTTAATTCTTTTTTTTTTTTTTTTTTTTTTTTTTTGCTTTCTGTACGGAACTTTTAACTCAAATCTCTTTTTTCCAATACCTGGTAATACTTATTTTTAAGATAATTTTCATTTCATATTATAATAGTCTTAGATCTAACAATTTTAGTAGGTTTGTTTAATTCATATATATTTGTAAGAGTTTGGATATTCACTTCATATATTATTTTAAAATTTTGTTTCAAAATTATTTTTGCGTAAATATTAATTTTTATAGTGTATAATTCAATACTTTTTAGCATGTTTTGTATATATGCTGAATATAGCGCCATTTTGTATTGCTGATGAAAAATGGTTAAATAACATTGATAAAAATTTAATTTTATTTAATATTAAGAAATACTTTTTATATAAGAGTATTACTGTCATAGACTTTTTGTTTGATTTTCTCTTTTTTGAATTGTATTAGCTTCTTTATTTCCATTGTTTTTTCATTCATTTCTGTTGTTGAATTTCTGCTTGCATTTGATTTTGGATTTTCTCAGTCTTTTCCTTTAATAATAATTTAATTATTGAAGATGTGTTATTAGTATCCATGAAACTAGTTTAAACACACCTTTCCCACTCCAAAGTGTGCAACATTATTAATCAACTATTTTATACGTCATGAACTATAGTTAAATAAAACGAATATATATATATAGTTATATATGTTTAATTTCTGATAGAAGGAAATGAAACTCCTTTACATTGCTTTTGCTTTATGTCTTCTTTTTTCCTTAAAAACTTCTCCGAAATGATGTTTTTAATGTATGTTTAATTGAAAAACTATTTATCTTGCAATACAGAGTTCAAATATGTAAGATTTGGAGAGTAATATTGAAAATAAACAGCTTTTATAAACTTGTTTATTCTTTGTAATTTATGGAAAAAATTGGCATTCCATAAGATAAGTCTTTTATGTTACCAAATATATATATGTATATATATATATATATATATATATATATATATATATATAATATGTAATTTGAAAACTTGAAGAATAATAAAATACCCCTTATAACTTTCAAAATAAGCTCAAATTACGGATATATATTAGTAAATTAGTACAATATAATTTTGAAAAAATTATCTACAATTAACAATTTTTTTCATTTTTCCTTTTCTTGCAAAACTTTACCCACATTTATAAGTTCTATATGCTATGCAACATTCTGTGCACACTAAGAAACCCTTTTCCCCCTTATTTTATAAAGGAAACTCGAAAAATATAATTTTCAATGCTTCTTATTTAGGTATAATTTTATAGCTAATTTCTGGTTCTTGTAACTGGATGCATGTAACTGGAAAATTATCGTGATATTTATTCCTTCAGTCGATGGTCAACTGTTTGGAATGAACTTAGCATGAAGTAGTTTAGTCAATAAAAAATATAAATGTTTCTTTCCTATTCTGATGCAATTTCAATATTCTGATATTGTAAGCCTTAGATATGTTATCTACAGTGCTTAAATCCCGCTTGTAGGTGGCGAGTATAAGATGTCACTTACATAAGTCCCCGAGATCAGATCCGAGATGAGTAGATCACACTCAGATAGACTCAATGTATAAGCGACCGAGTAGGGATCGTCAGTAGAAATCTCACAGTAATGGCATAAATATAGTACCTAATAAATATTGTTGTAATTTTACAATAAGTTCTCCGATATTATCTTAATATTTAAGACAGCAGATAAGTTGAGAATTTCTCTACATGGTGAGTTATGTTGACAGTAAATTGCGTAGATCACCTAGGTAATGCAACATGATTTAAAAGAATAAAAGAAACTGTGTAATGTGTGTGTTAACGCGATTTGACATAAAAGAATGAAATGAATTATTTTTATGAATTTGATAAAGTAAAGAAATCGTTTCTATAAGAAATCGGAAGAGGCAGAAGAAGTTTATGTGAGAAAAATGAAAAAAAGTCGTAAAGCTAAAAAATGATAAGTATTAAAAGTAGAACTTTTTAATAAATAGATGTAATTGGGAAGAGAAATGTAATTACTATGATCAATATTCAAAAAATAGTTACATAAGTTAAAATTTAATGCTACAGAAGCTAGATAATATATAAAGATGTTCAAAAGATATTTTATTTAAAAAAAATGTCATTTAAACTGATTAAAAAAAATTATTCTAAAAAATTAATTTTTGATAAATTAAAATGATAAATAATTTCATAAACCTTTGAAGATGATTAAATCAATACTTCGATTAATTTTACTCTGACATAATAACCTTAGTGAAACAGATTGATTAAAAATATTGTATTTGAATCAAAAAAATATCATATATATGCGTAATCACATCTTATCTCAGATCTTATAAATTATGTAATATTAACCTTATAACAAGTAAAAATCTATATAAAATAATCATACTGGATTTGACTTTAAAAATTATATCGAAGCAAATATGTGTATTATAACATCTTTAAGAGAATATCAGCTTATAATTCCTTTGCTTTTGTTTCAGTTAACTTTTATAAACATATTCTTATACGTAAAATATAAAGCTCCATGTCTCTCTATTTGATTTGTAAAAGTCCAATAGTACTTTAAAGTAATTTTACCGCATTTCTTACGAATAGAAATAAATATAAAGATAGCAAAATGGTCTATAACTGCTTGATTTATAAATAATTTGATGAACTTTTAAAACCCAATTTAAAATAGATTAATATCATCCATTATTTTTCATATTCTTCTCAATTATATTAAAATTAAAATTTTCTACACTACTATAAACACCGAAATTTTTATGTAGAAATATCGTTTGAAATTAATTGCTGTTTAATATTGATTACATCATTAAAATTTTATTTTAAACTCAAAGTTTATTCTTCGATGATATTCTTATCGGTATACTGAATTACTTTAAATAATTTGGGGGCAGAGTTCCTCTAATTCTTTAAATTTAGATATAACATTTGTTTAGTTCCATTTTCTAGTAATCTGATGCTTTCAATTAAAAGAGTTCTAACTTGAGAGCCTGGGATGCTATAAAAGTTTCCATTTATACTATTAAAATTTTTGAAAACATAATGAGCTAAATTTATTTTTATTTAATTATGTTAAACGAGGGAACAATATACTGTTGCCGAATAATTAAAGTATTTTTATTAAGTTATTTGAGCTATGAAGTAATTTATCTGTCCCTGGAAATTATTTTGACGCTGTTTGGATTTTAAGTAATACAACATGATTTTGGATAAATAGAAGCTTCAAGCAATATTTTTCATTGATGTTGATATTTCATTTAAATGCATTAATAAAGGTTATGTACGTTTTAATACTAGAAACCCGCCTATGCATAACTACAGTTTCTTTGAACAAATTTTAAATGAATAATGGTAAGCAATATGTGTTTTATTCTTAATAAATGTAAGAAGATTCTTTAGAATCTATGCAAAAAGATAATAATTAGTTTTTAAGCATTTGGTCATTTCACTTTTGATATATTGTATAATAAAGATAACTTGTAATGTTAAAGTATATAAACTCAGTCTATTTAAATGAATAACAACCATTTTATGTAGCTTATCAAAACAATTAGAGAAAACTTTCAAACAAAGGGATATATAAAACATTTAAACTTATATCTGATTCATATACATAAACTGAAACTTAGAAATGATATAACAACAAGCTTCAACGTTTTTCTATGGAAAATATTCAATGTAAATCTAAGTGTTTGCTGAAGGTTTTACTAAATTTGATATTTTGCTCTATTTTTATTTTATTTTATTTTCACAAAACATATCTATGATTTCACACATTTTTATTAATCGTGATTTTTCAAAATTAGATAATTATTTTTGGAACTCCTTCTATACAGAAAATGCGAGAAGTCATAAGTATAAAGGAAGTTATAATCTTGATAGTTATAATCCTTTTAACTTCATTGAATTGAAAATAAAATAATAATTTCAGCTTACTTGGAAATTAATCAAATCATACTTAGAAAGGAATATAAATTCCTTTATGTCCATTAATCATATTACTAGAAATATGATGATATAGATGATGCTATATAATAAACATATAGATAAATAATGCGAAGTTATCATATATATTTTTATTTGCCGGCAGTTAACTTTAGTTAATTTAAATTTCAATTTTAACTGTAATTGGGTTTCATGAAATTTAAGGCGCAAGCAATATTCCATCGTATACATTAATTTCATGAAAAGAGGTAGCTCCGTGTGATGTGTAATATATTTATGAGATTAATAAAATATTATATATACATATACAGGTGGTTATCAAAACACTAGAAACACCCTAGATATAAGAATGGAGTTGGACCACCTTTGCCATGTAACACAGCTTGGATTCGCCTAGGAATTGTTAATTCAAGTGATGAATAGTGTTTAGAGGATTAATGTACCATTCTTCAAAGAGATATTGAGAAAGTCTTGGGAGAAAAGGCTGGTGGAGGGTATCGATTCGGTATTGATCACTCTAAAACAAACTATAACGGTTCAATTATATTGAGGTTGTTTGACTCTGCGGGCCAAAGATGTTGAAATTCATCCTCGTGTTTATCAAAATACGATTGGATAAGTCGCACTGTAAGAATATGTGCATGATCATCCTAGCAAATTCCATCACCTGAAGGAAACTAAGTTTGTATCATTGGATGGACTTGATCAGCTAAAATTTCTTTATACTTTTTCCCAGTGATCTTTACTTTCAGCCTTACGATTGGTTTAGCAGAAGACCACGACATGGTTGCCCATATCATGACAGATCCACCTCTCTGCTTGACAGTTGGAAGGAAAAAACTCATGATCATATGCTTGTGCAGGTGTCCTCCAAACGTGCAGAAGGGTATGATCATGAAGGTGTACGGTGTTTAGTTGTACAGAAAGGTGTGATAGACGATTTGTCAGATCATATTAATTTCTCATCTTATCAATCAACCAGGTTTTATGAGTGTGACAACACTAAAGACCTCATTGGTATTAACATCAGTGACAAGTGGCTTGACTTGATAGCTTCTCTACCTTAAATGTTCAGTTTACGAAGGTGCCTACTTGGAGATCATTGACACTGGATAATCCAGATGCTGATTGAGCTTTGTGGCCACTTTTGGAGCAGTTGTTCGCTTTTTAGACATTACAATCCCCTTCATTACCCGTCGGTCTCTTTCACTGATCATCTCTTTCCATCCACTAGTTTGCTTTTCCGAGCATATTTTGCCACACTTTATGTATGCTGTTATGATTTTAGGCATCGTACATCTAGCATTGCCTAAAAATTGAGATGTTTCAGCTTCACTTGCTCAAGCTAGATGGGCTCCAACAATTTGGCCTCTTTAAAAATTGTTACCATAGTAACTTGTGAAATAAATACCGTGTGTAAAAGCTGTCTTACGTCTCTTTGAATGACTTATTGATTCTTTAACGTTTGCATATTTAGTTCAGCTATAGCACAAGAGGCGAATAGGAATATAATTTCGTCACACACTTAGTAGCGTAGACTTTATTTTTTATGGCAGCTTCACATCGATGTTTCATTATGTTCTCGATAGTTCAAAGCTCTTCTTTCGTTATTACATGATGCCAGGAAACAATTGTAGCTTCAATTAGTGCCTTTTTATTTCATTGGCTCCCTTTTCGGACATGAATTTTCAAACGGTGCCACACATTTTCATTAGGATTGAGTTCAGGATTGTTTAATGGCTAGGACAATTCAATTGCCTTTGTACGAAACTATTCTTTTGATAATTTTTCTGTGTGGCAGGGAGCAGATTCAGGCTGAAAAATAAAAGAAGCATTCTTGGGAAGGAGATCCATGATGGGAGGTATAAGTTTTGGTTCTAGAATAGTTCCAATGTGCTTTCTGGCATTCAGTATCCCATCGACGACATATGGCGACAAGATTATCTGCTGCAGAATGTAGCTCTTCTATTCTACGTCTTACGTCTTTTCGCCTATCACTTCCAAATAACGATATTTTAGTTTCATCGCTCCGTATAACTCGTTACCTTTGTTCATCTGTTCAATTAATGTATTACTTTGCCTTTTGTAATCATTCATTGCTTTACTGTAAATTTATATAAGACTTTTTTCGTGAAATTCAAACCTCTCAGTCCAACATCTGTTTATCATCTCCTGATTGTTTTTGAACTGACAGAAACAGCAGCATCATTCTGATCACTTCTGATAAAAGTTGATGATATTCTTCAATCTTAGAGGTATAGAATTTTTTTATCTTTCTGTTACAACATATGTGATGCACCCTTTTCAGCCTTTTCCTGCTTGGGTGTTTACTTAATTTACCTCCTGATACCGTAAACAGAACTTTCGAACTCCAGATGTAGTCAACGATTCATCCATGTGTCTTGCAATTTTAGAATAGGAAAGACCAATTTATCGTAACACAACTAGGTGTCCAATCTACTTTTTATTCGATGACATTGCTTCTTGACTAATAATAGCCTTCGTGTTGTATCCAGCGTGAAGTTAATAAAACAAAACTAAATCTTCTTGACAAAATATTATAATTTTTTACAACAATTTCTACTTGTAATTTGATTAAATAAGAAATAGTTTCCCTCTTCTACAGACCAAAACACAATAATGACTTAATCCAAATGTAAACATGATGCCCTCTCCTACTGTCAATTTCTAACATTTAATTGGTTTCCACAACAAGAACAGTGATTGGCCAGGATTGTTAGACATTACAAACAACTTTATATGTGTGTTTGTTATTTTAGATTAAAATGGGCATACATTTTTCTATTGAAAATATTTAAATTTTGTTTTTTGAATTGAATTGAATATTCATTTTTTTTAATGTTAAATACAACTTTGCATGTTGGGAAACATAATATTCATTTTTTGTAAGCATACAAAGTTAAAAAATATAAATATATCCAAAGGTTTCAAAAATATTGGCCACCGCAATATATATATATTGTTTACAACTTTTCAAATTTAAAATTATCACATAAAATAAATATTTTGTTATTTATTTATACAGTTTTATTACGATTATGTATTTTTTTCATTATAAGAATATTATTATTGTTTAATATCTGTGCGTATTTGATACATGGAAGTAAGTTTAAGGATGTGTAAAAATAAATTTCATACAAAAATTGCGTTTAATATTTTATGTTTTTCTAAT
The DNA here is from genome assembly GCA_019974015.1 of Nephila pilipes. Taxonomy (NCBI): domain Eukaryota; kingdom Metazoa; phylum Arthropoda; class Arachnida; order Araneae; family Nephilidae; genus Nephila; species Nephila pilipes. The sequence continues at coordinate 70,124 of BMAW01014788.1, forward strand.
ACAATTTTGTTTTATCTATGGAGTAGATGCTTTAAATATGGATATATATAGAGCTTTATCTCCGATTCATCATCAATTTTATTGCTTTATCCCATGCCTATTCACACTACTTTTCTATTGTTCTATTTCTTAGTTTGTGTTCTGAATATAAAAGTATAGTAGTATATTTTAGTTCTTATTGTTGCTACTGCCATGTAAAGCTATCATTTTCCACCTAATAATATTTCAGCTAGTATTTTTAAAGTGCAATTGATGAAAATAAAACAAAAACTGAAAAAGGACGTTTAAGTGTCATTTGAAGATCTTTATTGAAGTATGGTGTATTTTTATCCTTTAATAATAAATGGTAAAATGAGTTATGTATCATAAAAAATAAAATTGTAGTTTTTGTTCCAATATCCCCCTGAGATATTCATTCTTGAGCGTCATAAGTTCTTCAAATGAAGCTCGTTATCTTTGAAAGTATTGTATCGAAGTCTAAGTGCGCTTCCATAACAGTTTTAATTGATTTTGTACGGTCAACAAAAATAAGAAATCAGTAGTAAATTTCTCAATTTTCATCCCAAATTGAACAAAACTGGTATCATTCTTAAAACGCATTGAAGAGAACCAAATTTTCATATTAATTGTTAAAAATAATTAACTTTAATTTTATCCAAAGTTAATTATTGATAACATTGTTTTCCCGTATGAAATTTTCCATCATAATACCTAAAATATGAATTATTGTAAAATTCTGGTTGAAAATTTCTAAGTTGTGAAGAGGCTCAAAATATAAATAGATTCATTTGTGCTTTTTGAGTCATTTTACATTTGACGATATAAAATAATATCCTTAAAACTTTTAAAAATTATCATCTTTTCTGATTCTAAAATAATGCAAAATTAAAAAAAAAAAAAAAAAAAAAAAAAAAACTTTATTATTTATATGAATTATTACATACCCGATAAAAAAAAGGTAACTACAAAATACTTATTTTATGTATGGATTTGGATTCCTTATGCTTTATTTACAACTTGTTACTATTTACATTTATATATTATAAACTTTAATATCAATAAATGTTGACTTATATTAATGCATTAAACAATTTTGAAAAAAAATAAACCTCAGTTAGTTATTTAATAAGGGTTATCTTTAAATATAGAACCGATAATAGATAAACAGAGATAAGGCTGCCGATTTTTCTCTGTAAGAGAAAAAAATAAACACATCTAACTGCGAATTTTCGTCATCTATTATGACGCCTGACGTCATAAAATGCTACCATACTTGTTGCACTTCAAGTGTGGATACGTAATCATTTGAAGAACTTGTATATTGATCCGACAGTTCATAAAAATTCTAGTAGATTCTTTGATAAGAAAAACTTAAAATTACCCATGGCTAATAATCGCCACGATGACTCATCGACGAGGTATCATCAACATATGTGCCTAATGATTTACGAAGAACATATTTACGCTCGTTTGCTTCCACACCCACCCCATATGGTTTGCATCATTTTGACGTGGTGGGTGCATAAATAACTATTAATATATCCTCGTAATGATGTTCTGAGTAAAGTATTTTTTTTTTCTCTTCCCTTCTGAGGTGATTACGCAGACAAGGTTACATGATCTGGTTTCTTTTGTGGATGATTTTAATGTTACTCGTATCAGTTAACGGATTTCACGATTTTTATTCATTGGCATTCAGATTGTATTGAGATTTTATGAGTTCTTCTTTTTGTAAGACCATGGAGATATTTATTGTATTAACTGAAACAATTATATAAAGCGGATTTTTTTAATGTTAGTATCTTTTCATTTTCGTTCAAAAGCCAGTCCTCAATTTTATGTTAGAAGACATCAATTTTTAAAACACTCAATAATTAACGTATTAATAAGCATGAAAACTTAAATGCTTCAGTTTGCCCTCCTCTTAAATAACACTACTATTTCTTTACTTTAATTAATCAATGTTATAGTCAAACAAAAAAAAGAGTTGATAATTTAGCATAGTTTATTGATTAAAATTGTTTGAACTGTTAATGAATTTTCATGAACAAACTCAAGTGAATCATCTTATACAAGTATATTATTTCGAGCAAAAATCAACATCAAACTAGAAGCTATTTTTTATGAGTTTATATTTTGTTTATAATCTAAAATAATGTAAATTTGTAAATTTTTGTAGCAAAAAGTAATACTCTACAATTAGTTTATAATAATAAAACAATTATTAGTAACATTTAAATAAGAAAATATATAACTTTGGAAGTGGTGGGAATAAACGTGTTGCTAAATGAAGTTTAAACTTTAGCAGTTATATTTTTGTAATATAATTTTAATTGACGTTTGGGTAAAAAATAATTTCATATAATTTAGCCGAATAAATAAACAAATTTCAACTCAAAAGGCTATGTATCCAAAGATGTTTTGAAATATTATTTCAAATTCTTCATTTATTTTCATCCTGGTGCTGAAAAAAAATAATGAAATATTCACAGTGTGGATAAGATTAAATTTTCATTTAAAAATACATTTTATTGTTTAACGATTTTTCTGTCAGTATATCTGCCTCTAACAATTTTTTTAAATTGTTTTTAAATGTATGCACAAAGCGATACCTTTAAAAGGAAATATATGAAATTCGATTAAAATATTTTACTTTTTCGTAAGCAGCATTTTCTTGAAATATATTCTGAATAAAACAATATCTATTTTTTTCATCATTAAATAGAAAATTTGTTTTTTCCTGCATATGTTATAATTCGCTAAAACTTATTTAGGACGGATAATTATAGTCGTTAATAAAAAATTGTTTTTAAGAAAACACTAAAACAAACTTTTCTCATGGATTATAATATAAACAATATAATGTATGAAACATATATATATATATATATAATTTAAAATTATTTGAACATTAAGTTGCGCAAGTACTCGTATATATTCTTAACTTTATCCTTTTGTAATGTTTTAGTTATTAGAAATTGGTAAAGATAAAAGAGAAAATCATTTTATTAAGAGAAGAAGAAAAGTTTTCTTTGATTACATTCAAATTTGCTATCAGAGTTTGTAATGAATGTTTTATATTTTAAGTGTAGAATGAATTAAGTTTTAATTCACACTCTGTTACACAATTCGAATAATAAATGTAATATATTCTTTATTCAGAAAGTATGAATTATATGAGTCTAAAAATGGATAATAAAATGTAAACTCTTTACTCAAGAATATAATCAAAAGGTAATTTTTTTTTAATTTGACACATTTTGAAAGTTAATAAGAAACATGAATATGCTATTGTAAATATTTGCTAATAAGCTGAATTACATTAAATAATATTTTGTATCTTTCATACATGCATCACTGCCTCAAGCTAAATTTAAATATCTGTAATATGAAAAAATTATGTAAATTATTATCTTTAAAACTTTTTATTAGCGGGGTGTGGAAGTTATGAAAGGGAGGTTCCAACTCAGATGTCATCCTCATCACTTGACCAAGGTTCAAAATCAGAGATCTGTCGCTTCTCGTGCGAAGTTACCAAAACCAATCAATAAATTAATATTTTTAAAACTATTGTATTTAATAATCTAGAGTGTCAGAATGTTGAAACAGATCCCCAAATATTTTCATATATTTTATAAGGTTACTTATTTTCGGTGGTATTTTATTATATATATTCTGACTTATATTACCACATTCGTTACTTTACCATATTATTTACTTTCACATAATATTTATTAACATTTCCATTATAAGAATAATCAGGTTTTTTGTTGAAAGTTTCAAATGATTTATTTTTCATTAATTATTTTTAAAATATTTATAATATCATTATATTATTTCAATTAAATATGATGGTAAAACTGTTTAATGTTTCTCATTCTTTCAAAATAAGGATATTCCTTAACTTTCCTTTCTGTTGATGTAGGAATCAGTAAATATTGGAGAAATGATATGTAAATATAATAAAACTACCTCCAAAGAGAAAATCACTGTTTGCTCTAGAAATAAAAACTAGTCATTTCTTCTACGTGCATATTTTCACCTGACAATTTAAAATATGTTTACTTAAATGGTTCTTTGTTCAGCAAATCAACTGAATTATAATGCTTAAAAAATGATGGTAAGAATTTTAAAGCGAAAGCATATTTAAGTTTGAAATTATTCCTGAATTAGTTGAGCACGAAAACAAAGATGCAAAAATATCTGTAGAAGAGTTTTTGCAAAATTTTATTGGAGAAAAAATTAATTATACATAAAATTCTAATTCTTTAAGATCATACTTATTTTTTTTTATTTTCATTAATTAATCTTTTTTGTTCCTGATAATTTATATTTTTGTTTATTTTATTCTCAACTTATCTCCTTACTTTCTCTAATTTTAAGAGCATTTTACTTTAAAACTTATTCCTGTCATTATCTTTGAATTCTAAAATAAAGTGTTTTGTCACATATTCGTAGGAAATTCGTTTTTTTCAAAACAGGTAGAATTCTAAAAATATATAATTCAGATAAGTCAGACATTAAATAATGCAATTTTTACTACAGAAAATTAAAAGTTTCAAAACATAATTAGAAATTTGAAGCAAGTCTTATACTTTGATCAAAAAAAATTGTTTCACCTTACAAAATATCAGAATAAATAAAAAAAAACCCACTACTAAAACTAAATTAACACTTATTTATAAGATATAAAGTGAAATATAAAAGTACTGAATAATTAAGGCACAACAAGAAAGGATACTAAATTTTTATCTTTCAAAAGATACAAACAAAAAAATTAACTGTTAAGCTGAACCAAATTATGATGTAATGAAAATTGAAAGCGAAACACCTTGCACATACATACAATAATACAATAGGTGAATAATACTATAATAATTGAAATACATACAATAGATCAAAACAAAGTTTTCCCCAAACAACGCAAAGGACATGAGAAACACAGCACACTTACCAAAACTACTAACCATTAAAATTGCAACACCGGGAAGATATGATCTGACGAAAGTTAAAATCATGTGAACGAAAGAATATCTTAGGATATGCAAATGATTAGTATTTCAGCGACGCAGGAGAGTGAAATGATATCTGAAGTACTGCATAAAAGAAAATTTGTGTAATCTATTTCTCATTTGGAAAGCGCTTTGTAAGGTAGGAGTTTGCTCAGAATATCGTGTTATGCCTCGAATAAAAGAAGATAATTTCGAATTCCGAATACCCGATACTTGCTCACCAGCAAGTATCGGAATTCTACATTGGCAGGACCGTTGCCTAATTAAAGTCTGGATTATCATTCCGTGATATTGCTCTTCGCACTGATGGAAAAATATAACCACTGCCATGCGAATACGGAATGAGAGTGTTGCTTAAGTTCATACTGAACGCTATGCAGAATCTCCACGCCTTATCATGACTAATGCCGAGATCACAGGCACATTGTGTGATTGGACCTGCAAAACAGTACAATACCATAACGGACCATTGGCTAGGAAATGGCCATGTTTGCAGAACGCCCAGTATCTCCTCATAAGGTGCGACGACGTACTGAGGACTCTCAGCACGTAACTTTGCACATAATGGCGACCATAACTTCGGCTTCTCTTGACAATGCAGGAAAGAGAGATATGGTAACTCTGGTGTACCGAACGATAAAGCGGGATACAAGGGTGGCATAATGCCGTCCTTAAAGACTAGTCCCGGTTCCTCGTGAAGTATTCTGATGGCCGTATACGTGTTTGGATGCTCCGAGGAGGCTGCTCGTTGCCTTCTTGCCTTCGAAATCGGTATAGGGGCCGGGAACCTGGTGTGATGGCTTGGGCAACATTGGATGCATGACACACAATTCCATAGTTCGGATTAACGTTAATTTTAACTCAGATCGGTACATTTCTGACATCTTACATGCAATGGTTTTACCTATTTTCGAGGCCAGCCAGATATCAATTTCCAATAAGATAATGCAAGAACACATGTATTTTGACCTTCCTCAATACATAGGGTATTCAATTGTTGATCTGGCCTTCACGATCTACAGATCTGTGACCCATTGAAAACACCTGGTCATGGGCTGCTGAGAGACTGTCCCGTCTTCCCACGACAGCTAATACGGTTGATGAACTGTGGCATAGGCTTGAAGCAGCATGGAATGAGTTGTCCATTTCTGTCCCAGTTCTACTCCATGCTTAACTGGGTAAGGGTCATTTCATCTACCAGGTGTGGTAGTTGTTTCTACTAATTTAGAACCCCTGTACTCCTTTAAACTGCTTGCAAATTTAATCATTTTGTCTTCCTGTCATACTGTTTACGTTCAATAAATATATATTTTTGTATTTTCTTTCCTTTATGTTGTTGCAATTTTATTTACCAGCTGTGAAGTTACGCTGTATTCTAATTGTAACAACATAAAACGTTTTGGAAATAGCAAGCAAATAAATTTGTAAGACATTTTAAATAAGTTAGAAACTACAATTTTAGTTTATGTAGGGGTTACGGATTTTAAAATGCATCCCTATTGATAAATATGTGTATACAAACTTGTGGTTCGAAATTATATTTACATATCTAAAAGTAATGTTATCTTCGAGACAAGTATTAGAATCGATTGCATCGAGATGTAATCGAATTTTCAAAGAAATGTGTCAATGGAAATCATAAGGAGCATTATCCTATCAAGAAATTGATCCAGTTTCTATGATTTGAAAATTAAGGAGTTAGGTCAACAGACATTAAATCAAGCGCTTTACACAAATTATATATTTGATAAAATTATGTATAAAATTATCTACTTTACACAAATTATATATTTGATTGAATTTCTGGTTTGCAACATTTGATTTTAGTGAGTAATGATTGAAAATCTTTTTTAAGGCTTAAAAATATCAATTGGAAGATTCCGTGAAGTGACGAATTATTGACCGCTTAGAATCAGGGTTGACTTCACAGTCTCAGCGAGGTTTGTGAAGTTTTCAAGACAAACAATTTCTACGTTTCGGAAACAGTTCTTGACTCTGGAGCTGTAAGTTGGTATCCCAAGGTCTTAAACGTATTTAAACTACTACTATATATACCTCAATACCTAACCATCATAACAAAAAGTCTATTGCTTGTCAATTAAGTTCTGCTCTTATTACAGATATAGGAACTATTGTTTCACAAATAATTTTATACGGAAGACTTCATTAAATAGTTCTTTGTACCAGAAGGCATAGGTACATGTTTCATTTTCTTTACGACAAAAAAAAAGGAATCGCTTGAATTGTTGCAAAAATTTATGTGTAGGGTGAACACCAATTAACTCATCTTCTCTTTTACAATGTATCCAAATTTAACATATGATTTTAAGGCTTATTATACTTGGTGGCAATGATGAATGTGAAATATTCATTTCATCAATAATGAATGTGCATTTTAGTTCGGCAAGTGTGACTGTATTGGTAGGAATAATAATCGTTGAAAATACAACCCTTTCACGTTTTGAACAACAGATTTTTGTTCTGTTTGCCGCAGCACGATTACGTATTAAAAGCTTATATAGAACCTTTCAGAACTGCGTGTTTAACTTAATTTTTATTCATGGATAATACTTGTACACATCGAGCAGACCTCACTAACGAATTTTTTGAAAGTAGGCCACTGAGCGAATACTATGGCCTGGAAAATATTCTGATCTGAATCCGAGAAAGAACTTAGTGGTCTACCATGGAAAAGCAATTACAAGGAGGCATCCTCCACTTAGAGATATAAATGTCCTTAATACCGCATTTACTGAAAGAGTAGAAATGTTTTCTCCAAACTGTGATTAACAGCATTATTAAAAAGAATAAATCCCACTGTGAAATGTGTGCGTACAAGTTAGAAGCAATCACACACATTTTCAATTAAACTCATAAGCTTTATTTTTTTCAGATATATTCTTTTTTTTTCTCTACTCATTTTTTTATTTCATATTACTGACCCTTTCGTTATTCCATGCTGCAGTTGTTTTTTTTCCCATTAGTAGCTTTCTGATTTTTTTTCCAATATAATTACGTGTTATAATGTTGTATCATTCTACAAAAGTGCATAAATTTTTATTATACATTTTCTGAGAAATCTATGAATTTACGCATGTAAACCTCATTATGGACATAAGTGTATATGCGAATTAAGTAAATAAAAGGGAAATACGATATTATATATATATATATATATAGTTGCATTATGTATGACAATTATTTCCCCATCCCTTATTCATAGCTACTTTTTTTTATTAATATTTTTCCCGTTTTTCTGCTTGTTAAATTACTTAGCCTGTCATATCCAATTTCGAAATATCCCCGTCATTTACATTTTTTATTCAAGTTCTTGGTACAAAATGTTTAAATACTATTAAAATAGCAAGACATAATGATGAAAGTGAATTTCTTACCCTTTTCTGTGCCATTCTTCAAGAAATTCATTTGCGAAATTGGATACAGTTCTTTTATCTGGTGGTAAGTGGTAAATGGTCAAATGTTTCAATCACCATCAACTACACATAAAATATTTTCTGTTCACAAAGCAACCAAAATTCTGACCTATTCACGTGTTAACTAAAATTCGAATTCATTCTGTTTAAATATAAAACTTTAGGATTCACCTGTTATGAGATTGGAGTATTTTAAATAAATGAAACACAGTTAGACTAAATGAAATTAGCCTTTCTTTATTTCTTCATATTGAATTTCTTTAAATAATTAAAAAATATAATTCTTAATAGTTGGAGTTCCCAATTTTATGAAAATGAGCACTTTTAATTTTTAGATTGTTTGTAATGTTGGTTTGTTACGACACTGAACAAAAAAACATGATAACTGATGTTAGCAAAATTTGCTTCCTAATAAAGTAAATTTACCCCAAAAATGTATGAAATTCATTTAAATTTATCGATAATCAACAGGAAAGTGCTATTTCAGAAGAATTTAATAGGAAATTATTGAATAAACACACGAAGAAAATAGTCAAATATATCATTTTAAAGAGAATTTAATATTGAATTCAATACAAAAAACAAAATTCTAAATTTGGCAATACAAAAATGTTATATGTTATTCAAAAATAAGGTATGTTATTAATTGCGAGCGGAAGCTGACATCGTGTTTATATTTGGAACAAGTCATTATTGCACTTAGTTCTGTAAAAGGAAGACCGTTTCTTATGTTAACAAATTATAAATAGGAATTATTCTAAAAAATTTTAATATTTAATCAAGAAGCAATGCCATCTAATAAAAGAGTATATTGGACGATTAGAAAGAGATGTAAGATAATGTGTTTCGAGAAAGTTGTCTTTTCCATGCTAAAATAGCAAGACAGGGTGTTGGTTCAGCGATTACATTTGGGGACTGAAAGTTTTACTTACGATATCAGGAGACAAATTCAATAAAAACAAAGCATGAAAATTCGAAAAGGGTACACCAGATCTTTTGAAGAAAGAGGGTAAAAAGGCTATGTCTCAAAGATAGAATAATGTCATCAACACCCATCCGAAGTAATCTGAATAATGCTGGTGTTTCTGTCAAGTCAAGAACAATCAAGAGAAGCTTAACAGATTTTGGACAAAGAACTTCAACTCAAAGAAAAAAATGACTTATCGTAATTTATAGCAGCGCAAATAAAGACTACAGTGGGCAAAAAAATACAATAATTTGAAACGTGATCAGTGGTCCCAAGTTATATCGAAGGATGAAACTAAGGTAACGTTATTCGGTTAAGATGGGCCAAAATAAGTAAGACGTATAATAGGAGTAGAGCTATATTCTGACAGCATTCGGGCAACTGTAAAATACCAACTTAGTGTTAAGATTTTGCCATGTATATCAGCAGATGTTATTTGTCGCCTTCAAGTCACTGGATGTCAAAAAATACATTGACGTTATTCTAGAACCAAATACTCTACCTTTCATCAGGGATCTTTTTCGCAACCATGATTCATTATTTTTCAGGAAGATTCTACTCCCTGCCACACAGCAAAATTATCGAAAAATTGGTTTCATATAAAGAACATTGAATTTTTGTCGAGGCCAGGAAAAGTCATGACCTCATTCCTATTGAAAACATGAGACACCATTTGAAAACTCTTGTCTGAATGAGGTACCCATGAAGTAAAATGGAACTTATTGAGACCATTACTATTTTCTGGCTTCATGTAATAACAAAGGAAGAGCTTAAAACGATAGTCAGCTCAGTAAAACAACGATGTGAAGCTGCAATAAAAAATAAAGGCTACCCTACTAAGTACTGATAACTCACTGTATTCATCAGTATCTAATATATATCGATAATTATTCCAATATAACTTTTATTGTATTAAAAATATTTGAGTTATATTTTTGTATATAATTCGGCACTAAATTTTCTAAAAATTATATAAACGACTATGCATTTCGTGAAACGTAAATCATATTCCGGTTCTAGGAGGATTTTAGTAGGCGAAGAACGGCGAGTGTGAGAAGACATTTCTCACAGTTAAGCCAGTTTAATAGGTGCCTGTTCATCGGCTTGAAATCCATAAGCTGGTCGACATGTCATGTTAATATCCATGTCAATCATTCGGAGTGGGCCGTCAGAACATGTTAGGAACCGTGTGCTCGAGATGATACTAACATTCCGGGTCTGAAGTGACCAGAAAGACGACTGATAGGATAATCGAAGGAATCACCCGACAAGCTCTCGTGGATCACAAAGTGACTCATTCCTCGATACACTCAGATGTCAAGTATGGAGTAAATTACTGCCAGTTGTTCCACAAATTATTTCCAGTCGCCTTGCCGAATTGAGTCTGCAAACAAAAGGTAATTTATGTATACTGATTTTTAGGCGACTCCGTCTACAGTGGTGCTAAACAAAAGTGACGTGAAATACCCAGATTGGAAAAACATTGTATTTAGTGATGAAACCCGGTTCCTTTTGAAAAACAGATGGTCTGGGAAGCTATGGACATTAAAAGACAGTCAATTTCTATTGTACGTAGAAACCTCACAGGCCACTATTATACGATATAAATATATATATATATATATATATATATATATATATATATATATATATATGCTTGTGTGTGTGTGAATGAATGTGTGTGTTTGTATCACCTGTGACAGCCAGGTTCACCGTACAATGCCTTTCCCCACTTTATATGCCATTGTTCATGAGTCGTGGGCTTAAAAATTTCTAAAAATCACGAACGGCGTTCTTCAGCTCGGGAAAGGAGCTTGGATGATGCGAAGAGCTTCCAGTTGTCTTCAACTTGTTATTAATTTTTGATAGAGTTTGGATCAGCTGAGTGAGCAGTCTCCCCGGAACGCATTGAATATTTTCCATTCAAGGAAGTCTTCTATCAGTCTCGCACTGTGAAAAAGGAGGATCATTCATAAATATGAAGTAAGGGCTGATAGCACCTTGAAAAAAGGCGAATATAAGAATCAAGAATTCCATCCCTGTAACGTTTAACAGTAACAGACTCCCCATCTCAAAAATATGGGTATGTGTTTCTGCCGTTCTGTATTATTGTCTGCACTGTACATCACCTCTTGATGGGAAACGATATTTTTCGAGGATGTTTCACATGTGAAAACGAATTCCTCATTTTCATTGCATATCTTTATCACAAAGAATGATATAATTTTTAATTAAAAATTCATTTAAGACCAACAAAGTGACATATTAAGAAATTAGATTAATTTTAAAAAAAATGCTAGTAGCATTTTAAACATACGAATAGCATGCTATATTAGGAAGCTGCAACGTATTCCTTATTAATAATCAGAAACTTTTTACTTGTTAGCAAAATGTAACTTCACTAGGTAGAAAACGTTGTCCACTTGAAAGGTTATCATGGTAACGAACTCGCTGCCGAAGTCGCGTCCACCAATTCGTGGGAGTTCGATACTTGATGCTACTAAAATATACAAATACGAATAGCAAGCTATTACAAATGTCACCATGCATTGAACTGATGAATTTTAAATCTAACGAAGTCCAAGGAGATGCCAATTCCTATGTTTGAGTAACATCATTTGACTTATGTTCAAAATCACGCAGTATGTCGTCAATAGCTCTTGTGTTATTTCTAAGTGCAATTTTATTAAACAATCAATAAAAATCAATATAGATTTATAATTGTAGCTTTTAAAAAATGTATTTTAGTTTAAATATAATTAAAATGTTATTACTAGTTTTCTTATAGAAAGAAAAAAAATATGGAATGACGGAAGAATAAATAAAAATAAGGAATTACTAGGTTAGATAACAATAAAAATTAAAAGAATAAGATAAAAATCGGTAATATAGGGTAGAAAAAAAACTATTAGATTTTTTTAGATATTGTTCTTCCTTTATTAACTTATTTTTAACTTAAAGAACTATTTTTGATAAAGATTTTACAGTGGAAGAATACTGACTACCTTTCTCATTTTCTCACAATAATAACAATATTCCTTCAAACAATAATGAGATGTAGGTACAAAGAATAATTTATGAGATCTTTTGACTTATTTTTTCCCAAAATTAATAATTGGTATTAATAAGATAATGATTGTTGAAGGAATGAACTGAAATAATAATACTGAGAAATGAAGTAATTGAAAACTTATTTGATTATTTTGCACCCAATAAATTTAAGAAACTAATCCATCTTATACATCGCTTATTTATTTCATGAAATAAAGACTCAGTTTGTTTCGCATTTCTTTTCTTCTCATCAAAAATGAATAAATGAGGGTATGACGTAGAGCAATTGAATACGAATCGAAATAGGTGACGAAAGATGAATTCACCAAATAAAAGGTAATCAGAAGAGTCACACACTATACTTTTCGAAATATTTTGATACCAATTTGCATAAATTTATAAAACTGGATAAAATAATAATAATTGATAATTTATGTTCCTTTTCACAAACACTTTTCTTTTCATTTCTTTGTTACTCTACAGATTTTTCTAAACTGCTTTGCTTAAAATATTTTTAATTGAAAAATGAAGGAATTATTTGAGAATTCCCTCCTAAATCCAGTGTTGGTTTAAATTGAATAGATTATAGATATGAAGTACACTTTCATTACAATATGATGTAAAAGTTTAACAGAAATATATAAAGTTAAGGTCGTCTTAAGTTTCTTTTCAAATATGTAATATGTAATTTTGGAATTATATATAGAAATATTTTGTAAATGTTAATGGTTCATTCTTGTTTTAAATGCATAGATTCTTATGTAAAATTGCATTCTGTTCCACCCATTACTTTTCTTTTGCATACTAAAATCCAAAGACAAATAAGTAGGAACTGAACTGCAATGCATTCCCCAATTTTTTTTTTAAGTTTTAGTAGCGTGAAATCGAGAATTGAGAGAATAAGCTAGATTGTAGAGACATGAAAACTCAGATTAGAAGAACGTGAAAACGTGGAAATTTAACTCGAATGAGGACACGTATGAGATATATTGAAAATCTGTTGATGTTAGTCATTGATTCTGATATTGATAAGTTAAGGCTAAATATACGTTTAGATTTTTTTTTTGTTCCAACTAGTATCTTACTTTCTATTATCATATGTAGTTCACTTTATGCACCTTAAGTATATATTAACTTTTATTATTGCATTCCAATAGAGAAAAATAAAATAAAAAATATTTTTAAAAAAAAATGATTATTTTCGAATTTGTATATATTATGAATCAGTTCCTCTCGCAATTTGGATATTTTTTAAATGAATAAAATTAAACCTATAAAGATTCTATAATTTCCTTTTTTATGTTTAAAAGAAATTTAATGTAGCATTATTTCAAATGTTTGCGTTATTTCGTACGTTTAATTTAAAATAGTTTAAAAAAGAATAAATTAACTAATAACTTAATAAATTATCCATAAATAAATTAGTAAGTTGTTAACGGCAAAACGAACGTGTAAGTGTGATTGGTGATTATTACAAAATTGGTACTATCTAATGAAATGCATTTAAACAAGTTTTGATATCATTTACATTTTCAAAGAAGATAAGTAAAACAGAATTCCAATGTTAATCATATTAATTTTTTAAAACAAATTTACAGTACCAGATTATTTAGTTTTATTGATAAAAAAAATTTATCATTAAATAAATGCAATGACAATTTCAAATTTTCATTACATGTTCTGTCATGAGAGATCATTTTTATATTGATCTATATTAAAACTCATAAACTAGAAGCTTTATTTTTGACATTTAAATTATGAAAAATCTGAATACGTGTATATTAAAATGAAATTCAGTTAAATTTCGATAAAATGTGTTCGTGATGATTTATTAAACACAAATCAATTTATGAAAAAAAATTGATTTTCTTATACCAGCATTGTGTTTGAATTTAATCCCACCATAGAATACAATACTAAATATTTAAAAAGGAATTAAATTGATTGTGAAGGTGATAAATATTTTTAAAATAAATTAAAGAAGATATATAGTACAAGGTATACGTTTACTCGCATGAACATGGTTTATTTAAAATTATATATTAGTGCATAAAAATAAATTCAAATTTTAAGACAAAATAATTCAAGATGTTATAAATATTTTTAATAGAAGGGTAAATTAGATATTTCTTAAAAAGTTCATTTTTCCAGAGTTAAATTTTTTAGTCATCTTTTTAAGTGATGGCTCAAAATCTTTGACTAAATTTAATTTCTTTCCAAACTTTAAAATATTCTTATGACTTTATTAGCACTTGCAAACAGTTTTTCTTATAAATATTTCTGCACAAAAGTTTGAACTCAGATAGGAATTAATTTTGAGCCAATTAAAAGGTAATAAATCTTTTGAAATCCAAAAATATAAATCAGAAAATATCTTTTTTGAAATGATATAATTAATACAAAACAATTCTAACATGATTTGCATATTACCTTAATTGCATTCAAATTAAAAACTTAAGATAATAACAGTTTTAATTAAGAATTTTTCTAATTAATAGGATCGTAATCTTATTTAATTCTTATATTTTCCATTTAAGATAACGCTTAGGTATAAATATTACCAGCCAATTATATTTTCATATCTTTAGTATATTGTCTTAAGAATTATTCTAATTATTCATTGTCTTATTAATGTATAATAAAAAAATATTTTTCTTTCTTCTTTTCACGTTTACTTTAAAAACATTCCTACACTACATTTCGTATTTTTAATTCTTTTGGTCATTTTTAAGAGGCTTTCTGAAATCAAAAGGATAACGTTAATTTAAAACAAGAAATTGAAGGGAAATAATTCTGATTCATACAATATTTAAGATAATATTGACTATTTTTTATTGAGAGTCCTGGAATTATATATTTTCTGTTATTATTATTATATTTATATATATATATATCTATATATATATATATATATATATATAGGTCCACAAAGTCGGTTGTTAGTGGTCTAGCCGTGAAGAATCTATTTATTTACATTTACACAGCTTACATTTTTACTCACTCTCTGGACCGTTATACTCCTTTACCATACAACTTATTACCAACCAATTGTTTGCATCCTTTTACATTTTATTACCAATCAAACAACGATTTAAATCTTTTTTCAATTTATATGGTGATGATGTGTTATATTTTTTTCATTTTGAGTAAGTGATATACATCTTGAAGCTTAAAGAAAATTCCGTCTTACTACTCACATATTTGAATCTTCATTTCTTTGAATTTTGTAAGTAATTTTTATTTTTTGATCTGTTGATAATTTTTAGAATGATAGATTTTATTTTGTAAATTTTATCGTTGAAATTTTTTGCATTTTTTAATCATTGAACTATTTTGTAATTTGGATTTCCCAATTCAGCCTACCAGGAATTATAGATTTTATTTTTGTAGATTTTATCGCTGAATTTGTTTGCATCTTTTAATCATGAACTTTTTTGCAATTTGGATTTCCTAATTCAGCCTACCAAGTCGCAAAGGGGGAAGGTTGGTACCATTAAACTAGTTTAACCCCGCTTAATCGGTCCTCAGCCCGATATTGCTTTTTGACTTGCTGGGTTCCATATTTTCTTTTATTTTTCTTTCATTGTTACATTTCTTTCTGGTTTTTTGTCTTTTTAATTATTTTAAATTATTCTTTCTTAAATTTTCAGTATATATATATATATATATATATATATATATATATATATATATATATATATTTGTTAAAAATTTCGTATTCTATGAAGAATTCATTAATTTTACGTCATATTAAAATTATGAGTTTGATATGCTAATATTGCTTGAGTATGGTATATTCTCAATCCCATGAAATACAAGAAGTTTTATTGAGACGATGATTCAATTATTTAGGTAAACGATACTGATGATTCACATAATGTAAAAATATGACAACACCATATTCCTCACGCTCTTTTTCACATCCTTCGTTAAGAGTTTTACTATCTACCCAGACATGAATATAATGTGAGCTTCTTTTCTCTACTTTCAATGGACTTGTATTGTCATTTAAGTGTTTTATTCGATTTTCTCAATTAACATTCTTACATTTACATGGAAAAAATTTAAAAAACGGAACTATTATGATGCTACTTAAATTCTATATGAAAACCATTTGTTCTAATATTTCATGTGAATTATTAATAAGAATTTTATTTTACATTTCTATTGAAAAAAAAATACTTGAAATATTTTTAAGCGATATTTATTACACACTAGTATACCCATTACGTACCCTTCATATAGTTTATTTTTAAAATTCTTATCATAAATATAAGATCATTTATTGGTGATAAAGTATCCACTAATTTACCTGTACTTCCAAACAGAAGAGCTGAGTAGAATATTTCTAAATGTTTTATCTAATGATAGTCTTTATATATTATATTAATATTTTTATTTACTAGAGTAGGAATTCCATTTTCGTAAAAACAGTTTTGATTAAGCCATTCATTACCTTTTTTAAAAAAGAGCAATCCACACAAACCAAAGGGGAATTAAAACACTCATTTCTAAATTTTTGAAACTTTATTATAAAAATAATATGTCCGGGATATGTTCAATTTAGAAATTCGATTTCTCATTAATTTAATTTATTTAGTATTTAATATATATATATATATATATATATATATATATATATATATATATGGATGTGTGTTTGTGTTTTAGGATGATATTGGTAATTAATACACCATGTTATTTCATGTAAAATAGTCTTTCAAATAAATAAGCAAGGTATTATTACTGGACGAGTTATTTTATCAGTAGCGCATATATCTCTTGACCCTTTCATCTTCAATTCTTTCTTAACCTTGTGCCCTAAAATTCTTTTACAAGAGTGCTGGTCATGTGAATTAAAATGAGACGAGGTTCTTCGTAAGCATTTAGCTAAGTGATTTTCAAATTAGCTGAATGAGATAAACTGGATCTGATCTATTGAAACAATACATGAATAAATTTTAGCCACTCTGAAACTGAAGACGTAAGTCTGCAGATTTTGAAGGATGATTTCGAGTTTGCTAATTCTGCATTTATATTATTGGTAGGGGAAACAAATGAGAATGCATAATTTAGATTTTTATTCAACAATAATCAAGAAATGTTTCTTTAAAGAATATGACCATACCTCGACTGTTTAATAAATCATGTAGTCTCTTCAAACAGCTCAGACTGCTGGACACTTGATTCATATAGATCGGATGAGGTTATCGATAAGTTGACGAATACAGTTCATTTCATAAAGAAGTGCGAATTTAAATCTCTTACAGTAAAAAGAGGCTTTTATCTTGCTGCTTTGCGCCATCCGAGTGTGTTGATAACGTCCTCGATGAGACTTATGTAAGTAAAATATTTTGGTCACTGCATATACTGTATTATTTCAGCTTCAGACATGTTCCTCATTAGAAGAGGTGCATGATACCCTTCATTATCATTCTTTTTAAAAAAAGAAATTACCAATGTCTACAACGTACAGTATGACATGAGGTCTCAGTATCTCGTTTGCATAACTTTGGACCATCAAATTGCCATTCCAAAACACATGCAGGTCTGTACATCCACTTATGTAGATTATAAACCCTGTCATAAAATCACCGTCTGCAATGTGATATTTACTGAAGGAATCTTGGGTATTTTAACTCTTCAATGATTATGAATGAGTATACCTCGTCATTCGAATACCGCATCATAATGTGATCTAATAAGTTCAGCTCATTCAACTTTTTTCGACCCAAATGGATACAGGCGAACCCTGCTTGTGTAGTGAAACTTTTCTTCAATGGACGCTGACGAACTGAGTTCATCCGCGTATAATATCGTGTGTTATTCGTGTTACAAACGATATCTACTGGCACTAATTTAGCTAAATTGATAGCAAACAGGTGTTAGTATTTTTGTATCAAAGGAAATATTTTACTGATTCAGTTCTTGTTAATCTACTTTTTTTCTTATGTAGTTTTATTTTATATTTGTTACTCAAAATGGCGCATGTTTTGAAAAGGTTGTAATGGCTTTATGTTTAATTCCATGTTTTAAAGTGTATCATACGAAGAAAAAATCTTAAATAAATATAACAATTAAATGCTTTATAAAGCTTAAAAAGGCTTATATTTATTTAGATATATTAATTTAATATTTTACAAACTAATATTTGTAATATTTAACATTTACTGAATTGCTGAAAGTACGAGTTACAATTGTGGTAAATTTTACATTAATATAACACAAATAATTGTTTAAAAACTCAATATTTTAGAAACTAATATTCTGGTAATATTTATCATTTACTGAATTACTTAAAAAGCAATTCACAATTTGTGTAAATATTACATTAATATACTTCAAATAATTCTTTAAAAACTATCATTTAGAAACGAGGAAGCTATCCGTATTTTTTATATTAGAAAAGTGTGACATTTTCAAAAGCCACTGGGGAAAACTGCTGCAATATGCAATATCAGCCACCGTAGCGCTGAACATCATAAGAAAGCTAAAACTGTCGATTTGCCTAACCGCCAAAGTGTTAAATAATACTCATTGCTCTTCACACCGAAACACTTTGGGTATCACACTCCAGACCGAAATGAACTCGTTAGTAAACAGCACTTCATTCCAATCCTTGTGCACACAATATTGATGTGAATCTCTATTTTGAACTGTATGTTGTCGTGAAGTGGACAGAATACACATCATTTGCTTTATGTGAAGAGACCACTCCGATTAAGTCTATTTCAGACTGTTTGACTTAGCAACGTTGGCCCGATCGCAAAATCAACTGTTCTGTCTCGATCTGTTCAGCATGTTCTGTCTCGAGGAACTTTTAACAGGATATATCGGGTATCAGTTTATGTGGTATCGCGTGGACGACCTTACCTTTGCTGATATCTAACATTCCTTGTTACTTGAAATTGATGCCACAGTTTTCAATAGCATTCTTTACCATTGCAACAGCGTCTGATACACTTTGTGTCAGAACATATTTCAGCATCCTTATAATATGCTAAGCGGATTATATAAATGACGTTGTTGTTACATTTTCGATTCACCTTTACCAAAAAGAAAAGCAGAATAATTGAATTTCACAAATGAGACAGCAGAAAAAGAAGCGCTCGCAAAATCATGATTAATGGTTTTCATTCTTTTTCTGGTTCTCAACGTCAAAAAAGCTGATTTGCAGACGAAATTCCTTTTTCTGTTTCTGTCCTTTTTTTTTTTAAATTATAGATATTTTATGTGACATTAGTTATCGATGTAAATACTTACATATTTTTGATGAAAGCACTTGTTCCCTTAATTTTTTGATCAGCGTATTTTACTGGACTGATTAAATTGCAGATTTAAGCTCGATATTGAGAGATCTTAGGGGTGAAGCTTTCGTCTAGAATAACGTCCTAAAGATAAGAAATGTAATACAAACTGATCAGTAGAGACACATTGCTGGCAACTTAAAATTATCACATGAACTGGGAAAAGTCTGTTCTGTTTAAAAATATTTACAATGAAAATGGGGGCAGGGGCAGCATGATAAATGAAAACTGAGTCCTTTTGGCCAGTACAGAATGAATTGAGATACGAAAATATATATGACTCTGAAAAAAAAGGAAAGGTATTTTGCCAGGCTCTAATCAGAGGTCAAAACCAGACAAATGATATTATAGATACTTTTCATCCTAAATGAAACTATACGATGCATGGTATAGATTTTAATGTTAATCTGTAATTTGGAAGAGAAAGATAAAATGATTTAAGAAACTTATTTAAAGTGTTCTCGAACAAAACTAAAATGAAAATTCGATTAGTTCTAATGGATACCTTTAGTAAACATTATGAAGATAAATTTTATATGAATTAAAATTCAGGTCACATACTGCCAAGATACGGATGAATCTTAAATATGCTTTTAATTTGCTTCCAAATTGTCCGGTTGTTCAAAAACTTATTTTTTGAAAGCATAAATAATTAATACCGGGGGATGTTTCTTTATGAATGCCACTCTTATGAGAAAAGTATTGAATAAGTAAAGCCAGGTAAACCATACGACCTGTTGTGCAACAATGATAGAATATAGAAGACCTAAATGCAATTATATCTCGCAAAACATGTCCATATTCAAATGAGAAGGGAAACAAATCCTTATGACGAAAAGATTACTTTTATAGTTCGATAAAAAAAAATGAAACATCTTTATCAGTATACAAAAGATCTAAGTTCTACAAATAATTCGCAAAGATATATATCCCAAAAAAACTAGGAGTCTTAGATTTAATGTTCCAAATTTCCGTGGATGTCGGGGCACTTTAATGTAAATTTGACTGGAATAAATTGGCTGAAAAATGATTTGCTTCATACTGTTGATAATGATACATGAAATGTAAAATATCACACATATAGAATTTAATGAAGCTTATTTACAGACAATTGGGAACCTTATTTACAGAATAAGTACATCTATATTTCTTCATTTTTCTCGTCAACATTTGTATAGTATTTATTTGATTTCAATCGAAACGTATAATATGGTATCATAAAATTAAAATATAAAATCAGGTTCTGCTTTCTAATTTATGTGAATGCATAAGTATATTGAAACCAATAAACACTGAAACAAAAACCTTTTAAAGCTAAATTGTTATTCATTGACGACAAACAAAGCTGATTAAATAATTATAACTTTATTTAAGATTTAAAGTTTGAATGCGATATTTCATCATCAAATATTATAAGCTTTTTTTATCAGATATTTCAAACAAAGTTAAATTTAATTCATTTTTAGTACATGTTTATACATAAGATCAGCCAATACTTATGTTGGACTTCTTGGACCGATTCTTGGTATATTTAATGATAAATGCATAAGTGAATAATGCAACAAATGCAACGGATAAATAAACTTATATTAAAATTAATGCTAATTAATTTTGTCGCACAATTTTGTATTTATATATTATGTATGAACCAAAAAACGTAGAAAAAAGTATCTTTTCTTATCACTGAATATGTACAAATAACCTTGATCTGAAACACATATGATACTGAGGTCCTTCGGAAGGGGTGGAGACGGGTCCGTCTGCCAGATCTGGTAGGTTGAAGTGCTGAGTGTTTCCAAAACTGTGGATCTGCAAGCTTATTTCTTTTAGGAACCGTAACACCTCCAACAATTTTCAAAGAAAATAAAAGTTTGTTTTAATCTAACGATAGAAATTGTAGACCTGCGTCTTTCCTTTCCTCTGAGTAAATTTAAATAGCTCTTGGTACGTTTCTTCTAAAGGCTTGTAGATAGTGCTATGACGTGTAAACAACTGGGTAAGTGGTGATAAATGCAATGGAATGATGACAATGTGTTGGAAAGTGGCAATTGGAAGGAAATTTCTCACACTGTGACGCATTTTTTGCTCAAAGATCTCATTTGATAATGCCTGGATGGGTGTAGAAGTGTTTCTGAGGAATTCAAAGGAAGGCACAGACATTCACTAAGGTTTTCCTACAACAGAAGATTCAATGTCATCTATAAGGTTGTAATGCGTGCCCATTATTTTTATGAGCTCATCCAACAAGAAAAAGAGGGTGGCACATGGACTTATTTTGATGGATGCACTGTGTTGCTAGTTGATTTCCTCCGATACATTTGAGCCTAAAATATAGCCTATCTTCGTCTTCTCTCATGTGGAGCCTAAAAGTTTCCTCATATCCTGGAGTAAAGATATCATACAAAGTTTATTCTAATTCCTGGTACCCAAAAGCGGGGGAGATGAACTATTGTACAATGCCTGTGAGATTTATTTGAAGGTCCGGTTAGACATGAGGACCATCTCTGCCCCCATGATATTCTCCAACAGATGTGTAAATATCCCATTGTCTTTTTACTTATTGACAAAATAATACAACGCTGATATAGATATGAATAAGTATGGAACCTCACATTTGAATAAACGGCAATTTAAGCATTCCGATTTTAGATTTCTGGCCACAATTTGAACATACCATCATTCTTATTTAAGGATTTCTGTACAAACCGTTGCTTGATCAGTTGAACTGTGGTTCAGTCACCGATAAGTCATAATTTCTAAAACAATTTACAGTGAAATATTATCTCTAGAATGTAGAAACTACATTCATTGAATTGTCACATAAGGCCATATATTGACTGGAAGCTCAACTATTTGAAATGTAGACAGAACAAGATTTGAGAAAAGATCATAACTCAGCATCTAAATTCCAAGTATGTAATTGTTTATTTACATCGCACTGAGAAGCTAAACACGAGGGTAGATGTGCAGATAGACCAATTGATTTTGAACCTCGTTCAAATGACAAGGATGACATCATTCGGGCACCTTCCTACCAAGATCCCACACCCACAAGGAGAGACTTAGTACGTCAACAGAATAATACGGTGTGTTCTAATATGGCACTAGTATCTAACGAATTACACCTACTTTGTATGCTGCTGAAAACATGTATCTAGAACAGTTTCTAGCATTAGTGAGCAAAAATATTATTGTATTTAAATCTTAAGAAAATATCACAAAATTAAGATTGATATCTATGAATTATTAAGCTCAAAAACTGTGATGTCAAGTTACAAATTATAATAAAACACAAAGAAACGCTTTCTGAATACTAAATAGTAAGCTTGACTTCCAAAGTAATTTTGAATTACTTACAGGTTTGCCACTGGAAAGACGCCTTCTATGTTCAGTTTGTGGAAGGGGGAGGAGACTCCATGAACCCGTGTTATCACTTCCTTTTAAATTTTATTCTCCTTTTGTCGTATACTTTCAATTTTAAAACATCCAATCGTCCAGTCAACCATTTTTCTATGTATACACAACAGCAGCTGCAAGCTCGATCTAGAGATAAATTTTCATTTCAAAATTTCACCTATAGTGCTAGAATCCGCGAATATTTTTAATGCGTAAAAGAATTTCAGGAGTTCTGTTTTGTAATAATGTTGGCTATTTAAGACGCGCTGTTTGAGATGTGTGGTATATTTATTACTTTTTGTTCATTTTCATTTGTTCATACACACATAACGCTATATTATCTTTAATTGAAAGAGCTTTGTAAGTGAAGGATATATATATATATGTTTATATACACATATATATACAATAATATATATACATAGTTAGAGCAAAGAGTATATACATATAAATATATATACACACACATATATATATATATAAGGAACACCACTTCGATCTTACATCACGATATCTCTAAGACTATACAAACCGTGGATTGACTTGAAATTTTGTACAGTTACTCATTTTGCAATGTAGACGCTCACTAAGAATGGCGGAATTTTAACCAAAATGTAGTTAACATCGGTAAATCTTTTTCTTACTCCATCGAATATGTCATTATCTGGCGACTTTATCGCCAAAATTACATGACCAACGCCAAACGAATATATTTTTAAATGGTACTGTGTATCGCTACCAATTAAGTTTATTTTGCAAGATTTGCGCTGCGAAATGGAAAATATCAAATTATTTAATATTGAAGCGCTGATGGATGATTGGCAGATTTGAGAAGAGGCTCTTTTGAAATACCACCAAATATCCTCCACTCGTCAGAAGCATTTCAATGACCTTGCATTGTGAATTTTAAAAGCTTATACTATGGTAACCCAGTTGATTTCGGTTTTAAGGAGCAAATAATATTTTTATTGTTGTGAAACCCAGATGTAAGTTTTAAATTTATGATAAAAGTATTTTATTTATTAATAATGATCGATAAACTACATTTTGTATTCTAAAACGCAATACGAAGATATTGAAGTTGGCTTTTAACAAAATAATAAGCCAATGGTATGTTATTCATGTCATTAATAAAAAATAAGTAGCTATCAAAATATTTATTTTGATGTAGATAATGTCAACCCAACGTAAATATCATAGCAATACGTAACTGAACGAAGCCAACA
>BMAW01014788.1:100323-143772 GCA_019974015.1 Nephila pilipes
AAAAAATTGATTCAATAGGTTTAAAAAATAAAATAAAATGTATAAAAATGTATTTATATTTTTATGTTGTCAATTTTAACATAGTTTAGGCCTACTGGGGACCCGCCATGTAGAATAATGGGAATGCATCGCACTACACAGTACCTCATGGGTGATGCAGAATTCTGTTCAACGACAGATTTACTGACTAAATTACATTTTCATTGATAAACTATTAACTATTAAATACTTTTCTCATATATTTGAAAGTCGTGGATAACCATTAATTACAGACAATCAATTTCTTAAAATTTTAAATTCAGATTATAATTATCGTTTAAAAATCGAAAACTTTCTTGATATCTTACGTATAGGTTCCAAAATATAATATTATCGTCTGCCCAGCGAAGTGGGCGGGTATCAGCTAGTATATATATATACACATATATATATGTTACCGGCAATGTATGAAAAGCCGACATTCTATAGAATAATTAGGCATTGTCTATAATACCTAGACATTCCATAAGATGACAAATGCAACTTGAGCAAATTGTGAAAAAAGGTCATGATAAGGCTATTATATAAATGACGTGCATTCCTCTAAAATACAAATGTTATTCTGGAAAATTAATGCAAATTCCATTAAACAAAAATGTAAAGAAAAACGAAAGCTGTACAAAATAAAATTTTTGAATTTTTTATTAAGGAAAACAAAACTGTCCTGCAATGAATAAGAAATTAAAGTAAAATGCAGGGAGAATACTTTGGCATTCTACCTGCATTACTCTGTCACACTCAACACAACTGCCAATACATTGTGCGAATGACCTCACCCCTTGTTGACGCCAGGAATTGGAACTCGCACAGTTGTTCCCAAAAATGTAGTGGGAAATTTTCTTTTCTGAATTCTTTTTCTTTTTTTTTTTTGGCTTGCATTTGTAGATTGATTTTAGAATTTTTTTTACCTTCAACAGCATTTTCAGTTTTGAAACAAAGTGTACTCATAATATCCAATCATCATAGTATGATTACAGAAGGTCTAATTTCTTACAACAATTTTTGCATTACTTTTTGCATTTTGACTACACTTTTTGCATGTGTGTTACTCGTTTCCTGTAAACACACAACAAGTATCACAAACAGAAATCTCTTCTGTAAGCATGTCTTCATCATGTGGGTTTAATCCACTATCTACTATATTCTCATCCATGTCTTTAAAGCAGGCTCTTTTTCTTGCATAAACTGATTAGTTTCACCTCTACGCATTGTTTGGAAGCTTTCTATCATTATTTTCCAGCTGCTCTCCTCTGTATTTATGTCTTTTAAAACATATTCTACATAGAATAAAAAACATTGTAAGTCCGACTTTAGGACTGTAGCTAAAAAGAGCTTCATATGGTGTTCTTTTAATCCCAGAATGTTAAGCACTATTTTCATAAATTGAACGAAACGTAGTCCTTCACCCCCACTGTCCGATTTGTTGTGTTCCATCCAAGTAAACAACATATTTTCAGTAACTTGATTAGCTCTTTCGACACTACCCTGGTCATGTGAATGACGAGGCTTGCCATGGACAATCTTAAGTGCTGGCCGAAACTCCTTCAAGCTGGTCACCACATTATTTGTAATTTCCAAACCATTGTCAGATTGTAATATATAGAAGGTGGTTCATGCAACGACAATATGTCCACTAGACTGTAGACTTCTTGAGCTTTTTTTGACATTAGAGACTTAAGAATCACAAATTTGTGAGATGATTTCGGTACACCATAATAAATTGGTATTCTCTAACTAGCTCAGACTGAAAGTCGATAAGAACTACCTGATAAAAGAAATTACATTTTGAAAAAAGTCGTGTTTCATAACAATGTTTTTATAAATACCTTCCTGTTTTTCCTTGACATTTCACAAAGTTGGATGTATAGTTCATTATCATGAATTGTAACTTTTTGTATTTGATTGAAAGTTCTTTCAACAACTATCATGTCCACCATGTCCTATAGCCAAATGCGCTTTATGAAGTACGTGAAATGACTCTGAATGTACCACATAATACTGCATAGTATTGATGCCTTTTTAACAGGAAAATTGAGTTTACTTATGTTTTTTATGATCACCTCATCATAGCGATTCAGCAACCAATAGTCTCTGGATTCCTTCTTAGTGGTCATTTTGGTTTTTTGTATAACATTTACTAGCTTCGCAATCTTCGTTGTTTCATATCTATAGACTATTTATTCTTTCCCCAACACTACAGCTTGATCCTCCATTTTCATGGAACACAGTAAAATACTAATTTTTTGTTGAACCAATTTGAGTAAAATTGCGTATTTTAACACTCTCCAAAAAACTGCATAGTGCAACTAATACACTCTAAGCCTAAGGCTCGGGTTAAAATCACATGCCTTGCCACTGGATATTCAAAACGAATCGAAGATGTATTTAATACTTTACCACTTTCTCATTTGGCATTCGTTTCATACATTGCCTGTAACAATACATATATATATAGCATGTACGTGTGTATATATGTAAAATACACATACATCAGATGTAGCCTTAATGAATTCTTTGATATAATTTAATTATCTTAAAAACAATCTTTCTGCTTAACGCTTAAACGACCAATTTTTATTGTGTAATACTGTACGTTTCTGTAAGTTTTGAAATTCTAGTATATCAAGTTATGTATTTCTAAGCTGTACGCTCTGCAAAATTCGCAGCGTATCATATAAATAGTAAAAAGTAATAATAAGAAGGTCAGTTTACTATAAAGAGTTTATTTTAAAGAAACTCTATTATTTTTTGAAAAAATGGTTGTAAATTTGTAAACATTTTATAAATTAGGATTTTCTTAAAATTGTTTTTATTAATTATGTATTTTACTTTGTATATTGTCACAGAAACGATAAAGCTGTATATGTATTTTAATTCGTATATGCATTTTGTAGAGCAGTAAATCATTAACTGCTTAAGAATAAGATATATTTCGCAAAAAAAAAATCACACATATCTCTTTACAATTAAAAAAAATCTTGGTTAGAATGTCAAAAATACACATTCTATGGAATATCTGTAAAAAAAGGTTTTAAAAAATTGAAATAATCTTTTTTCAGAGATTGTACAGAAACCAAAAAGAAAAACCAAATGTAATAATAAAGGTATAAAAATATAAAAAAAACATTTATCAGACAACTCAAAATCGAAGAGCACATTCCTATTTCTCGTAAATAAACAGATAAATCATCAATGATCTCAGGTGCGAGAGAGCGTTGTAAAAGAAATCATAGAATTTTTGGGAGGAACATCTGGTTCTTATAAAATGTTTTTCTTCAAATATGCCGTGGTCACTCTTGGGGTTCGACAAATCGAAAGCAGTGAGCAAGACATCAATCAAATAATGATTTAAAAGAAATGAAAGCGGAATTCTAGAAAATAGGATGTTTTCACCAGTTTGGCTCTGTGCCATTTTAGTGAGACTATATAACGTGTTTGATGTAATAGGTAATGGTATTAAAAATTACAAATAAAAACTTAATTTTATAATGCGTTAGTGAGTAAGCTAAGGCATATCACCAATGATGAATTGTCAATTGGAAAAAATTTAAATAACAAAGGTCTAATTAAACAGAAAAATTCTAAGCAACCTAACACTCGCATTTTCAATAGAGAAATATTGTCCCCAAATGTAAAATGTAATTTAATTTTCTTTATTTTTTATTTACCAACATATGAAATAATGAAATCTGGTCCAAATGATTTCAAGGATTATTAATAATAGTTCTAATCAACACAGAGATACATAAAAAGGTTTTAAGAAACGCAATAATCTTTTAAGTTTCTGATTTATTTGTTTCAGTAAAAGACCCAATTATTCAAAATTTCAATTATTTACTCATTTACTTATTTTTTTACTGTTAACAATTGCACAAATTATGATACATAAAAATAACTGAACTCAAAAAATATAATGAGAATTAATAAAAAAAAAATATTTATAATATATATGATTTTTTTTTGAGAAAAAAAATATGAATATAATTTCGATTTATACATAGCTTGTGTGTAAAAGTATTATCTTTTTTAAGGAAGTAACGAAACTTTATGTACTTATTTTGATGGTTATTGTTAACAAACGCTTGAGAATGGTGTAAAAAATGTATCTTAAATTTCAAAATGTATGAACGTGTGTGTAAAATGTATCATACGATTCCATTCATTTCACTAATGCTCTTTTCGTATGGTTGAAATTATAATGTATAAAATCAAATCACATCACGTACTGTAAAAGATGCTTCGTCACCTATATCAATATGTATTTCACCTGTACACAAAATATCATATAGAAAATATCACACACACAAAATAATTTTAGAACCGAATAACATTAATTTAACAAACAATTCGTGCGAATGTATAAATTCACAAGCCCATTTTTAAAAGAAAATTTACATTTTCTTTGCAAAATCAATTTAAATACTCAATTGAAACATTCAAAAACCTTAATAGAAAGTATTGGAATACATTTAAATAAAAACATCAATGAAGTATAATATTAAACAAAGCATTCATAAGAATGTGTAATAATTTAGAATATGATTTCTTTTTAGAATTATATTTAATGAAGGTTTTTAAAGGTGTCTGAGAAGTCTCTACAAGCAAAGAAAAATATTCGATCACATCAATGTATTTTTCACAAATCTCATGAGCAATAAATGCCAAAAGAAAAGAGAATGATATGTTAAAATATGAGTTTTTTCCCCTAACTACTCATGGATTGTTCCCCATAATTCAGGTAGAACTGAAAAACGCTTTAGCTTCCGTAAAGTTTGAGAGTAATCCAACTTTCATATTTTTTATTTCAGATTTTTTTTCGTATAACTATTGAACTCTTCTTAGAAAATCAAAATTTTTAGCCCTTTTATTTGAAATCCTTCATAGAATAATTTAATAAATTGAATGAAGTTTCTTAAACTTTTGATATGGTATAAATTACGGAACAAAAGCAGGCAATTTTTCTTTGAACGATTGTCATGAAACAACTATTTTGTAATTTTTTTTAATCATAAGTTAGGAACTGAACTTCAATATGAATTTCAGATTTTCACGCTTTTTCAAACTATCAATTGTGAAATGAAAAATGCAAAAATCTTTCTTTTCCAAGTTATTTCTCCTTTTCTTTCGAGCTGCGAAAGACAGATATATTTCTAGATTTAGTTCAAAGGTTAAACAGATCATTTCGATTACTTAAAATTATTGTTGTTAATTTTAAAATCGTTACCAGACACTTATAAAATAGATGTCTGTTCAATCACATAGAGAAATAGTTTTGTAAAATTTATTTAAAATGATGGTTTCAAATTAAAAAAAGGCAAC
The DNA here is from genome assembly GCA_019974015.1 of Nephila pilipes. NCBI lineage: Eukaryota > Metazoa > Arthropoda > Arachnida > Araneae > Nephilidae > Nephila > Nephila pilipes. The sequence continues at coordinate 105,682 of BMAW01014788.1, forward strand.
ATTTTTGAACATTTCATAGTAAAAGAATTTTTATTTACAATTTGGATAAGTATAATTTTGTCATATTTCAAATTCTTATTAATTTATGTATGTATACTATCATTTATGCTTCTCTTAAATCAATTTATTTAATTAAAAATTGGTTGTTAATTCTTTATAGATTTCAAATACTACTTTTTGTTTCAAGTGAATGAGAATGAAACATTCTCTTACATGCTATTGAAAGCAACAGAAAAAAAATGTATGAAATTTTTCCTGTCATGCGTGTATTCTGTCATGTTACTTAGAAATTATTTGCCATACCTGATACATTGATAGAATATTTTAGGAATATTAGCTTTTGTAATAAAATGTTATGTGTTTTAAAACAAATTTTATTTAACCAATATATTTAGTATAAAATATTTTCACCAATTTTGTAGGGAATAACTCATTTTGGTCATGAGTAAAATATCATGTAAGAGTAATTCCCTTTAGAAATTCGAATATCTAGCATTAGCTTAAACACTTCCAAGTTATCTTCAATTAAACAAAAATTCAATTTGATTCCACTAGCAGTGATATTTACTACGGATATCCTTTTAGAAAAACATGAAATTTTTCAAGTTAGAAATAGGTGAATATGTCAGTCAAATACCACAAACTAGACAGAATAATTTAAATTATTGTTTCAGTTATGTAGTTTAGTAGAAATATAAAATTTGTACCTTGTTTTCACGTAACACTTCGAAAAATGATAACCACCAATAACGTTACCAAAAAATGATTGATTTGTATGGCATTAAAACTAATTATTAGTTCAAAATACTTAGAAGAAACTGATGTTTTTCTCACAAGCTTAGAATCAAATACTTTTTCTCCTGTCAGCAACTGTAAATAAGAATAGTATTTAAAATTGGAAGAAAGTGAGAAATTCAAAGGGACATCGAAATGTTTTATTATTGCAAACAAATAACCGAAACATCAGGATAAAATTTTATCTACATATTCATTAATCCACATATACACACTGTTGTAACTTAGAGGTATTTATGAGGATTCGTTTGGCTTCAGGAAGCTGTAGATTGAAATAACCTGAGATATGGAGAAAATAAGATTATATTTAGTGACGAATATCATGGAAATCTACTATGGTCAAGAAACTCAAGTGGTCAAGAAACTCAAGTGGAAATGTATAACTCTAGATAACGATTGCTTAGAACAGCTTAAGAATAATAATATATAACACTTGAGTTTCTATATCGATTATGTTTAGTAATCTTTAAAGATTTGCTATATCCTGTGATATAATAATCTAAATTTTGTGGTACTGAGGTTGCTTCAAACTATGGCTTCCTAAGCCCAGACTACTCAACAATAATAGCTGCAATTTACAACATCATGTACAGAAGATCCCATGCAGAATGAAATGTGTATATATATATATATATATGTATGTATGTGTGAGTGTTATTTCTTAATTATAGCTATTTTTAGAGGAATAATTTCGTTTTTGAATTAAAATCGTTACATGATTGTTTAATTTCAAATTTCCAGCTCCTACAAAGAAAAATTAAAATAGTTAAGATTAATATGCAGTAAAAATATATAAAAAAGTTTACGTAAAGATTTAAGTTGTTGTAAAAAGTTACAGATCATATAAATCTCAAATATTTTAATAATGGGAACTTAGAATTTAAATTTAGCATACAATCATGTAAAAAGTGCAAATGATATGAAAGCTAATATAGGAAAATAAAAATTTTGTAGGAGAAATTGTGAAATGATTATCAATGAGATAATTCAAATTTAGCATACAATAATATTCTCTTCGTTATAACCAAGAATGTGAAATGGAAACCTTTCTTAAAATTATGTGAAACGTGATTGGAATTTTATGCTAAATTTTGTCTCATGCAAAGAAATTCCATGACAATACGTTTCCTCATTTCTGAACTAAAATTTGACTTTTTATTAAAGTGTAGTGCTTGAAGTATAATATGCATACTTAGTACAGTTGTGAAATTATTAGAGGTATTAGTTATCAAACTTACGACATAAATGGTCTTTGCTTGTAGATCACGAGTTTAAAAGATGAAAGACCTATTTTCTCGTTAAGATACATTGCAACGATTTATGCTGATTTGAAAAGAATATTAAGGCACTGGCAATGCATTTGATCTTTGATTTATGAGTTCGCACTAGCTTATATTTATAAAAAATCAAAATCTTTCATTTTAACCCATATCAAGTATTTCAATCAGCTCATTTAAAAATGCAAAGCAATAGAATGAAACTCATATTCTAGTTTATGTGTACCATAGCATTTCCGAAATCAGCAGAGAAGAGATATGGTTCTGAATAACAATTGTTTTAGAAGGAAATACACAGCCAGTCACCTTAGTAGTTATTTCGTGGATTATACTCTAGGTATAATAAATTTATAAGCAAATGACATATTGTTGCGTGTACTTTAGTTACAATATGCATACCTTAACATTAATCTGTACGAGATCATTGATGAATTCATCTTTTTATCTCAAGCTGAGATGCTAACTTTATTTTCCTTTCATGCTGAAAATCCTTCAAATAAATTATTTAATCCGGGAGAGGTCGCTTGGGGCAAAGAGTCACCCCAGACTCGTGAAAAATTTAATTCTGGAAAACCTGATGGTTTGTTTTAAATAATCATGTCAGTATCCTCCAAATCAAAATTCCTCTTAAAATATGAAATAACTTTGTCACATATCTTTCTCATTTTTAGGAGTGACAATCGTTTCTTAGAAACTATAGATAATTGGTGTGACTGAATTTCCGCTCTACCATATTTGCTTCAAAACTTTACCTTCTTAGGAATATGCATTTTTATTCCTGTGAATGATTTAGTTGATTCCTGTGTTATGTTACACTGTTCATTATGACTTTCAAACGTAAATTAACAGGATATGGAAAATAAATGGAGAGTTTGGGATCTCTATTGGATGAAGTTGAAACTTCGAAAAATAAATTGTGAGATTAAGTTAGCGGAAAAGGACCTGTTGAAAAAATGGATAGTAGTCATGTTAGCGAAAGTGAATTTCAGAAAGACGATGAAGGTGAAATATTTCAGTCAGAAGATAACATTTTTGTTAGCAAAAGTTAAACTGTTTAGTAGGTACAAAAGCTCAATCATAGAGACAAAACGTTTTCACAAAATGTAATTACACATTTAACTACAAGGACTTAAGACTTAAGCCCATTGCTCGAAAGAGAACAAATCCTAAAGAAAGTTGGGAGCTATATTTTGAATCAAAATTATAACAATTATAAAAAAAATGCACTAATCTCTCTCTCTCTCTCTATATATATATATATATATATATATTGAAAATATATCAACAAATTTTGCGAGGATCAGGTAGAAATAGGAGATCTTTTAGACTTCTTTATATAAAAGGTTTGTTAAATTCTTACATGTGAATTAGCAAGATATGTGGGCTACTGATGTCACAGGTATCGAAATATTGCGCAACACACGCAATGTCATATGGAATATTTATTTTTCTTCTTAGTGACTACGGTTACATAATGTGAACACTCATGATATTTTGAAAAAAACGCGATATACTGACTTCTATAAAAGAATTTTGTACAGACTTCAATGATAATTGCCTAATGACATATACAGGTGGTGAATATGTTACTATTGATGAAAAATTGGAGAAATTTCGATGAGGATGTTTATTTCATCAGTGCGTGGCCAAGAAACCCACTAAGTATGAAATTAAATTATTTCCATTAGTAGATTATAGGATATTTCATAGTTACAGCATAGCAATTTGTGCGATAAAATAGCCGGAAGGTTTGCTCAAATCACAAATTATTCATTCAATCGACTTTGTATCCCTTTGTTTCATTCTGCGAAAAATGTGATAATGGATAACTGATACTCAATTTATCATCTTGTAAAGAAACTTTTATCAAAAAAACTAAATATTTTGTGAACTCTGAAAAAATACTGAAATTCTGTGCGAATTTACTAAAAATAAAAATAGATATGTTCATACATCTAGATTTGGGTTTCAAAAGTATGTTTGATAATATTTTTGTATGTATCTAAGTAAAATATCAAAATGTGTAGTTCTTTCCATCGGTTATGCCTCACAATGAAGCAATTGATGAAGATAGTAGCGATAAAATCCCCAAAATAATTCAGCATTACTATGAAACGGAAGTTGGAATAGATACTGTTCATGAAATGCCAACACTATTTTCTACAGCCCATAAATCTAATAGATGGCCGGTGATAAATTTTACAGTGTAAACTGTTAAAAATTATTGTGCTTCAAGTGGAAAAGTATTAGGGATCTACATGATTATTATGACTTGGTATTATGATTTTCTATTCTTCTTATAACTTGAAATTTAACATAAATGGGTTCTTTATTAGTGAGAACATCTTTATTCATTATTTAAATTGTTTTTGACATGTAAATTTATAAATGGATTTTCATGTCTTTGTTGCATTTTATACAGTTTTAATTCAAATGATGAACTTTAATTAAAACAGTATGTGTGATGAACTTGAAGATTTTTTACCATTTTGATTTTTCTTTGAAGTTTATTTTTTTAATATTTTTTTTCGTTTTTTGTTACTTTAGCTTTTAGCTCTTAAAATTTACTTTGCATATATTTTTTTTCTGTTTGAATTTTATTCATACGATTTAGATTTCATATTTTTTTCAATTTATATTTTCAGTTTTGTAAGCATTTTTTAATGAAATATTTTGTTGATGGTAATAGTTTACCCAATAATTTTCGAATAATCCAGCTTAACAACCTTTAGAATATTACAACACTGAAAAAAATATTTTCCATGGTTTTTTTTTTTCCAAAATGTTTCGGTTTTATAACTTATTTTGATAAATACATATTTTTTGATATATATATATATATAATATCATATAATATAATATATTTTCTTTTGGTAAAATGATGTAAAAATTTTAAATTTAAATAGGTTTTCTCATCATCAGGTTCCAGTTCATCTTCTTTCAAGTAACAAAGCTTTAGACATCAAGTAAATCTATTTCGCTAACAATGCTTTATTGAAACTGACAGAATCTTGTTTCTCCCTATATCACTGCTACATATATGAAGTGTGAGTTACCATTGCAAGGAAAAAAAATCCACGGATAAAACTCTCTTTAAATAAAAATGTAATAAGTATCTTTAACATCTCGCACATATACAAGCGAACGTTTCATATAGTTTTAAGTTTGACGGAGAGCAAATGAAAGTTATCTTAAAATACTATTTTTAAGAAACCATTAAATGCCATTTACTGCAAATGAAAATCATTCAATCAGCTGATGCAGAGTTTCAACAATTTTTAAAGAATCCAGGTTTTCTTTTTGCTGATTTTGCTGATTGTGATGCTGATTTTAATATACAACTCAAAATAAATAATATTAACCATTAGCTGCAAGCACTTAATATCTTAACATAAGTACGCACGTGGCGTATATTGTACGCCACTAACAAAGCCCACAGAAATTAGTAAAATAAAAAAAATATTTTTGCGAAAAAATTAATAATCAAAGCTTTTGATAAGAAATAACTAAAATACTTTGAATAAAATCAAAAATGCAAAATGTCACATATTACACAAAAATTTAGCCATTGACCTCATTAATTTCCATCATTAATTTTCATGTACCTCTTATTTTTTTACTCCCGAAAAGTAATTACTTTAATTGCGTGTTCTTCGCATATATATCTATTACATACATGATACTCAATCGTTATCCTATTTTTTTGCTTTCGCAACAAAAATCCTTCTGTGTTTTATTTCTGGTGGTTCATTTTCCACTTGCTCTTTTTGAGGTCTTTTGTATATTCTTAGAAAAATCTCTATTACCGGGATGTAATGCCTTTATTTCTGCTCTTTCTGTGATGAGTGGCATCATTAGTGATATAGATAAGTATTTCAGGAAAAAAATTACTAAAATGTTGGACATTATTAATGTGCCACATACCATACAAATTCGACAGCTTATTATAGCTATATTTATCAACTGGAAAATATTACTAATGACCATCTCCTTGTTATCCTGGATACCACATATGCACTCAAATTTTATTTACTGTATTTACTTCCTCCTTTATATGGAATTGTAGTCTATATTAATATATGGCTGCTTAGTTTTCGTATTAATTGTAGAATAATTGTACATAGTAGAAAGGAATATAACTGCATTTTTTGCACATAATATAATAAAGATTTCATTTTGGAGCTCAAAGATAGACGAACTGGTTTCTCAGTTTTTCTCAGCTTTTACTCTGATGACCGTTCTCTTTCATTTATTTCCCCCCTCCATTGTTCCCAAAATTCGTAACTTCTTCATTCTCAGGCTTATCACATGACCTGAACCCAACCTCGAGTCTTACCTTCAGTAAGACGATTTTGGGTTTCACTGGTACACGATCCCTAAAAATGTATTATTTTCCTTAAGAATAAACACGTCTAGAACTAATTGAATAGACTAAAACTTTCGTAGCAATATATTATCTGCAAGCAAAATAATGTATGAAGCTATCAAATAATAATTATATATTTACACACGTGGCATGCTTTTTTCATTCCTCGATGCCCCACGCATGTTTTCTAGTCACACGTGGTTGTTCCCACTATCATAAAAAAAGTAGTTTTAATTCGGGATAATCCCTTTTGGTCCCATAGATTCCATACATGAAGGACCAGTCGATGGTCATTGAACGGTTAACCTACAAAAATGTGAATTGCTATTTTATGAGGAAAGGTCACTTTCTACCTCTTTATGGTTGCCCTCCATGCGTCATGAGAAAGTAATTAAATAAAAAGTTGTCCAAGAAGTTTACACATTCACGCTTGACACACAATCACTTCATTCGGACACTCTCGCGAGTCCAACACAAAATATCTACATTCAATTACATCATAAAATTCAGAGTTTCGGATGCCACTGTCCTCCTCCTTCAGGTATGTAATTGTTAACTTATACTGTTTGTTTCAATGTATTTAATTGACTGCATTAAATGAGAGTCTTCTATTTCAGTTATAATTCTAATTCTCATCTATAATCGAAGCCACTTTTCCCACTATACGATCACTCCAATCGGCCTAGTTGTTTATTCATAATTATATAAATGTCTAAATTATATATATATATATATATATTGCATATTTAATAAACCTCTCCTAGAGTAAGTAAAACGAATGAAGGAACAATATTTATATGTCCCATGATTACATGAATGTGAATATTTTTTATTATTTTGATAGAAATCACGCATTTAAACTTTCTAATTAGAAACATATTAATACAGGTGCAATAAGTACAACTTGATAAAATCAATCAGTAAAAGTTGAAGTAGAAGTTGAAATTAGTGAATATTATTTTCTTTAAAATATCAATATTTATAGTTTTACTTGCTAATAATAACATTTCATGGTATTGTAATGATTATATACGTATTATAATAGTAAATTATAGCAGTATTACTTTTGAGATAAATGGGAATATGCCTTGAACTAGTATAATGTAATCAAATTTCTTTACATATATAAGGGGCGTGCATTATAATGAAACATCCAAGCATTATGGTTTTGTAAAATATAACGGAGTAAATATGCCACTAGACCTCTTAATAAACATTAGGAGGCTTAGTTCTAATTTTCAAATGTTAAACATTAGAAAATTTACATTACATTATCCTATTAAAACATTGGAAAATTTCCTATTTGAGACATGTATTTGTCCATGATACTCCATAGGGTAACTGTAATTTTAATCATTTCCCCGTTTGCACTATTTCGGATTATAAATATCAAGAAGATTAATAGCATATTTTAAGCTTAATTGGGATACATGAAAAGGTTTTTGCTATGTTTCCATATGTCTTTTATATTTAATTATGATTTTCATATAAGGGTTTATTATATACACTACATAGAGATAAGGACTTCAATTTAAAATCCACAATTTAATTGAGATAATACTACCAAATGACTCATCGAAATAATATCTGGATGACAGATCTCTAAAATATTATTTCTTTTCATAAAAAATGCAAACAGCTCAATTTTAGAGCGTATAAAGTTGTTATTTAAATAAGAACACACATTTTCCATTTCCAAACTAAAATCACAAATTAATGTATCTGTTACAATTTTGTCTTAGCACAAATTATACTAACAACCAACTTGAACAATTTATTTCAACTTGTCCATATTTCAAGATTCAGATAATAATACAAGATTATAATCCAAGATTATGGCTTGAAATAATTCATCACTTCCGACAACCAGACTTGTGTCTTTCTGACTGCACACACCAGTTATATGATGAATGAAGTAGTAATCGAACTCAACGAGATGGACTAATCAGTCTTCTTCCTCCATGCGATGCAGATAACAAAGAAACATACTGTGCCTTGACAGCTAATTGGATAAAACAGTTGTGAATATTGTCCGGATGCTTGAGAAGTTGATCCGCAATTTTCTTTGTTTGAGGATTAGGATCTTACAATACTTTGGGGCTTATTTACGAACAAGATTAAGTGTTAACTTATTCATTTAGAGTGTCTGTATTTAGTAATAGTATTTGAATCATAATAAATCCGAAGATTATTATTTTTAGTTCAAATGCTGATAACCAACCTTTTGCTTCCTTGTATCGTCATTTTAAATTTTAAAATGTACTCCTCTTTCAGATTTCATAGGCATTAATATTTAAAGTTTCTTATGTATTTATGCCCTAAATTTCAACACGCATCAACATTTCTTATGTATTTACGTTACTATTACACATAGAAACTTATGAGGTTATTCTGAAATGAAATGTTATATCGATATATGCTAAAGATGGATAAACTAATGAATTTAATCACAAATGATATGAAAAGGACTTAATTGGAAATTTCTTTCTTTTTTAAGCATCTAAGCAATATATTTGTTCACATAACAGCTCGGAAAAACATATTCTAAGAATGGGATTTCAACCAAAGATAATTATAAATATATTCTATACTAAATATCCATTATAAATTTATAACTCTCAAACTGAATTCAAATTCAAAACATTATTCACAATTAAATATTCCAATTAAACTTTCTTAAATGAAAAGTGACATTAACATGCAACAAACGAATTTAATCTATTAAAGCCTTCGTGGTATTAAAATTGATGTTATATAACCCTCGTTACAAGAAAAAAAAAGAGGATAAAATTTCTTATTGAAATTTTTGAAATGGTTGTTCATTCAATTGAGAATTAGAATTCCATTTCGTAAGATGATACTAAAAATCCACTTCAAGTTTCTTTTGAAATAAAAATTTCATTGTGAGAACAAAATACGCGACATAGCAACAATAAGCTTAAGTAAATCTTATCAGTTGTAAAGAAAAAGTGACTGATTAAAAGTTAAAAGTATTCACATTTTAGAAGTAATGGGGTTCATTAGTTTTATTGAGCATATTCAAGGGTATCCAATTCTAGGAACCATCCAGAGTGAGTAAAAGAATGTCATTGTTGTGTGAATGAAAACTTATTCATTGGAAGAAAAACAAATCTCTAAACAGTTTTGTACATTTAATGTTTGGAAGATTTTACTTTAAATCCTAGATTTTGCTCCAATAAGAGTAAGTAATCCCACTAAATAAAATTACAACTGGCATTCTCATTTTAAACAAATAATCTTTTATTTTAAAGAATCAATGAATGAAATATATCTTTATTAAATAAATACTACATTGAAATATCTTTAAGAAGAATATTATATCTGCAATGCTTTTAAAAAGTTTCTGATACTAAACATATTTATTTAATAAAAAATTTCTCAACATTGTGAGGATAAAGGTATGAATTAAATAAAGTACTCTCAGAAATGACTTGGTAATATGAATAAAATTTATTGAAGTTTTTAAATATAACACATAATTATTGGTGTATAATTAAAATGGAATGTATGTTTAATAATATTTAAAATGATTAAATATTTATTCATAAAATTGTAAAAATTGCTTAGTACTTATAGGGAAAGTAAATATTTGTATTATAAATTCATGGAATTGGAAAAGCAATTGAATAAACACTTAATTTCAAAACAATTGCCTTTTTATGGAACTTAAATGAGTTTTGCTTCGATGTTCAAAAAATAATTGTCACGAATAATTCCAAAAAATTATGTAAAAAATATTTCGATTGTAAATTGTATCTCAAATTTTTAATTCTAATATTTTTTTCTGCTCTGTGTTAATTAAATGAACATAACTTTTGTTCGAATTCGAAGGATTTTATGTTTCAGAGCAGTACTAATTGTTTTTTAGATAAAATGTTTTTATGAAATTAAATCTCACTAATTGATACAATTATATTATAAGTTAGATAACGTTCAAAGTAATTTTTGTTATGAACATATGTAAATCTTAGGAAACCTTAAGGCCAGATCTGTAGAACATGGATAAGGTGACAAGACATCCTGCTTTTAGCGGGACAGTTCCGATTCTTAACAATTTAACCTTCATCCTGAGGGATTTAAAGAAAGTCTCGATTCTTAGAAAGAATGCACGCCAACCTAAGGAACGGCTGGGAGAATGGGAATGGAATGTACAGTTTTCGGTTTCCATGTAGTTACTTCACCAGAATATGAAATTTATATTACTTTTGTGAATTTCGTATTGTTAAACTTTAATAATAAAAATAACTACTGAGAACTGATTATCAAAGTTCTCCTTGATCAGTTACTAGAATTCGAACACCATTGCTTGGACTTAATGAACAGTGGCATTTTTTGGTTATTGGCAGCGAAGGAAACATTTTGTAGCTGTAAAGTGAAGAGATAACTCTTTGTACACTTCCTCAGATTTTATTCTTCTGGAGACTTGTTTCGCTGGCGATCTAGCATCATTTGGATCATTGTTGTAAGGGAATGACATCTTATGCAAAAATTGGTAACGGAGGGGAATTTTAAGAGGAGAAGGGTCAGGATGTAAAGAGTTTGTTGATCGTGCACGAAGTAACGCCTTCGCATATTGAGTTTTGTAATTGTCTCTTACGATACACATCGTATTGCGTGCGATTGCAAGTTAAACAAGTGATGTCAACAAATAAGCTATTTAGATGATTTTGGTAAGTAATTTATTTAGGTACCTAAGGTAGGTATACTTAAGATTGAATTTTTAATCAAGACCCCCTTTCAATGGTGTCCCGCTTTTCGAATGTTAAAATCTAATCACCTTAAACATAGAGGAACATTTTAATAATATAAATATCATATTTACAGATTTGAACATTGCTTTGTTACCCACATAAGGTTATATTTCTTCGAAATCAACAACGGTATCTAATTCTAAATAATGTAAGTTTTTCCAGATTATACATCCTGAAATATTTCGTGTAAGAAAAAATCTAAATAGTAGTTTAATTTGCACTGTTAATTTAAATGTGAGGAGATGAAAAAATAATGAACAGTAAAATAGAGGAAATTTGAAATTTATATTACTGTTTTTTAGTTAGTTACTGAATAAAATACCTTTTTAATAGTAATTTTCCTCAAATTCTTTTTAATTCGAGTCTGTAGAGTAAATGGCAATTATAGATTAATTTCAGTGATATTATTAAACAATTCTCAATTGTTATCAATCTTAAAACAAAATGCATAAACTTTTATTTTAGTGTCGGATAACTACTTAGTTGTTTGTAAATACATAGATAATACATCAAACTCTTTAATTGTGTGTTTATTAAGCCAACCAAAACTTTCAACTAATATTTAAAACTCATATAATACATAGTTTCAACTAATATATAGTTGCTTCAATTATGTATATTATAAAAATATACAATTATAATGTAGAAAATTCTTGTATTTTTGTAATGAACTTTAAGTGAATATATATATATATATATATATATATATATATATATATATATATATATGTGTGTGTATATTTAAAAATACTGAGATATAAATTCAAAAATGACACATCATCATTATTATTAGAAGATAACAATTTTATCAACAACTAATTTTGTAATCATTTTTGGATTTAGTTTTATTTTTATTTAGTAATCCTATAATTTAAGGTTCCCTTTTTTACAAATATATATATATATATATATATATATATATTAAAACGTATTATTTATGAGTATATAATGAATGGCCCGCAATGACCACATCTGAAATGGCTTAATGCTTTTACTCAAACTTTAAGAAGACTACTGACATTAATATCCTTAAGCAAACATTAAAACTGAATTTAAAATATCCTACTTCATCCATCGTATCATTGAAATCAAACGTAAACTGTATGATACATTTTGTACTAAATTATAGTTTTAATACTTAGTTACATAAGTATATAATATTTCTTTTTCTGACCAATTCTAGGTTATAAAATGTGCAAGGTAATATTTTATCTCTGTTTTTTTATTAACGTAGCACTAGAGAAGCAACTTAAGGGCTATTGGCGAGGACCTCGTAATTTTGAACCACGGTCAAGTGACGAGGACGACACCTGAGCTGGCACCCTCCTCTCCTAACATTCACACCACACCAAAGGGAGGACTTTGGGCACCGAGAGATTTAACTTGCATCAGCCCCTGCTACACGGCGGGTCGAAATTATTAGAATATGTGATTGTGTAATTTTATATAAGTAATTTATTTTTTTTCCCGATATTGTTATTTTTAAAAAAAATAAAATATTTTTGTTTTCTTTTCAATTAAAGTAATTTTATCCGATTTTCTAGAACAAAATTTTGAGAATTTTAGAAACACATGAAATTCTAAATAAAACATCTACTGATCTCAAACAATACGTATTTCATTTTATATGCTTTGTATTTCTGATAGTAAATTTTATTATATATTTTATTTTGTTTGAGAAAATACAGCTCATTTGGCCATATAACAGGGATATTTCTACAAAAACTGAGGTTGTATATGCGATAAATCTTCCCTGCAATTTAGATCTCGGATATCAGATTTATACCATCGTATTTCCTGAAGTGTAAACAAGGGACTCCTTCATAATGTTTAACATGAAAGAGAAGCCTTTAATTTGCTGGTTTCAGCTTAAACGTGAACCTGGAATTTGGACTGGACAAATGCTAGGACACCATCTTCCAATTATCGAACTTTTACAGTGCGTTAGACTGTATCTCCGGTTGAAGGAGTGTAAGGCATTGCAAATGTTTTAAATTACCTTATCAAGATAAAGTAAATTATTTCCAGGAAATAATAATCTTTCCCGTGCATTGAAATAATGTTGTTTGCTTTGATTGGTAAAAAATTAAATAATTGTTTCTTAATAAGATACCAATGACTATTTATGTAAGGATAATGTTTCTTATTACAAGTGTGAATTTATTTGAATATCTTACGATAAGGCATACTAAAATGATATAATTTTAATATTTTGTGAGTAAAAATTTTCATCTACTTTTGATTATGAAGGACAAAGTTAAATATTTTTTTTTTCATTCACTACATTTATTACTTTTTTAAACTGATTAGTTGTTCAAATATTCATTTAAGCGTACATTAGTTTTACTACAAATTCGAACTTAATTATTATATTTCTAAAGAAACCAAAAAAAAAAAAAAAAAAAGAATTCTAACTGATGTGAAAATTAAAATTTTGTTTTTATGAATGAAATTATGCACAAAATAAAATTTAGTAGGTATCAATACAATAATTTGTATTTAGCATGTTTAAACCAAACCTACTTTTGAAAACATATGCAATTACTTTACTTTTTCAGAGTAAAATAAAACTCATTTTATTTTATTTTCAGGAATGCTTAAAAAAGGATGCATGTTTTATGAAAATAATTATGTAAAATTATTTTCATTCATAAAATCAACTGTTAAATGTGAGTACTAATTAATGTTTTGAAAACCGGCTCACACATTCAATTGTATTTTTTAAAACAAACTGATACAAATTGCATAATCATTATTTTTAAAAAAAAAATGTTACACATATTATATTGAAACTGCTACAAATATAAACGTTATTTATGAGTAAATGATACACCAAAGGCAAAAAATAAGGATAAAAATCACTTTTGCGGCTGAAACTGAAATGGAATTAAATTATTCACAGTAAAATACGAGGCACTACAAACATTCTTGGAATGTTAAGAGAGTAATGTTTCGAAGAAATGAAAGAAACACATTCGTGAAAACAGTATTTCTCAAAACCATTTTTAATTATATACTACTATGAGACTACATTGTGTGAGGAGTGTCCTGAATGCAGGTATTTTGGATAAAACTGAAGATTTCCTTTAAAGTACCTAACAAAATTATAGTGGATAGTAAAACCCTAATTAGTTTGCTTACATATTTCCTAAATAATTTTTTTCGCATTGCATTTTTAAAACTTTGCTTTCTCAAAGAAATATATTTGTAATCAAAGTAAATGGTGTATGTGTTAATTATGTGTGTGTGACCAAACAATAGTGAAATATGCCCTTCAAAACTGTTGGTTGTTACCATATTGTTTCAAATATCAAGTGATGTTCTCAAACCCCAATTTTTAATTTCACCATTTGAAATAAACATAAGAAGTAATGCAATGGGTGAAGAATGGACTCTGTGATGGAGAAATTTTGCAAGCAGGTGAATTTACTTATAATTTCAAACAAATTTTTTTTGTCTTCAAGAAAATATTCTAAATGCACATCTCTGTGCGGTAAATCAAAGATTCTTATTATTCATAAAAATATCAAAGTGACATATAGTTCGAGAAACTTCAATAATATAGTCGATATAAGTGTGTTTTAGGGTGGAAGTTGTTTGATGAGAGGACATATTTTAAACATTAGAAAGGGATGTGTAAAGCAGTAAAAGATTAGTAGATATAACTTTGTGAGAAAAGAAACAAGGCAATTTGATGGAGGGGATATATTCATATATATATATATATATTCCTCAAAAGTGAAATTTACAACACGAAAAAATAAACACACGTAATCGTCAACGCAGACAGAAGCCAAGCTTTTAAAACATGTGTCATAAATTAATGTGTGCAGTTGTATGGAATCAACTCAGAGTTTTACTGGGCATTTCATGGAAGGAGGATAGTTAAAAGGCATGTTATTGCAAGAAACATAGAAATAAATTAAGTCTCGTGGCATGCTTCAAGATGGAATTTGGCTCTTTCATGACAATGCATGTGAACACAAATGCATAACACACAACAATGCCATACGGAATTGACATTGGAAGTTATTCCCCCCCCCCCTACAGCCCAGATCTTGAACCAAGTGACTTTCTTTTTTTCCAAGTACCTGAAATCATTTCTTGCTGCTAAGCAGTTCTGGGGAAACGATAGATACAGATCTGTTGTCACTCATTGGTTTCAATCACTGACGGCATCGTTCTTCAACTAGAGCGTTCAAAAAAATCATCTACCATAAATGTCTATACAATGGTGATACCTATGTCGGAAAAAAGTCTGACAATTGTATTCCTTTATTTAATAAAAGTTAGTTTTAAAAGTTTGTTCCTTTCTTTTGTGTTGCTAAATGGAAATTACGTTCTGGATTACCTTTGTAAATTTTTGTAAGAAAAATTAAATTCAAAAACTCATTAAAAGGAAAATTCCTAAAAGAATTAAAAACAAGTCACTATCAAGTATCATTGTTTTAAATTACAATTATGTTTTAAAAAATTTTGTAAAATCGAGATATAATTGTAAATGTATTATTCTAAATTTTTATTAATAATTAAATTATAGTAATAAGGGCAAATAATTGCATGATTACTTAGAACTTGTCAACACAGCAAATATTGAAGTCGTTTCGAAAATCCGAAATCTAGTTTCCAATATCATGTTTCTTAATCCCAACTTTAGACTTAAAATTTATGTAAGAAATATTTGTTAATTGTGGTACTTGCATTCATTAAATACTACAATAGGTAAAACAAATTTATTAGCAAGATTATTAGTAAAATTAGGAATCTCTTCAAAAAGCATTTACTTAGTAAATTGTTAATAATAGGGATCATCATTTTTAAACATGTTCCCATATTGATTTTATCTCTCAAGATCCGATCCTTTATATTTTCCCCAAATCTTCAATATTTTGACATGTTGGTGCTCTTTACTAATGAAATCCTTATAATTTGTACAGATGCATTTTAGTTTATTCTTCATGTCTTTGATGTTGTTATAATTAAAAATGAACATTTCGATGTAATTGCTATATTTATAAGCCTTTTTAATAATGAAATTTTTAACAGGAATATTTTTTTTAATTTTTGTTTTTCAGACATATCATTAAAATTAATCAAATTAAAATAACATTTCATAAAACTTATAAAACAGTACTCTATACTATTATTTTTCATATTTATCTATGATTTCATGCTTAGTTATTAGGTAGCTAATTATAACTTTAATAATATGTATGCATTGGAATTTAAATGTGTTAACATTAGTTAGAAAGACTATTAAAATCATTACTTGGTTTTTTTTTTTATTTTAAACCATAATCGAAAGTATTTAATATTATAAATATCTTTCAAATTATTACTGAATTGTTCTATTTATACCAAACCCTTCTTTTACATCGATTACTTTTATTATTTTTGTTCTTTATTATTAACATTTTTATTTTTACTTTTCTTAATTTTGTATAATAAATTTCTTATTGTTTTAATGTTTTATAACATGTAAAACATTTATATTATTATAAATTATTATATTCAATATGCATATATGAATAGAATTATAGAAACCCAAAATATGGTTTTTCCATCTTAATAACATTTAAGTATTTAGTTCCATTTTTAAAATCGAGATTTCAGCATTTTCAAATTTATGTAAATAGAAATGTTTTTCCTCACCTTTATGGTGTTTTTAAACTATTATTGTCTACGGTATCAAATCTGTGCTGATTGATCTTAATGTTAATATTATTAGAAATCAGTCCAAATATTAAAAATTCACATTCGCTATAGATTTACTATATATATGTAATAAAATTATTTACTAAAATACATTTGCAATAGAATTATAATTAAATTGTTCTTGATTTATGGTATTACAAGTTTAATATTTTTACCATACCATTTTTATAATTTTCAATGACTATTATGAAAAATTCTGTATTTAGCTTCATTATTTCTAGCATAATTATTTATATTCACAGCAAAACAGTTTTCACTTGAGATTTTATTAAAATTAACTTTTTGAAATACTCGATTTTGTTTCAAAAAGCAATCATTTTATATTTCCTATAAGTTTGATTAACATTATAAAAGCCATAACCTCCACAAATATTCTGTACTTTAATTACTAAAGTAATGCTAATTACCAAAATTTTCAACTTTAACAATTGAAATCAGTTGAATACAAATATGTCTTTATATATTTGGTGTCCAAATCAAAAGCGAGCATTAACAAAAAGTCTTCAACAACTGCAAATTAACGATATGAATTTTTCATTCCCATCAGACGGCAATCTAATGTCTATATTTTATGGTGAAAGCATTACGCATGCGCACATCGTTATTTCGGCCAAAATGAAAATGCATTTATTTGAATGCATTGAAGATAAATGAAAGTTTTTATATCAATTTTTTTTCTCTGATGAAATAACATTCTACACTTTTAAAAACGTGAAAGTGTATAATGAACGAATCCCGAGCATGGGAAATCGCCATCATATGATGGAGTTTGCCCATGATTGAGACAGCCAGAAAGTGAATGTTTGTCCCTTAATGTTACAGGCTAGATTACTGGTCCTTTTTTTTTGTTGAAATTATAGTAATAGGAGAAGTTTATCATAACGTGTGTTGAAACAATTCTCCATTCTTCTTGACATTTGGCTTGAAATTCACGACCACATAGATATTTTACGTGCCACAAAAAGATCTCATATAGAAGTGTATTGGTACTTTTATTAAGTGAGATGAGTTTTTCTTTCACATTATGTTTCTATATATTATTTACTTGATTATGATCTTGTGCACTGACACAATCCTGTAAGATACTTTAAATATAATTCTTAACATTGACTTTTATTTCTCCAGCTTTCAAAGACCGAAAAGTTTATCAAAACTTATATCTTTTTCTAAATATTCCCCTAATCAAAGTTCAGTAACATGTTACCTCTGCTTAAGCATAATTATCAAGAAATAAATTTTGTTTCTGACAATTTAAAGTTTGGAGAGGAAAAGTGAACTTTGTTCAAAAGCATCTTAGCAACGCAAATACTTTCCTTGTAATTAGCACTGCTTTAATCTGAAACTTTATACACTTAGAAAAGTGAACTAGATGCTAAGAAGTTTTACCGTGACTTTCGGAATGAACCTGTTGTTAAATTACTTAATTTAAACCCCTAATGCTTTAAAGTTTGGTGTCATTGAAGATTGGAATTTCGATCGAACATAAAAATTTAATGTCTGAATTAATTAGGAGCTGAGAATAATATTGAAAATACTTTAAGATAGGAGATTAATTTCCATCTCTTTCAAAATATATGACTTAAGATTAAAGAGCCTTCATAAAATTTTATGCTGTTATAATTGTTCGATAATAATTATTTTAAATAAAAATCTTATATAATTTACAAGTAACAAAAGATTTACTATGATTATCGTCCTTTACAGAAACTATTCTAAGATGGAAATTTATCAAGTGCTTAGATAGTTAGTTACTTTAAAACTTACAGAAATTCATCTGTAAAATTTATTATGGTGCAATAGTAAAATATTATTCTTACATAAATGGACATATTTGAATATCTTAAATGAATTTGAGTTTCAGATGACCTTATAAGCATTAATTTAAAGTTTTGACATAATAATGGTTTTGGAAAATAAGATTTGAAAAGTACTTTTATGTTTTCAACATATATTTGATATTAAAGATTAAGATTCGATGTGTGAAGCATTCAGTAATGAGTTTCACAAAACTACAAAAACAATACGCCGGCGGGAAAATAATTAATTTTAGACCACCATTTGATGTGCTTTTTTATACGTTTATGTATAAAAGTTTAAAAAACAAACATTATCATTGCCTCTAGTAGAATCATACTCTCTAAGATAATTAGTTTAAAAGTTTATCCATTTCAAAAACTCAAGCCTAGAATTTTCTTCTTCATGATTGTGTAATGCATAGCTAGATAGTTAGGAAAGTCCTCTTATTTCCTCAGTAACGTGTCTCTAGGAACCAGAAAATGCAATAAACGGAAAGAAGATGTATTAGAAAGAATAGCTAGAACAGTTGTTTTAGCAAAAAAAGAAAGTGAAATGGCTTCCAACTGTCGACATAATGTTACACTCTAAGCTCTGCTGTGTAATTTGGTTACTGTTTTGGTTAGAAAACGAAAAGAGATTGTTAACATTATCTTCTATTAAATATATTACTTCTTTTTCGCCAGCACATTCCATTTATGTGGAAGGGACCATAATTTTAACTCTAATTCAATGTTATTTCTGATCAAACTTTTGGGTTTTTTTAGAACATGAACTGAGCAGGATCGATAATGGCATTGGATATTTAATGATATATAATGCCTCTATTTTTCAACGCTACTGTTATTTTAACGGATATAGTCTATTCAAAGAGTTAAAAAAATGTAATATTTATTCTTCAATCCGAACATTTAAAGTTTGTATAATGGGATATAGTGGGATAAAAAATCTTTAGATAACAAAGTAACTCAAAATTATTCTGAAAAAAAAGGAACTTCGCTATTGTTTACCAATATAAGTTTATAAAATCAAAAAAAAAACAATTAAGCTCTTTACATCCTAATGCTAATGTTTATTTCCTTAACACTTAAGGAATATAATTTATATGTTTAATAGTCACTTATTATTAAGATAAAAATATATTTTAAGTCTAATTTAATGTTAAATTGAATATACTTTTTAATGGATTTCTTCTGCTGTACTTTGATATGAAAACTTGCATCAAGTAACAGTTCAGAAGATAAAAACACTCAATTATTTTAAACAAAAAAACACTATTCTATTTCGAAAATTATCAAATGATTTCCGATGAATAAGATATTCCGAATTGTATTTATCTGCATATGCAATGTACACTAAGAGACGCTGAAAACGCAACACCAAGAAGGAGTGGCCAGAAAATTAAGCAAATTTCAGAGTAGACGTACGTCACTGAGTTATGATAATGAAGTGAAATGACAATGAGTTATGTTAATGTGACGATGAAGAAGATGTAAGGCAAAGAACCTGCAGAAAGTTCAATTTAGAAGCAGTTATTTCTACAAAAGAAATCATAGAAAATTTGTTCTTGTCTCAGAGGATGTGTGTAATAGCAAACAAAACCAGGCAATATTCAGCGAGTCAGTTCCAGATAGACAGATGACTTTACGAGCGGCATCCTGATGAGAAAAGAAGGGCATTTTGATCTATAGGGCAAATCTCAGCTAACACCCACTTGGATGCGTCCACATTGTATTGGCTGTAGCGAAGATGTTCGGAACAAGGAAATGTGACAAATTTGAAGAGTATCGGTGCAACCAGAGTGACGTGAACTCGCTGACTAGCGGTGGCGGAATGGAAAGCCACTTCTACTACCTTGTGCAGCATGTTCAAGACATTCTGAATAACTCCATATCGTCCAGGACCATTTCCTGTCGATTTGTTGCTAGTGATCTGCACTCATGTTGTCCGATAAGAAACCTAACAATGACCTCATAACATAAACACCAACGTCTGCAATGATGCCGGAATTGAGTGATGTGGACGGCGAAATGGCACAGGGTCATATTCTCAGATGAATCATGCCTCTGTTTCTCCAATGATAATTAATGTGTTCGAATGTGGCATCGACGTGGAGATAGGTCCAATCCGATAGCAATTGTGTAACACCCTACCACTCGATTACGGGGCATCATGGTTTGGGGCGCAATTAAGTGCGATTCTAGGTCTTCTCTAATTCGTATTCAGGGCACTATGACGGTATAACGATATATGGATTATATGCCGTGGCTGGCGAAACTCCCTTATCTTCAGGGGATGCCCAATTCCCTTTTCAGCAGACCAACCGCATACTGCTCGAACCAGTAAGTGTTCTCTGCAAAGTGTAAAGATGCTTCTGTGCCTATAGTTCTCTAATGATCTTTCACCAATTGAACATATTTGGAATGTGATTGGGCTACATTTGCAGACCCAGACACTGCTGAGTTCAGAAGGTGAACTGTGGCAAATAATTGACAAAGAATTGAGAGACTTTCCTCTGGAGGCCATCCGCACTCTCATTTAATCAGTAATTAAACGTGTTGCTTCGTCTTTCACCGTCCACTGTGGTCCTACACCCTTCTGAACCTACGCTGTTCTTGCTCTGTTTTATGCATATAATTTCGAAATGAAGATCCATTATTGTCTGTTGCTATCTTTCTCTGTTTGCCTCGTTTCACCACTTTCTGGCCACTCCTTGATGTTACTTTTTCAATTTCACGTAGTGTATATATGGTGTGATCTGCTCTGTTATCTTTTAGGAATAACTATTACGGCTAGAAACCCCATTTTACAGACTGGTGGAAAATAACTTAAAGATGTAATGCTAAATGAGTTGGGTAACTTTGGCGATAAACTTAAAGATTTATTTTTTCGACGAATTTGGCAACTGAAATACATGCTTCTAGATGTAAGGAGAAAGTTCTAGGAGCAAGTAGAAGCATGTAGGACATTTTTTATATAATTTATTTAAATGAGCCACACACTGTTAGTATCAACTTTCGTTTACAGAGTGAGCCAAGCTTTTAGTGTTAATACATTATTGTTATTTGAATTGCTGTGTTCAGTAATTGTACTAATTTTTGTAGGGTGTTATTTTGTAATCTTATGAGTGTTTGTTAATTGAACCAATTAATTGAAAATTTAGTGCATTTGACAGTGTTTTTCTGAATGAATTTCAATTTTTGCTAGTAGCAAACTAGTGTTTTATTTGTGTAGACCTTTCTTATGTTTGAAAGTCGATTTACCATACAACATTTCGTGTCAAGAGCGGAATACCGGAATGGATACAAGTGACATATGTTTAAGGTAGTGCCATAGAAGACTAATAAAATCTTAATAAATAGAATCTATATTATGAAATCGGAGTTGAAAGCATGATAAAAACTATTGGTGACAGGTTAAAACTCAACTAGTGGAATTGAAGATTACTCAAGCGAAATTATCTAAGAGAAGAGAGTCAGTTAAAAATGAAAATAAGAATTCATCAAAACACAAAACTTATAAAAATTACTGAAATATAGAAGAAAAGTAAGCGACCAATTGCATGATTTTGAGAATCAGCTCGAATTCCCGTGTAGTTGAAGACGAACGTTTCCAAGATTACGAGAATCATCTTGAGTTTCCTGGAAACCATCCTGTTAATATTACTTCAGTGACCGAAATTGAGAAATCTTGTCCCATGGCTAAGATTCTCAATCTATGACAAAATCGCTTCTTGGACTGTGTTCAAGAAACATATGAATTCCAAAGTTAATGGTTTGGATAGGCGGATAAGAGCAACATAATTTGTTGCAGCTGTTCATTGTCACGGTCATGAAATTATGACGTATTCTCTAGTTTCTTAAGTAAATGATTTAGAATCCATTGAGAAGGTTTTTGAAAATCATTTCAACGATGGAACAATAGCAGGCATTTTACGGGCTCAATTGTAGACAAAAATTCAGAAATCTGGGGAAAGCTCTGAGTAACTAGTCACAGAAACATAGTATAATGTAATTTGTTTTATTGCGTAATTTGCAGAAGTAAGAGTCAATTTAACTGCCTAATGTTTCTTTGATCCCCTCAAGGACAAAGAGATGCATCAAACAATACTCTTATTAAAACGAGTATTTTCAAAACTTCCGTTATGTAAGCCTAAAAATTAGAATCTGGTGTAGACATGAATAAAAGATAATTATAACAGTTAAAACAGCTACCTAATAAGAGAATGCTTGCAGAGAGAACAAAAAACAGTAGCCACCACGAAGCTGCAAAAATCATTTGATGGAATTTAAACAGCAGTTAATTAGAATTTGAGCGCTGTGTGGAATGAGTAAAGGACGTTACATTAAAGGAAGCGTGAGGAATTTATCGTTTTCGATATCAATCGATACGGGAGCCAATGTAACCATTATAAGATCTATAACTCCTAAACAATAAATTGATGCAGTAAACTAATCCCACAATATATATATATATATATATATATATATATATATATATATATATATAACGTAATTTTAATGACTAATCTTTACACAAGTAATTCTATTTATCATACACTAGTAATTCTATAGAAATTAAAACTAATAAATCTAATAATAGTCGTATTATTAGTTTTAATTTCAATATATACCCTATTCCAGTTACATTGCCACCTGTTTAAGTTCACAAGATCTGTTGTGAACTTAAACAGGTGATTCAAAGGCTTCGTTGCCAGCCATCGTATCTGATGAACATACCTTAACGAAAGACATTTTGGACTATCGTCTTCACCTCAAAAATTTAACTTCTTTTGAGAAAACTATTTTCATTTAGTGAGTTCCTTCCCACTCTGTGGTCCCAAGTAACAAGACAGTGGATTGTCTGGCTAAAAGGAGTGCTTTGATTAAGCAGAATGTTTCTCGTCCTTTCCCTGTTTGTACAATTATAAACCTCGTTAAAATATTTATCAAAGCCCATGCTTAATAGGACCTTTCGAATTGTCTATCTCACAATTCTTGGAAGAATATTACCTTAGATTTGAGTAATAGTCCAAGACATAGAAAGTTCACTGAATTCCGCGTAACCACTGGACATGATTGCTTAACAAAACCTTTTTTTAGATTCAAAATTGCTCCTTCCCCGTCTTTCTCTCTATGCAACTCTGGTGAGGATATGGACTCTACTCATCTGCTCCACTGCCCTGTCCTTCGACAGTCTTTTCTTTCTGAACGTTACTGGGAGGCTAGAAACATGTTGGATTAATGAACGTTGTTGCAGGATTTCTTGTTCTTATTTTTTGTTTTGTTCCCTTATAATTGTAATTGTTTGTCCTACCTTTAATGTTGCTGTAATTGCATATAAACTTCCATTAGAAATAAAAAAAAATCGATATTTAATTCATTTGTTTGATTTTTAAAAGCGTAATCGTTTGTTGTTGGAATACAAAATATTTGTTTTAATGAATTGCCTGCTATAACTGTTTTCGTAACTGATTTGAAAAATATAATAGCAAGCAAAATTATAATTCTACTATTCGAATTTTGTTTTGGAGTTTGAAGAATGTAATTAACTGTAACTTTTTGTTAAAAGTTGTTTATTTGTTATTCTGCTAATGAAAATGGATAAAAACGCAAGTTAGAATGTTTCTTTTCAGTGGATCTCACTTACTGACAGAACTGAACGTATTTTCGTATAAGGACTTACTTAAAAATTCGAGCACGACAGGATTTGGTATTGTGTATATATATATATATATATATATACATGTACATGCATACATATATACATATATATATATATATATATTTGTATATATATTAACTGTTTATTACGGCTATGGGGCTCACTTTGAGTCCAATATCTCGACTGCAGTGCCGGCTTCTGAAGCTGTGTGGTCCAACTCAAACTCATACAAGTAGAGCTAATTAATTCCCTTCAATTCCGTGAGTAACATCCTTCCAATACATACATGCATATGTATATATATATATATATATATATATATATATATATATCCTTATGCATGTATCTGTAAGCAGCAGATAGTAACCGTCATAACTGAGGGAAAAAAAGAAAGATATCAATAACTGTACTTTAAATAGTATATTTGAAAGATAAGATTGTTTATTAACGTCAATTTGAGAAGCAACACGAGAGCTATTGGAGAAATACCTCGTAATATTGAACTTCTGTCAAGTGACGAGGTTGATAACCTGAATAAACATCTCCCTCTCCAATAAGCACCTCCCCCATTCCGTGAAATGAATGACTTTGAATCCAAAACATTTAACGTGCATCTCCCCTCTACACGGATGGTGTGCGGGTATTTAGTAGCTTCAGCGTTCGAACCCATGACTCGCTGAAAAGCAAAGGCCGCGAGTACGCTACAATTACCACTTTGCAACCGTGGCCACAAATGGTTGACTGTGATATCTTTGTTGCTGAAGAAAATATCAATTTTAGAATATTGAATGACCGGCTCGGTAATTTTATCACTAAATTTTGAGAAATTAATAAAGTTTTTGTTCAGCTGTATCTCAGATATATATGCTTTTACCTGGCGTACCACATGAACTGAATCAATATTCGATGTACCTTCTTATAGATTTCAGGTCAAATTGAATCTCTTCATTGAGTTAAAACCTTCACATTCTGGTACAATGAGGTGCACCTTTGCATCATTTCCTCACATGTGCTATATTATTCCTATAATGTTAACTCTAAAAGAAATTCTTAGCAAACTTGATAATAAGTTGGCGAAGAGCTGTCAGTATGCAACTGGGTATTAGATTTTTAAAAAAATAGTCCCTTGGGGACGGGTGGTTCGGAAGGAACTATAAGACAACAGGTCAAACAATTGCGTCTACGGGTAGTAGGACCGTACTTTTGCCACTATCGATTAGCAAAGTGGTCCAGATAAGAAAGGGAGTATATTATAGTATTATTCAAGGTATTCTGTAAAATTCTGCATAAAGAAAAATTAATCATGAAACATATGCTTTTCATGTCCTGAAGAGGAAAACAACTACAGATTTAATTTGAATAAATATTCAAACCGTATTTTAGGCTTTGAAGAAAACAATGCTGAACTAATGAATGCTTAGATATACTTAATACTAACCTTAAATAACAAACTTAAAAAAAATATTTAAAATCTGCTGGAGACAAATAGAGAAAATTTCATACTAATACTCTAATTATTAAGGAAGCTTCTGAAACTACGGTTATCTCCATCAAGCTGAAATATTCACAGGTCTTGGTAACTCCTACATTTACGCTAGTGCTTTCTCGTGAACAATCTAGATCCTGAAGGGTCATGATTATTCGACCTCATGCAGATGAAAATTTTAATTTAATAAACACAACAGCTGGTTCAGAAGAACTTATCTTAAAATAACCAAAATTAATAAAATTACTCGCAGAAGGTTTGGTTGTCAAACTGGTGGGTGAAGTTGAGGTGTAGTTGCTGGAATCAGAACTTTGGAAGGTTGATTCCTTGAAAAAATATTATGTGAGAAGGCCTAAGGCTACAAACTCCCAGTTTATATTTGTGGGAGTCGTTCCATCTCATATAAATTTGATTCTCTGAAAGAGGCTTTAATTCAACAGATTGAAAAGTTCAACAATGACAATTTAAAGATTAACTTTACGATTAAAGATAAACGAGGTACACATTGGATAATAATAGTCAACTCTAAATTTTAATATAATATAAATTATTTGTCTCATCTACATCATCACTTCGAACATGTAAGAACTGAAAATTTTATAAGTGTCATGCAGTGTATGAAGGGAGGGGGAATTAGGCTCAACAAAAGCCACTGTGCAAATGATCAAATTTGCTACAGGTGTGTTAGGAGAAGATTTGTCCCATACTTAATTTTTTTTTTCAGTCATTATTTTGGTCTGTAATATTTTCTTATTTGTTCCCATCCTGACTTTGGTCATTGGTTCCTTTGCTTCTTTTCGCCCTTCTGAAAAATCAAATCAATATTTTGCAATTGAAGGTTAATCACTCGCATTCTTCGCATCTCTAAAATTTTGGAGTCGCTTCGAAACTGGATGCGATTATCTGCTATTCCAAGATCCTCAGTTAAATCTTAATAATCCTTTTCACTCTTCCCCCTGTTTCAACTAATAATTCTCTTTAAGAAATAAACGTCTCAATCTGTTTACTTTAATACATTAATTTATCCCGAAATCTCTAATAAAACCAATCATTTGATAGGTGTTTCACTGAAATTTATAAAACTTTCTATTTTATTATTAATTTTACAATTCCCTCATCATAATAGTTTCAAATATTGTTCAAATAACTTTTTTGTTTTCAAAATTTCAAATCATAGTTAAGGCTTTGGCCCGGTTAAAAATGAAGATTTCTTTAAAAAAAATCACCTTAATTGTGTATAGATACATATCAATCTCTAAACAAGAGAGTTCGTGGAGGTAGTGCAGTAAAATTTATAAATTTTATAAATATTTAGATATTAATTTTGACTACTGACTTTCCAGGTCCCCACCACCCATATTAACTGTTTCAAAGAACACATCCATAATCTCTCATTTTTTGGTATCTCCGGTTCATAATTCTCCGTTTTTTTTAGGTAATTTCAATTCCCTAAATCATAAATTATAGTACTTTACTTGGATAGAACACATAATAGTCTATGTTGTGGTAATCTGGCTTGGGGGTCTAACTTCCTCTCGAATTACCAAGCTAAACTGCATTCCGAGAATTTACCTTTGAAAATTTACCTAGACCTATAGAACATCTCCAACTCCTACTTTATAGCTTAATGCCGGGATTTCCTCTATCCATCTTACTCTAAAATTTCATTTTCTTAAGTACCTAAATTAGTAGTAGTATAATTCAAACATTTTTTGCCTTATAATAATATCCCATTTGATTCAAATATTTCCCTGAGTGCTGTTCGTAGTGAGAAAAAAAATCTCTTTCTTAACACATTTTTGGGTCTCTCCGAGTGAGAAATTTACACAGATTCATCAAGAATTGGGTCCGAAACTGGGTTCGCCCTCTGTGTATCCCATTAGGGTGTTCTAAATAGAATCTACATGTTTTAACTGAATTCTTATAGCTCAGCTTTTCATGCCGGGCTTCCGGCAGTCGGATTTGCAAATTGGGCCGTCCCTCATAACTTCAAAGGTATTATTTATTCAGACAGTTTATCGTCAATATTACTACTGCAGAGTATCATAAATAAGCAAGACAATATTAAAATTATCAATGAAAAAATAGTAACTTATTTTGATACTATCTTAAGTTACTATTCTTATTCCAAAAATAGTAACTTATATTGATTCGAACCTACTTCGGAGATTATTACTGCAGAATTTTTTTGCAAATCTCTCTCTCGCTTATGGTAAGGGGATGGATGTCCCCGTCTCTCGATCATATATAGTTAAAAATTATATATATATATTTATAACTTCTCTCTTTTTGACTTTGAGTTCTGGTGGTCAACAAGTAATACCGGTATTCAGGTTCAGTCTTTTGTTTCAAGAAGAAATATGAATTTTTATTGCAATTCAAGTTTTATTATTCGCTTCTTATTTGTTAATGGTTTCTTATTTCTTCTTATTTACATCGTGTTAATTTGAAAAGTAAAAATTTGTGTTCCTGTTGTTCTGTTAGAGATGTCAACTTCTACTCTCTTCTTGCCCTTTTACCAAAAGTTTGCATTTAAATTTTCCTGCTGTTGAAGCAGAACATATTTTGCTGAGCTCAGTGTGTGCAAACTGTAATGTGCGTTTCAAGCTTAAATTCCATATTCTTATGGTTCGCAAATTTACTCAACAAGTTTCAAAATTGCTTAAATGTTTGATTACTTTTCTAAATATTTCGATTTTCCTTATGGTGTGCATTTCTTGTACTAACGCTGTGGTCAGCTGTCACCGGCATACTGACTGTAGGAGAGTGTCATAAGGTGAGTATTCGATGTTAGCAAGAAGGAAAATGGGAAATTTGGGAAAAATGGGAAGTATGAGAACTATGACATCACACTCTATAAATACATTGTAAGCTTTTATTTATTTTCGAATTTCGAAATTATGTAACAACTTATGATCTTTTCCTAACATATACAGTTATATCTTACATTTAATTACTGTTAAAACTTTTTTTGGTCAATAAATGCTGAGTGAAGAGGTGATTGTCTCCCTGTGGGCCGATTATTTACTCTAAGACATTTGGGTGAGCTCCGTCCCTTTGGTTGTTCTGCCAATAACCCTCGTATTGCTACCAATTATTACTTTAATAAATAATCAATGAAGCAAAACATATTATTGCCTTCTGGTAAATTTATTACATTAGTTTGGAATCTACTCTTTCTTATATTCGTGATTCTAATAGTCGAATATGGAATGTATTGCACTTTAGAAAAATTATTTTGAACAATATATCAGAATTTTTAATAGAGTTTATTATAGGTAAGAAAACTTTAATTGGATAGTGTTAAAAAGTTCACACATATCTAAATGTGTATATAAACTTAACAAAATTATGTTTTCGATTGGCAGGTACAATTATATGCTTTTGAGAAAATTATTCTACCTGAAAAATTATGACTCACAAAATGATTCACTATATTTGTCACAAACATATCAACAACAGCAGTTCTGAATAAAAATTAAAAGTAATCCGTGTTATCTTGTTTCATTATAGATAACTTAACACAGAAATAGTACCAAAATTCAAAATAACAATTTCATTTCTGGTTTAGCTATCACATTCTAAGTAGTCTACTTGTTTAAGTGTTTATTGCGGAGAAAAATAATTTATAAACAAATAAAATGCAGGTTTTAAATGTGTTGTACGTATACTAAAAATTAACTATATAAAAAAATTACGAATGGTAATTTCATACATAATTTGTAGTAATTATTTTTCTTTTCAAATTTAGTAACAAAATGTGTTTTACTTACTTCACATTCTATACTGTTTCTGGATAAAATAAGTAAAGTTCCAATAATGAAAATAGTGTAACCGTGTTTTTAGAAATAAACATTTATGTATACAACATACAGTTTATAACATTAAATATTGTTCACATTTCTATTTATTTTACATTTTAGGAAAAAAATATTAAAATAGAAAATAGTACTTTTGGTTAAAAGTATTGCATTCGTCTTCGATACCAGGAAAAAATGATTAGAGAAAAAACTTTTTTTCCTTTTGAAATCGGTTCGGTTGAATTAAAATTCGTTACGAAGCCTAATTTAACTTTATTTATCCCATGAACGAAAACAAATATCATTAGCATAAGGAGAGCTTAGCACGGATTTCCTGAATTATATTCCTTTGGATAACATGGATCATTAATGATTTCTTATGCAAATGGGTATATCATAAGTATTTTAAAACTCCCTGACATTGGAAGAAAGAGGCAAATTAATTAGAGAAGGGTAATTGCACTTAATTAACTTCTTTCGGAATTCTTTTTTCGGCTGAGATAGGAACTAAACAACTGTATTAATACAAACTTGCTTCTGTTTTATTACCTGAATTAATGACTTCTGAATTATTCCTATGTTTATTATTCATCAGGAATTTATCTCCACGCAAAAACTCACGTATCGTAGCTCTGAATCTAATTTCATGTAAATGGAAGTAATCCACGCGTTTCATAAACGTGATTAATTATCTAGGCAATTATTTGAATTTAGTCTCCCTAAGCCGTTTCTAACTTTGTTTTTATAGCGTGGAATATGCTTTAATGAAAAATAAAAATTTCGTTTTTGGAATTTAAGCGTATTCTACTTCGAGCTACCAATAAAATACTACAATGAAAAGAATTGTTAATATGCATATATATTATAATGTGTATATTCCATTTAAAAATTAACCAAATTGCAACAAAAAACTTTGTTATGTCATATATTTGAAAATCTCCTTAAACAGAGTCATCCTAAAATAAATTAGACAAAATTTTATTGAATCAATGTTTTAGCCACAATTCAAGACTGTTTTCGATCAATCTAATCCCAAATTTGTTTTCAAATGAATCTTCGTGAAAACAAAGACGTCTTTGATTACAACAGAAATAAAATAAAATTTCAGTCACGTCTAAGTTATTCCTTTTCATCAATTGCACACAACAATAAATTGAAGAACACTCAAAAATCATAAGAAGTTTCATAGGATTTGAAGTCTCAGAAGCTCGTTTGTATATTGTTGCAAAATTCATCGTTTGGCAAATAAATTTTGACATGCAGCAAAGAGTGCTCTCTTTCTTTATCTTTTTATTGTACGTTTTTTCAAAAGTAAAAATATTTGAAAAGAAGACATGAATGTGTTGTTTGGCTTGTCTTTATTCAAACCTATCTATAATTAAATGAATGGATATAATTCTAAGAGCTTTCTGTGTCAAAGTGCGCATTTTAAGTGCCTCTGGTAAGTTTTATTCAAAACTGCACAAAGCACTTCCAAGGAATTAAATTTATTTTTTAACAACAATATATTTCAAAATTATTACAAGAAATGCTGTCATTAGAAATATATGTTTTAACGCGAAAATTGTAAATTACTTTATTGTATCTGAAGCAATAAGAATTTTACACATACAAAAGCCTTCAATGAAAAATAATGTCCCCATGCCTAATTTTCTTTAACGGCAACATTCTTCTCATCGTCATAATGAAAGCAATGTTAATAATGAAATGTTAAATGTGCTCTTTCATCTTTGGGAAGATATGAAGCTTTCTTGGTGCAAGGTAGGATATAATACCTCTCTGCTACAATCTCATTTTCATGTGGGTCAGCATCTACTTCAGTTCTCAGTACACCACAAAACTAATAACAAAGAAAATAAATGTATTTCATTGGGAATAAATGAAACATTCAAGTACAATAAGAAATTGAAATTCTTTAATTATTTTTTTTAAAAAAAGTGTGTCCATGAAATCATTACTTTGCTAACAAACTTCGTACAATATTTATTTCTACATATTGAATAAAACATTTCTACATATTGAATTGAGTTTTTTTAAAAAAGGAACGATAATAGAATCAAATATTTTGATCATTCTTAATTTTAATTTTCTGTAATAATCACGTAATTTACATTTGTTTTTCTGAATATTTTTCAATACATATCTTAATAAGATAAGATTCTTCTACACATTGAAAGGAAACCAAGTATTCTTTTCTAAAAGGAATTTGTTCAATATTTTAAAATCACGTAAAATCTACATGTTTTAAGAATATGTGTTGATCAAATGGTTCTACATGGCTTAAAATTGCATACAGACGATACTTATCATAATTTACTGTATAATTTAATAATTTATCTGTTAAATATTATTTGATTGTTCTTTTTTAAATCTAATAATTTACCTTTTTTTTTTAAGAATGATCTCAGACTTACTGATACATGCAAGATAGATTTCATAATACGAAACACTTCTCGTATTGGAGCTTGAGATCAAAACAGAAAAAAGCCATAAATTCGTTGTAAAAATTAAACAAAATGAAAACTCCTTTTAATTCATATTATGTATCGAATACCAGCGAGAAGCAAATTTAATTCGTTCTGATAATGCTAGTTCAAAGATGTGACATTTAGGGAAAAAATAATTGTTGTTCCCAGAATCATTTTAAAGAAGTATGGATTTTGCTTTAAAATGTTTCACACAATTATATAAATTTATAATTATATAGTATGCATATGAAACTGAAACTATTTTTTTTACTAAATATTTTATTATGCCCTCTTTGTCGAATTATTTGTTATTGTAAAAGAAATAAAAAGTTTAGAATTGTAAATTCATTTAAATATCATATTTTCTTTAAGAAATTCCACTGAACATTCTTTAAAGTCATACTTAAGAAATGTCGCATACATAATAGAAGAAATAAAATTGTTCCATTATTTATGTCATTATTTTGAATAACATATTAAAGCTTCTTTAAAACTACAAATACAATTTAAAATTTCGATCAATAAATAGTTCAATATTTCTTCTTAAAATAAGAAAAAATAAAAATATGTATCGGGATCGACTCTACTTTATAGAATATAATATATTTTTTTATATCTTTAGCTTATTTTTTACATCTCAACTTATATATATGTACGGTTTAATATTTTATTTGTGCCTTTATCAAAGGTCTATTGCACAAAATAAATTCTCTTTCCGGTTTTAATTCTTCAATCATTGTTATATTTAACATCTGATTACACTTTTTAGAAACTAATATGAGTATTTTATGGCAAAAACTAATTTATGAGATCTTCGCACAAAAACACAGTTACCCTTTACAAGTCCATAATCCTTATGTGATTCTGCATAAGTATTGGATTCAGAGTATATAACATATATATGAGCCGCTCAGAAGCCAATACGGTTAAGTCCAAAACACAAAAATTGAGAAAATTAATGTTTTTTGATACATTAGTTTTTTAAAATTCTTAGTTTATTAATTTAATTAGAAAAGTTTATAAATTCTTTTTTCGAGGTGTAAACTCTGCAAAAAAACAAGATATGTACAGGATGTGTAAATAAAAACGTAAGTATTTATTGAAATAATGACAGCATCTTAAAAATTTTAGGACTTATACCTTTTGACAGCTGAAAAAGATAAGAAATTCTAATTAGAAGTAACGGTTACAGTTACTATGAATTTCTTGTTTTTCAGTGTTACCAACAAATATCGAAAGAAGAAGAATAATTTAATTTTTATTTCAAAGTTTATGTAAAAAAATATTGATAAAAGGTGGACTTATTCACAATGGCTTCTGAAATTATTATACAATATATTCAGAAGCTATTAAAAAAAGGGCTGTCTAACCTAGAAAAAAGTAACCAACGAGTAAATTCTTTAATAACTAAGAAGATTATTATTTATTTCATCAAAATTTCCAAAAATCAGAAAATATCAAAAAATGGACTTAACCGCATTGGCTTCTGAGCGGCTCATATACAAACGTTATATCTCTCATGTCATAAACAATACTAATAATCTTATTACTAACAATTTTTGAATTATCATCTAAGAAATCTCTTTCATGAGAATTTATATTGGTTTTTATCAGATTTAAATAAAATGGATAAAACGATAAATCAGATATAGAATCTATACTGGTATTAACTTGGAAATTATTAAGTTCATTAATATATGCATATACGAGGGCTATTCAGAAAGTAAGGAACATTTCCATCTGAAGTCACTAGGTACAAGCCGATCACCCATATTTTGGTGTCTGCGTGATCGGCATCTCAGCCGGCGTCCAGCCATCACAACGGGAACATTTCCACGCTGCCCGTTTTTTCGATATTCAAATTTAAAATGTGCGCTGCAATTGAAAATCCCGCCAGTTGTGAGGTGCGGTCTGTGATACGGTTTTTGTGGGGGA
This sequence comes from Nephila pilipes, assembly GCA_019974015.1. Lineage (NCBI taxonomy): Eukaryota > Metazoa > Arthropoda > Arachnida > Araneae > Nephilidae > Nephila > Nephila pilipes. The sequence goes on from BMAW01014788.1 coordinate 139,754, forward strand.
AAAACCTAAAACTTATGGAAATTTATCGGCAAGTGTGTGAAGTGCACGGAAACAACGTAATGAATGGAAATTCAATCCGGAAATGGTGCATTCAATTTAAAAATGGCCGAACTAACATTCACGATGAAGAGAAGAGTGGACGCAATAGCATTGTGAATGATGAACGGGTTGCTAAAGTTGATTAAAAGATCCGTGAAAACCGCCGTTTCACAATAACGGAGCTTTTGCTTAGTTTTCAACAAGTTTCACGGACTTAGTTGTTTGAAATTGGCGGCAGAATTCTATGACGAAGGAATTTCAAAGCTTGTCCACTGCTATGATAAGTGCCTCAATTTGTTTGGTGACTATGTAGAAAAGTAGAATTTTAGTCCCTCTTTCTGATGTATATAATAATTTTTTTTCTTGTACTTGGTTTCTTTTTAATTCCAAAACGTGCCTTACTTTTTGAACAGCTCTCGTAGTTTGAAATAAGTATTAACTTTAATTTATATTCAAACAAATGTATATATATACGTATGTATGTATATTAGCTAAATTATTATCACTTGGACCCTTTTTAGATATATCTCCTAAATGGTTACATATATATATTTCTTAATTTTAACAAATAAAGATTTCTTTTAAAGCAAAATTAATTGCACACACACAAACACACACACACATATATATATATATGTGGAGGTTGGCGTCGGTATATTGTCAAGAACCACGCTCATTTAAGGAGGAAAAATGTTTATTTACATATGAAAAAATAAAGAAAAAGACGGACACGCATTTCTGCGTGCTTACACCTCGAGATCTAACCATCTAATCTAAGTTGAAGGTGGCGCTGCTGTAGCGCAGCGGGACAATTCCCACAATCGGCCATCCGACAATATCACCTGACCCCAGGTGAGCCAGTAAAAGTATAATTAAAACAATAATATATATGCTTACAATATTAACAAAATAATAACACAATTGAAAATTAAAGAACATACTCACTTAAAAGTTGATTAATCTATGGTTGAATATTAACAATTAGGAAAATTCAAAAAATTTAAGCTAATTCACAATATCTGAAAAATTGAAAAGAAAAATTAATACACTAGAAAAACACAAAATAATGAAAAAAAATAAAATTCACTCTATAATATAAAAAAAAAATAATAAGGAAAAAAAATGTCTTTTCAAAGTTCGAATGAAAATGTAATTTCATTAGTACATCAGGTAATAGCATCATTAGTCCAATGCTTGAGATATTCAGCACACATACTAGTTTTCGCTGGACCTTCAAAAAAGCCACACTTTTGAACATAGTAAGTGTCGTTCGGTTTGATTTTCGTTATCTTGTATGGACCTAAATATTTGGGTTTTAGTTTGAGTCCTGGTCCAATTTGAGTACGTTTGATGGCGACAAGATCATGAAGCTTGAAAATAGTTGCTGGTTTTCGCCGGAGATTGTAATTTCGTTTGTTTTCATCTTGAACTTTCAGGATTTGTGGTTTAGCTTGTTTCCTTAACTGGTCACGGTTGTTGACAAAATTAGCTTGGATTTCTTCATTAAGTAAATTTGTGATATTTAGATCTTGCGGCGTCTTCATTTTAGTACCAAACAGTAATTCGAAGGGAGTTGTTTGAATGCTTCGTTGAAATGTTGAATTTATAACTCTTTGGACTTCTTTGATGTGCCTAAACCATTTTTCTGGATTGTCTATGGAAAGTTTGGATATAACTGTTTCGATTGTAGAATTTAAACGTTCTACTTGTCCATTTGCTCTAGGTAATCCGGTCGTGATTGGGAAATGTTCAATGTTTTCGGTACTGCAATAATCTTGAAACTGTTTAGAAGTGAATGCGGTACCACGATCAGAAATAATTTGAGATGGATTGCCAAATATGTATTTTTGATTTTCTAACTTTGCAATAAGTAGTAAACTCTAAACTTTTTTAATGCTTGGACAATAGCTAAAACTTCAAGTTCATAGCTGCTATATTTTGTTTCGGCGTCCGTCGTTTTCTTACTCATAAAATATATTGGGTGGAGCGCATTATCAGTCATTGATTTTTGGAGTAAAATACATCCATAACCATGAATACTAGCATCACAATGAATTTCGGTATCAGCGTTCTGATTGTAAATGTTTAGAACAGGTGGAGAGGATAAACATTGTTTGAGACAATTGAATGCTTGTATTTCTCTATCAGCAAATTTAAATTCACGATTTTTCTTCAGAAGTTCTGTTAGAGGATGTGCAATGATGGAGAAATTTAAAATGAATTTCCGAAAATATCCAGCAAGACCAAGAAAAGATTTTAAGTCCTTTTGGCATTTCGGTTCAGGGAAATTAATAACAGCTTTGATTTTTTGTGGCGACGGGTACAATTTACCATTTTTGATAACATAACCAAGAAATTCTATTTGTTTACTTAAAAATTTGCATTTATGAAAATTTATGTCTAAGCCGTAAGAGGAAGCGAGTGAAAACACTGAGGCAAGTCATTCGAGACCTTCTTCAGTATTTTTAGATTTTATAATGACATCGTCCATGTAAATTAAAACATGACCTTTAATAATCAAATCCTTAAATATTGTGTTTATGTACCGCTGAAACACTGTTGGTGATGTACAAAGACCGAAAGGAGCACGTAGAAACTGAAATTGTCCATTATGAGTCACAAATGATGTATATCGTCGGCTATTTGGTTCTATTCCTAAATGAAAAAAAGCGTTACGTAGATCAATTGTACTGAACGTATTTGCATCTTGAAGGTTATCAAGCAGATCATCTATTAATGGTAAGGGATAATTATCTTTTACAATGTTTTTATTAAATTTTCTATAATCGATACAAACTCTCGGGGATCCGTCTTTTTTCCTGACAACAACTACTTGGCTAGAAAAATCAGAAGAGCATGGCTCAACAATACCTTCAGCCAACCATTTCATCACTTGGTCGTCTACAATTTTTCTTTCAACAAAAGGTAATCGTCGTGGTTTATGAGTTATTGGTGTATCATTCTTTAAATTAATAGACATCTGAATATCAGTAGTTTCAGTCTTATTTGGCTTATAGCTTGAAACCAAATTATGAAGAATGTTTCGTTGAACTTTTGTGACATCTGATCCGATTTCAAGTTCTAATTTATCATTTGTTGAGATGTTAGTGATCGAAAATTGTTCGGTATTTTCCGTTTCAGTATTAAAAATTTTTGTTAATCTAACACCGTCTGTGTTGATTTTTATCTCTGCTTGTGTTAAAATAATAGTATCTGATGTCATAGTTTCATTATTAATAACACAAAAGTTGATGATAAATTTCTGATTATCTATTGTAAGTTCTTGTATACAGCTACCGATTGGTGTAATGTGTCCATTACCAAAAGCTGTAAGTGATCAATGAAAAGTAGTTAAAGGTGGTGAACCGATTTTTTTATATGTATTTTTCGTTAGAATTGTTTTCTGACTACCAGTATCTACTAATGCAATAAATGAATTATCATTAATAGTAACAGTTTTATATATCAAAGGAGGAGAATTATTTACAGTTGACACAGCATTATCAGTTCGATTTGGAATAAGTATATTGGTACACTTTGCAGAAATATGACCAAAACTTTTACAAACACTACATTTTAAACCTTTATGTTTGTCGGGACAGAAACGAGAAATATGACCAGACATATTACAATTAAAACAAGTTTTTGGTTTATTATGTGCATTATCATTTTGCATTTCAGACCTATGAAAATTATGTTTTGAGTTCATGCCGCGTCCTTGACTGAATTGAGAATTTGTTCTTGGAAAGGGTTTTTTATTTTTATCACTGACTATTTTTTCATAAATACGAAGTTTCTCTTTAAATTCTGGGATAGATTTTGCACCGTATAAAATAGCTTTATTTGATGGGGATTCATGTATGCCGTTTATACAGTATTCAAATAATGAAAATTCATCAATAATTTCACTGGAAGTACTAGCCAGTTCTCTAATGGCAATAAAATATTCGAAAAGGGATTCGTTTTGACGTAATTTACGT